>CM031241.1:207788982-208324262 GCA_018340775.1 Taxus wallichiana var. yunnanensis
GAGAAAGAAAGGAGGAACTACATTCCCACTTACGGTTGCCGATACACTTGCACCACACTTGCCAAAGCACGGGAGATGTATGCTAAGCTCAAGTTGTGAATCTAAAGCACAACTTCCCGTGAAGGCCAACCTTCGACTACGAAGCTGCCTCCCTGGGGAAAAATTGACCCCATCTATGTTCCCAAGATCGAGGACATTCGGATCGACCTAACACATGAGATAGACATCAGTGAAAAGGATCATTCCTAACTAGCTCTAAAGGAGATCATCCACTATGGCATAGCCATCGTCCCAAAGGGATTCAAGAGACTCGATCAAGAAATTGATCGGGGTTTACCTTGACACAAATGGGGACGTTTGGCGTTCATAAAGGTGCTGAGCCAAAGCACCTAAGACCATTCGGGGAAAGGGTTAACCCCACGTTATAAAGACATCGAGCATTGGTGCAAACAGAATGGTCTCACCTACCTTGGAGTAGATTTCACTACTTCCCCTTCAAGTAGAGCACCTCCAAGAACGACCCAAGTGTTGAAAGGAAAAGGGAAGAATAAGGAGGGAGAATCAAGCAAACAAGAAGAAGATCCTCAAAGCCCTCATACCACTTCGAGAAACAAGTGGTCGACACTGGTGTCTCGAGGGTAAAGAAGAAGAAAACATCAAAGTTTTAATGGATACATCCACCCAAGATGTTATCAAACCTACAAACCGCCGAGGTACCAGCGTCCATTCTTCCATTTTTCCCCTCCTCTTATTGTTCAAGCATCTATTCCTATGGATGTGTTTTCTTCTCTCCCTTCCTCCCTTCCATCTCCCACCTCTTCCATCTTCTCCTCTCTCATGTATTTGTCACCAAAGTGTTCCCTCCATCCAATTATAGATCCCTTCCATTTCCATGACCTTTAATTTTCTTGTAGTAACTCTAGGTCCCACAAGCGGTGGTGCGTTGATTCCTTGTAAATGCCACCACCGAGTGTTTCAACATTATTTCCGAGGCCTCTTGATTTGCTTCCCCTTTCACTCCCTGTTTATTCTTATTCCCTCTACTCCCACTCCCATACAAGTCCTAGATAGATTTCGACCATCCTGGTCAACACAAGAGAAAGGTTCCCATCGCACCTGTGGACTTCTCCATCATTCTCAAGAAGGGACCCAAGAAGGAGAAAGTGATACCTCACTTCTCTAAGAGCACTTCGGGGGAGAGATTCATGGAGATTGCATACCCGGACCCCACTAAGGAAAAGAAGGATTTGTCTCCCACTGAGGACTTCACACTCGACTCAAGTCACAATGGGAACCTCATCTAAAATCTTATAAGGAGAGGCCTTGTTTATAGTAGAGATGCTCTTTGCAAAGAAGCTCCAAGCAAAGAGGAGAAGATAATACTCAAGGAACAAAACAAACATCGCCTCTAAGCATTGCAGAGAATGGGCAATGCTCCTCTTATGACTACCGCCAAACCCACTAAATTTCTTAGTCATGATAAAATAAATGAATATGCTAAGATTGGTGAACAAGGTGCAGCAAAGTATCATCCTGGATTAAGCGAATCCTCAGAGATAGTGAGAAAATGATTAAGAAATTCATAGTGCTCTACCAAGATATAGATCATGTAAATAAGGAGCTACAAGCAGTAGCAAGTTCCCTCTCTGAGGAGTTGGACAATGCTAGGTTGCAGTAAACATGAAACATTCTAAGCAACGGCTAATCGCTTCGATTGACGACCTATTGAAGGTCGGTGTCATCGATCACTTATGGGCACCTAATAAAGCTCGTTGCATTAGATTACCGGAGTTCGATCAAATGGAATACATTCTAAAGAGGATAGATAAAATCAAGGATGAAGCCCTAGATGCACGATACAACATGGAGCAGATAGTTACAAAGATGTCTCTAGGGATGCTCAATGAATCGTACACCTTGAGGGAAGAAAACGATACATTTCAGCACTTCAAAGCTATAGTCACTCAAGGTTTGGCACTAGAGGTCACTTTCGACCGAGAGTCAATCAATAACCTCTTGGCCTACCATGATTTCATTGGCTTCTTGATCGATGCATGCAAGGAGTTCGTTGGGTTACCTGACAAGCTCAAGAATGAAAAAGAAACTTGTGAAGTCATTGGCGACCATTTCAAAGGTCTAGATCATGATCAACTCCAGGAAATGATCAACAAGTTTATGGAATATCAAGTGCAGTGTCACATCGACTCTCCTGATCAGAAGCAAGACACTAAGTTTAAGCAAAGGGATGATGAGGAGTAATTTCTCCTCTTGTGTACGCTTTGATCATTTTTGTAAAAAAATATTTAAAAGCATGTTTGCATTTACAATGACATCATCCATGTTGCACCATGGGATGTTGCCATCCAAAAACTTGCCCAAAGTCAACTTTTGACTTTTTAGATATTTTGTAAATATCTTGTAAGATATTTTGTAAATAGTGGTTGGTTTGTTTTTGTCTTCTTTCCTCTTCTCCTTCTATAAATACTGGAATACTTGTTGTATTCAGGTGGACATTTTTTGTATGAGAAAAGAAGTGAGGAGAGAAAGACTTTGTACTTTCTTGTATCAGAAGAAATATTAATACATATGCTCAGACTTTGTGCTCAATATATGTGTTATTTGCATCAGATCTTTCTTAAGTTAGATCTATGTTTTTATTCTCAACCATTGGATTCATTCTATTATTGTCATATGTTCATCAATATTGCTTTATTCGCTTATGCAAGTAAGTTTGGCTCATTTACTACCAAATTTCAAATCATAAACCTTTTGACCTTTCCGTATTTGAATTCATTTCTTTTCTTGCTTGAGATATACCCTCCTCCATTCCTTCCTTCCTACCTTTACTGTTTCGTAGTTGGAACTACCTCTACCGAGATGAGATCCCAAACCCCTAGAGTTAGAATAGTTTAGATTTTCACAAATTCTTGCTTGATAGATTAGCAATAAACCGGTTCACTTTTACTTCTGTCTCAAAGAGGGGCTATGCCCCAGCATGTGTTGGCCTATTTCCACGACCTACCTAACTTATAGTTTTTTAGACCAACAAGACAACAATGATCAATAATCTAAGTGCCATGAGTTCACTTACTCTTGGCCCCTTGTTCCTTCCTCTTCTTCTTCTACTTTTTTCTTGGGTGCAACCCATGGTTGACAACATGAAGAAGAGATATTCTCCTCGGATAACATGGCCTAATTTTGATGTTGTGGCAACCCCTTTAGGAACTACTCCTCCTCCTCTAGCTAAGAGATCTAAAGAAACTTCAAGGATAGTAATTGATGCTCAGGCCACGGTTCCTAGAGGTTGCAAAGCCCAAGGTTGATAAGGTTGAATCCACTCACGAGTGTGAGGTTCATAACCTTCACGAAATAGTGACAAAGGTTATTAAATGAGTAGAGAAGAGAAAACAAACTATAGAATAGTTGGAAGAGCAGAATCAAGTTCTTTCCAAATTTATCAAGTCACTATTGGCCAAAGATAAGGTTTTAGACCCTACCCCACTCGGCTTCTCTTCCACCCCCCGCGATTCTTAGCTAGGATGAAGTTCAAAGCAAGTAAAGATATACATAAGTATTCTACTTATGGAAAGGCCTTGGAAACCATGGTTGATGATATGATTATAGCTGGCTTGAATTTCATTGAGGAAGCCTTTAAGGCCAACGAGAAGGTGATTAATCTTCAGCAGAAACTCACTTTCTCAATAAGGGCTATGGATAAAAAGATGAAGCTCTGGGTTAGTTGTATTACAGATCTTCATCTTATGGGCCAAACTGATGAGAATATTCGGTTGGCTAACAGTGTATTTGATGAAGCCAAGAATAACTTGTCAAAGGCATGGGTTTTTGGTGTAGAATGGAAAATGAAGGTTCTGTAGAAGAAGCACTGGGTGAATTAAATAATGTGTGGCAGAAAGGAGAATCCTTCAAAACTTGTGTTTCCTTTGCTTTTAAAGATATTCATTGTCTTCTTCTTGATGAAAGCTTAGGTGTTCCTTTCTCTCTTCACGAGATCAAAGCTCGATGTAACATTTGTCAAGGAAGATTTGTTAAAAGAAGAATTAATTACTAAAGAGAAGATAAAGGACATTTTCTTCCTTCAATCTACAATCTTGAGAAAATAAAAAATACTTGGGGCATACCGAGTTTGATAAAGATATGGAAAAATCTCTAGGCACTTGGTCTCACGCCATTGCCAACACATCAATCCCACAAGGTATGGAGATAGCTGAAGCATTGAAGAAATTCAGATATCGGATCCTCAAATCGGTGGGCCCACCTTAGCCATAATCAGATGTTTCTTCTTTTGTCTTCTCTTTTTTATCCTTCTATTTATTAATTAAGGATATTGTATTGAGCATTTCCTTAATTAATCTTTTAGTTAAAATAAATGGTTACCAAGTATAACTAATTTGTAATCTATATAATGAGATCTCCATGCCATTCTTAAGAAGGTGGAACTCGACTATTTTGAAAGTGTAAAAGAGTTTAAAAAGCTATCAATACAAGAAGAATCCTCTTTGTTTCTATCTCGTGGTTATTCCTCCTTTCCTATCTATTAAATTATTATACCATTTATCTATTTTTGCATCGAAGCTTTGTATTCTTGTGGATGTCATCTCACGGAACTTTGTGTCCATGGAATAACATCTTATGGTTTAACCTAAATGATTTTATTCTATATGATCCTAAGTCAACATTTATAAGGAATTATTTTGCTATCTATATTTCTGAGAATGCCAATCTTCCTTTTCCCACTTCCTAGTTCTTACTTTGTTTTCATTGATAATCTGGTCATTTAGAACACTTCCGAGGTGTCGAGTTCCTCTTTTAAACTAAACATTGTACATTTGTAAATAGGATTTTGCCTTTAAATAAGGGAACTGTCAACACCAATCCGGCTTTATGATAATTCTTCACCGGGAACTCCTCGTGCTATGATTATTAACTAATGCTCAACTCTTAGTTTGATGGATGTAATATGGAAACACAACAACAAACATAACACAAGAATACCATAGACTATGATAAGAAGGAATAATGATAAATCTGAAATATCAGTGTAAATTATAATATCAACATGAAATTGTTACAATCTCACCCATGAGGTTCTTTAAGTGTTATTAACTTCACTTGCCTTCAAACAATAACTATGGGAGAAACTTCACAATTACACCTCTTAATGGCTTCTTTAACACACCTTCAAAATGATGGCTTCCTTTACACACTTACTCATACAATATTTCTCACTACTTCTCTCTATGCTAAATGAGGGGGGGTGGCCTCTTTATTTATAGGAATTTAGGCTTATCCACCTTATCTCTAAGATAGGATAGGAAATCTCTTCCGGCCAATCATATTCCATGCCTAAACTCTTGCCTTTACATGTAGGCTTATCTTCTAAGATAAGATAAACCTTATCATCTCAATGGGTTCCACCTTTTAGAATTTTCCACAAATAAAATACACAAAATATTTATGACATCGCTCTTTGTCCTTATTACAAATATAATATTTCTAATTCCTAATCATGTAGACCCTACTTCTCTACTTATCCCAACTTTGACATTTTAACATTACCGGACCACTTACGACAAATATTTATTTTTTACAACATTCATATTGTACTTTGACTATTACCGTACTCTACATTATTGGTGGCACCATACTGATGGCGCCGTTATCTTCTATTGGACGCCACTACTAATTATACTTAACAACATCCTATTCCTAATACATACATTAATAAAATAGAAATTACAGAGGAAAATTTTAATGTCGACATTTTCCCCTTCTAACTTCTACTCCGTCCTCGAGAGTAGACACTTATGGACATTCTGAAGCTGGTGCTTGGAAAATCTTTAACTTGTCATGGTTGAACCATTTTGTAATGGGAGTACCATCTAATTCCTCCAGTCGATATGTACCATTTTCATGCACAACTGCTATTTTGTAAGGCCCCATCCACTTTGGAAGAAATTTTTCTGTCTTCTTTTTTGTATACGGAATCATATACTAGAACCAAGTCATTCACATGAAATGGAGACCAATGGATCTTTTGATCAAAGTATTCCTTTTGATTCATTTTATTCTTATAGCTTGTATCCTTTGCTATTTCCCTCATTTCCCTAGCAAATGAAGATGTACCAACCTTTCTTTTTCTTGAATCACTTTCATCCATCCTTTCATTTTTCATAACTCTCACGGTGGGAATATCAAACTCAATAGGAAGAAGCTGGATCAATGCCATAAGCCAACTGAAATGGGGAGTATCATGTTGCTGACTTTGATGTTGCCCTATATGCCCACAATGCTACATGAATCCTTTTATCCCACTTATGTACCTGCAAGGCTGCATCTTTTGCTAGAATTTGACACAACACAAAATTTGTTCGCTCCACATGTCCATTTGTGTTTGGCTTGTATGTTGTTGCCTTCCTGTGCTTAATAGAAAACTTGTTGACTAGGGCTTCTACCACCTCATTAATGAAGTGGCTTCCTTGATCTGTTACAATTTCTAATGGGCAACCAAATATGGTGACAATGCATTCATATATGAACCTTGCCACTTCATCCATGGAAGTTGTTTTCAATGGCCTAGCCTCAACCCACTTATTTAAATAATCTGTGGCAACTACAATATACTTATTTTGGCGTGGGGATAGTTGGAAGTGGACCTACAATGTCTATTCCCCACTTTTCAAAGGGACCAAGTGGAAGAATAGGGCATAGTGGAGTGATGAAGTCTTACGGTTACCATGTGTTTGACAAATATCACATGTCTTACAATAATTATAACAATCTCTAAAAAGAGTGGGCCAGTGATAACCTGCGTCCAAGATCCTTCTTGTTGTAAGTTGTCCAAAGAAGTGTCCTCCACATGTACCATTGTGGAATTCTTCTATCAGCTCCTTCCCTTGATCACGTCCAACTTCCTCTGTACTTGTCCATTAGGTCCTATTCGAAATAATACTCCATGCGAGAATAGAATATGGACGATCAAGCTTGAGTAATCTTCCTCTTAGTCTTTACATTGGCACCATCAGGAAACTTGAATTCATTTAGATAATTCCAAATATCTATGTATTCACTAGGGATTGTGTCAAGAGATAACAATGTTGCATCTAGGAAATCATCATCATCACAAGGCGAACCTAAACCATCATAGGTTCGAGAGAGTGCATCTCGCATTGACATGCTTCTTTCCTGGCCTATCTATAATATCAAATTCAAATTCTTGTAGCAAAATTATCCATCTTGCTATCCTCCCTGATGGGTTAGGCTTATTGACAATATATTTTATAGCCTGATGATCTGTTACAACTATAAATTTCTGCCTTAGCAAGTAATTTCTAAACTTCTTTACAACAAAAATGATAGCTAGAGCCTCTTTTTCGATTCACGGTATAATTTACCTCAAGACCTTTGCTCATTTATCTGCTCCCAAAGTAAATTGGATGATCATTCCCATTTTCATCCTTTTGGCTTAGAGTACTTCCTAGTGCTGCATTTGAGGCATCAATATACATAATGAATGGCTTGCTCCAATCTAGATTCTTTAAAACGGTGAAGACACTAGGGCTTCCTTCGATTGTTCAAAAGCTTCATGCGCCTTAGTTCCCGGTTCATAAGTAACATCCTTCTTCAAGAACCTGGGTTAGTGGTGTGTAATCTTTGAGAAATTCTTGATGAACCTTCTATAGTAACCCACATGGCCTAAAAATGATCTCAACTTACTTCTATTCATAGAAATGGTAACTCTTTGATTTTTAAAACTTTATCGGATCGGTAATAATACCATCTCTAGATACAACATGTCCTAACAAAACACCTTTAGAACATCCAAAGACACACTTTGTAGGGTTTAGTGAGGCTTGTGCTTCATCTAACCTTTGAAATGCTATCTCCATCAAAGTGCGGGTGGTCCATCTTGCTCCCATAGATGTAAAAATCATCCGTAAATACTCGATGAAGTTCCCAATGTAGGGTTTAAACACCCTATTCATCAAGTACTGGAACGTTGCTGGAGCATTACACAAACCAAAAGGCATAAATCTATAAGCAAACATTCTAAAAAGAGTGGTGAACATGGTCTTGGTGATCTTTCTCGCTATACAAACTTGGTTGTATCCGCTATATCCATCAAAAAACTATAGCACTCTTGGCCGCCTACTTTGTTCAAAATCTGATCTGAGAATGGAAGAGGGTAATGATCCTTCTTTGTTTCCTTATTGAGCTTCCTATAATCAACACAAATGCATAGCTTCCCATTCTTTTCTATTGAGATCACAATGGGAGAAACCCATTCCGAATTCTCCACAGTAAATATAAATCCCGCATCAAGCAACTTATCGATTTCTTCTTTTACGGTCTTGGAAAAATTAGGATTCATTGTATATGGCATTTGTTTTATGGGCTTAGCACCATCTACTAGCTCAATATAATGTTCTACCCAACTTTCTTGATGAATTTCCTTGTAATCAAAAGTGAATATGTGTATGTACCTTCAAAAGAGCTAGAGGTAGGATTCCTTCTCACTCTCCATCACATCACCAATCTTTATTTGTTGGAGATGATCATCAATTTCTTCTTCAGATAATTGTTATCACCGAATCACAGCACCCCTGTGCATGTATTTGAACTCACAGTGTGATTGGATAACATGGGTACTATCTCCAAGTTGTGGGACTTGCTACTTGAGACAGACCTCCAGAGAAAGCTGGTTCTTGCTCCTAAACTACCTGCCACAATCTACTCTAATGCAGGATAAGCTAACTGTTCTAATCTAAATTTCCAAGGGACCAGGGAGAGAGAATACATAAAATGAAAGCCTACACTAAAGCGGTGATACACCAGAAAAGGAGGGTGTGAGAGTAATCTCCAAATGTGTGAAATACAGAGGCAAAGTGCACACTAGAAGAGGTGATGACAGTTCACCATAATCTAGCAAAATGCATTCACAACAATATTCCAAGCATACACAATGTTAGTGAATTCCTGCAAGAACATAATAATAGACACAATATTCTTGTAGAAAGATAAAAGGGGCAAGAAGAATGCAAGAAAACACAGCAGGGGAAGATACATCCACAAACTTTGTATTTTATTGCTTCTGTATGCACAGCTTCACCTATTACAAGATAAGGGCCTGGATCACCATGCAAGGAGTCCACTACAAGGGCCTGCAACACACTGGCTTCACAAAGCAATTTTGGCAGAGCTTTGCTACCCAAAAACTCTCCCCTTTACAATGAGCCCAACACTCCAATTTATAGAAAAATGAGAAGGAGAAGAGAAGGGAAAATGGAAATCTCAAAATCTGTCCTTCAACCACCAATTGTAAGAAGCATTAAATTGAGTGAAATGATTGTATATTACTTGCAAAAGTCTCCCCATCTGTCCCATGTGCTGCAAAGAGAAAGAATGATGACCATGCCTCTTAATTGCACTCCACCTACCAAATAAAACACAGTTTCGAACCTGGCCACGTTTTCTTAAAAAATCAGCTAATTTCTAATTAAATCTAGAATTTCTTGATTTTTGTGCATCGGGCTCGGAACCACAATTCTAATGGTACCAATTTTGTGTGATTTCGTTGAGAAATGCAAAAGTTATGACCTTCTCGAGCGCGGGCAGCTATTTTGGGTCCTGCGTTTTCGTCATTCGACGGGAATGAACATTAACCGACCGGAGCCGAATATGTTTTCTTAATTAAATATATCTACCCTCATTAAAAATAATAAATCTAGTTTTCGTGGCGTAGAGGACGCCGTGCTCGCTCCTGAAAGTCTAATTTTGTGAAAATCGGAGCTCGAGTCAAAAGTTATGGCTGTTTGAAGTTTCGCAGTCAAACGCTGACTTTTCCTCTTCTCGTCTTCGCCCATTTCGTGCTTTCGCGCCCCACGCGTGCCTCGCGCATTTTTGTCCCGGCTGTCCGGATGAACCTTCGCCCATTTCGCGCTTTCACGTCCCACGCGTCCCTCGCGTACTTTTGTCCCGGCTGTCCCGGACGAACCTTCGCCCATTTCGCGCTTTCGCGTCCCACGCGTCCTCGCGTACTTTTTTGTCCCAACCCCATGTCCTTTTGGACTGAACCTTCACCCATTTTGCACTTTCGTGTCCCACGCGTCCCTCGCAGACTTTTGTCCCTTGGCTGTCCTGAGACTAAGACTTAGCCATTTTTCGTGATTTTTCCTGCCCGAGCCTCTGTCTTTTGCAACCTTTTCACATTTTTCGTAGCTTTCTCTTTCTTTCTTGGCCAAGGGAGTTAGAAAAATATGAGGGGACCCCAAAGCAACATGATGCTTTGCCTTGAATCAATATAATTGCTTGGGACTAAAGAATTTGATGCATGTTATCAAAATTTACCTTGGGGGTGAATTTTGGATAACAATTTGGCGACTCAGCGGGGTTATCTGCTCGCGATGAAGAACGGCTACTTACTTCAGGATCCATTGGGCATGGAGTCTGTTTGATAATCTCTCAGCTGATCTGAAATTTGAAAGCTTGTATCAATGAGCCATTTGACATTTGTTGAGCTGGTCTTCTCATGGCGACAAATTCTTTTCCAAGAACTTGATGAACTGCAAACATGCACATACTAGAAGCAATAGGACATGTGCACAAGCACTTAGGGAAATAAAAACTACTCTAACAGCAGTACAATGTGCATAAGCACTTAGAGGAATGGAAAATCTAAATTAATATTTACAAGGATGAGAAGCTATCTTTCTAGTAGCAAATTTGAGATAGATTCCATTGGACCGAATGCAATTCTTCACCATCCAACTTAGCCAGTCGGAAAGCATTGCTACCTTTGCATTCAATGATCATATACGGGCCACTCCAGATGGCATCAAACTTGGAGTGCTTTCCTGGTTTTACACGATTAGCATCCCACTTCAACCAAATCTCCATTTACAATATCCTCGGCCTTAGCTTTCTTGTCAAAACTCTTTTTGACCAATGCTTTATCCTTTCTATGGTCTCCAGATTGCATGCTCTCTTGTCTCTTCCAATTCCATCAGCTACCGCATACCTGTTTCCATAGTTCAAACTCAGCTAGTTCCAACTGTTTCATGAGTTCCAATGCTGGAAACTCGAGTGATATGGGTAGAACTGCTTCCTTTCCCGTACACAAGCTTGTATGGAGAGCTTCCTGTAGACCTCTTGGGTGTGATCCTATCAGCCCATAGGGCTGATTTGAGCTTTGTATGCCAAGTTCTTTGATTTTCATCCAGAGTCCTCCTGATGATTCTTAGTAGGTTCTTGTTTGTAGACTCGGCTTGGCCATTACCTTGAGGGTAATAGTTTGATGAAGTGCTGAGATACACACAATTCTTGACAGCCCATTCAGTGATCTTTGTGCCAAGGAATGCCAATGCATTGTCTGATATGATAGTGGCAGGGGCACCAAACCTCATGACTATCCCTTCATAGAAATCTAAGATATTAGATTCATTTGCCTCCTTGAGTGCCACTGCTTCAGTCCACTTGGTGAAATAGTCTGTTGCTGTTAGTATCCACTTGTGGCCTTGACTTGAATTGGGATTGATAACCCCGATGAAGTCCAATCCCCATTGCATGAATGGCTGATCCGCTGAAATTGGACGAAGGGGCAGCGCTGCTAACCTTTCTTTCCCTGTGAAGAATGCACATCTATTGCATTTATTGACCCATGAGTAGCAATCATCGAACACAGTGAGAGAGGGCCAATAGTAACCAGCCTTCATGATTTTGAGAGTCACTGTGGAGCAAAGTGGCCTCCTACTTCCCCGTCATGGAACTCGTGTAAGATCTTTTCAACTTGACTGCTCCAATGCATCTTAATAGAACACCATTGGTGTCCTTCTTGAACAAAACTCCGTCAACAAGCACATATGGAATGTCTTGTAATATGAAGTATCTCCTCTTTGCTTTGCTCATTTCTGAGGGCACAACCCTGTCTCTGGAGGTAATGCACCAAATCTTGAGTCCAACATGGGACGAGTGCATCATCAGCTGGTTGTTCTTGATCATTCTGTAGTAGCAAGACAACATCTCTCTTCACTTTTTGACTCGTCTGGTTGTTTGGAAGCGAGCTGCTCACACAAGCCTTTGCCACGAACTAGCTTGGTCACTTTGATTTCAATATCATATTCCATCACCCGAGTGATCCAACCTGCTCTCTTCTCATTTAAATCCTTATTTAGGAGGAAGTCCTTGACGCCAGCATGAGACACCAGCAGTTGAATCTTATTGTTTGAGACCAAATGTCTGAACTTCTTCAAGCTCCTGATGACAGCAAGGACATGCTTTTCGATGAAAGAATACTTTATTTCGTAATCTTCCAAGGTTTGACTGAAGAATGCTATGGGCTGTTCTGAACCTTCTCTATTCAGCTGTGTCAAGATAGCTGAGATCGTGTCTGATCCTCCAAACGCATACAACATGAAGTCCTTTGAGAAATCTAGGTTGATAAGAGTTGGAGCTTGTGATATTGCATGCTTGATGTTTTCAAAACTCTCTTTGCCTTCTGCTGTCCATTTGAATGCCAGACTCTTCTTCAACATCATTGTTAGAGGCTTCACGAGGGTGGCAAAATTAGGTACAAATCTTGTGGACAAAGTTTATCCTTCCTAAGAAGCTTTGGAGAGATTTCTTGTGGTGTGGCAATGGAAGCGTTCGGATGGCTTCAACCCTTTCAGGATCAATTGTTAGCCCTTCCCTAGAGACAATGTGGCCCAACAGTTTGCCTTCGTGTGCCAAGAATACACACTTCTTTGGATTCAATGACACTCCAAACCTTCTACACCTCTGAAATACTTGCGAGGTGAAAGAGATGGTCTGCTGCATTCTTTGAGAAGACAGTTGATATCATCTAGGTATACCAAAGCACTATATTGTTGATTAAGCCTTTGAACGCCATATCCATAAAGCCACTGAAATGTTGCTCCGGCATTCGACAGTCCAAATGGCATCTTCAGTAAGCATACGTGCCCCATTTCAGTAGTGAAGGCCGTCTTGAATTGATCTTCTTCTTTCACCCATATCCGATTATAGCCTCGAATATCCATCTAGCAATGAAAACCTTTCTCGAAACCAAATACAACCCGCAATATCTGTTCCATTGATGGGAGCGGATAATGATCTTTGAGTGATGCTCTATTTAGATCGCGAAAGTCCACACATAATCTTATTTCTCTGTTTCTCTTTCTTACCGGCACCAAGTTCGCAACCCAACTTGAGTGTTTGATGGGGAAGATGATACTGGCCTCAATGAGCTTGCTTAACTCTTTTCTCATGAGAGGTTCAATATGAGGATTTACTGGCCTTTGCTTTTGCCTAACAGGCTTGGATTCCGGATCCAACTCAATAGTATGTTGTGCCAACTTTGGGTTGAAACCTCTTAAATCTTTGTAAGTCCAAGCGAAGACATCTGGGAATTCTTGACAAAGCTGAACAAAATCAGATTTCTCTTGTGGAGTACTTACTTTGCCAATTTGCAATGTCTTGCCTTCATCTACTAAGATAGGTTCTGAATCTTCACCCTTTACTTGAATGTTCGCTTTCTCCTTCCGGAACTGATCATTCGGGTTGAAGATTGACTCTAAGGTTATGAGGCCTTTTGGTAATTTGTTAGTTCTCAGCTGCACCACTTGGTCACCATACTGCTGCTCCAGCTTGTCTTGATTTCCACGGAGAACTCAGCTTCTTCTTGTAGGAAATTAACAATTTGCTGATCATTCTCGAAGACTTGCCAACTTGTGTTGTTATCCGGAACAGCTGGTCTCACAACCACTTTGATATGAGGCTGAGTTTTCTCACTTTTGATACTTTCTACAACATCAAACACAGCCCCAATTGCTGCTAGCCTGTCAGTGGCTTCATTCTTTTTTCTTGGGATGGAATTGATGCTAAAAGCTTCAAAATCTTCAATAAGATCCCATACCCGATTTTTGTAGTTCTTCAACAGATCATTTTTGGCAGCATTTTTTCCTTTGACTTGGTTTACGATCAGCTCACTATCACCAAATACTTGCAAATTCTTGATGCATTTTTCCTTTGCCCAGTGCAGTCCATGAATTAAGGCTTCATACTCAGCTGTGTTGTTTGAACAGGAAAATTGGAAACGGAAGGCTGAGTAATACCTTATACCTTGCGGTGAAATGAGCATAGCTCCTCCTCCTGCACCTTGTCTACTCCTTGATCCATCAAAGAACAATTGCCATACTTCATTCTTGTCCTTATGATCTGGCTTGGTGATGCTGGGAATAGGTTGACTTTCTTCATGTATGCAATAGACTCCTAGCTCAGATTCTTCTATTTCTTGATAGGGATCAAAAGCATGCACTTTGCTTGCCCATTCATCAAGAGTCAAATCTGGGATGCTTCCAACCTTGGTGTCAGCTTCATCAGTGCTTGGATACTCTTCTTGATCGAATGCTGAACAATTGGTATTGATTTGGCTTGGAGTGTAAGGCTCAATGTGAAAGTTTGCAATAGGTTCAGACCTAATTGTGGCTTTGGTTCCATATCTTGTTCTGAACAACATGTGCGACCAATCCGCTGAAAGATAGCCTCCGATTTTAGCAGTGAAGTCTCTTGACAAGCACAATGCAAAGAGTGGTGGCAGGTCTATGACTGACACATCTTGCAACACTACTACATTGGGACATGCGTGCAGTGTGAGGCTCAAACCTTTGATTACTCCAACCGTTGTCACTGCTGTCCCGTCTAATTGCACTACACCCTTGGAGACGACTTCATATTGAAGCCCTAACTGGTCAGCTATCTGTTTTGGCATTACTGAACTACTTGCCCCAGAGTCAATCATGCAATTATGTACCAACTTTTCTCCTATGATCAATGAAACATAAAATGGAGGGGGCTTCGACATTTTACCTTGCTGTCCTCCACGATTCCCCTCAGGCTGGGCAACATTTGTGAGCACTTTTTCTTGCGTCTGAACTTGCTGATTCGAAGTTGGCCAGTCCTTCATGGCAGCTTCCAAAGCAAATCTCTTTGGCCTGGGATGGATAGTGATTGCCACATTGATATGTTGACATTTGTCTTCTTCATCTGATCAATGATGTTGAATGGGGATGAAGCATCTCTTTGTTGTACCTTGGCCTGTACATTCATTCCTTGTGTATGGGCAGCAACAACTGGCATTTGAGTTGGTTTAGGAGCTGGTTTAGGTGCTCCTTGCATGTTTGGATCTACAGTTTGTTTGCCAGCGGCTTGTGGATTACTTGAAGCCAATGGCTGTTCTTCACCCAAATTTCTCCTCTTTGACCTTGTGTTGGCTGCAACACTTTGAGAGGGTATTTGATTCATACCACAGAAATCTTCAGCCTGCCAATTGACAAGAGTAGTTTCGTTCGGAGATGTTTCTTGCTGAGATGCTTCCTGCTGCTGATCTCCTTCGTGGCTGGACTCTTGCGACCCACCAATGGTTTGCACCATCAGGGCCTGATTTAATGCACCGTTAAAGCACATTGATTGGTTATGTGGCTGACTGCACGGGAAACACCAATCATATTCTTGGGCCATATTATTTTGCACTGGTACCAAAGCTTTGGATGTGGATGCAACATTGGGATTATAGGGCTGAAATGGTCTGTTGGCAGGAGGCCTTGCTTGATTCTGATTTTGATTTGCAGCCTGAGTTGGTGGCCTATTTTGTTGGTATGGGGGCCTAGCCTGGTACTGCGCTTGAGGCTGATACGGTCTAGTACTTTGAGCTTGCTGTCTTTTGATAGTAACCAGCTCATTTCCCAAATTTTGCAATTGTTTCATGACCTCTTGGAGTTCGTTTGAAGCACTAGAGGATGAGGTAGAAGTCTCATTTGAACTTTGATTTCTAGGGGTGGGAATAGGAGCCAAAGTGGGTGCTTGACTAGTGCTTGGATTTTCTAGGTTTGGATACAAGGGCATGGGAGGCCTAGGAGCTAGCTTACCAGCTTGAATAAGACAGTTTTCAGCCCTAATGGCAATGCTATAAGAAGCAGGTAAGGTTGTGCCTCCCATAGATTGAATTAACATAGAAATATCAGAATTCAAAGCTTTAAGATAGTATAGAAAAGCACCTTCTGCTGTTGGCCTGACTGCCACTGGAATCCTATCCCAAGACCTTTGAAATCTGAAGTTGAAGTCAGTCAGCTGCTCGTTGGGGGCTCTCTTGATAGTTGTCAATTGCTCTAGAAGAGACAAGTTGTCTCCCTTCTCTCCAAACTGCTCATGGAGAACTATGCATAACTGATTCCAATTCGTGATAGAAGCAGCTTCAAGGCTCCTAAACCATTGCAATGCCTTCCCTTTGAACGATGATGCCAACAATTTGACAGCCACATCCATTTCATTTATCTCATGGATTGCACAGATGTTAGCAATGTCTTTGACATGATCACCAGGAGTGGTATGATTTTCTCCAGTGAAAAATGGAATGTTCTTCAATGCTACAATTGGAACTGGATTTTGTGCATTGAGGGCAAGTGGGCTGCAAGTGAAATTGACAAAGGGATTTTGTGGTTGTGCCATTTTGATTTGTCCGAGAACCCTTGTTGATGTGAGAAAAGGTCTACCATGTGGAGGTGTAGACAAAGTTCTATTAGGTGGAGACGTAGATCTTTGAGCTCTTCTTCCCCTTCTTTCTCTACCTGGAGATAGGTGTAGATAAACAAACAATCCTTCCTCCCTAGTTCTTGATCCGGTCTCGTATTCTTCTCATAAATTTGTTAGGCTTGACCGTAGAAACCAGCAGATTATGCCTCTTTGGGAGTCACTGATGATGTGCGATTTCAAAGCTCTTCAAAGCTAGAATTTACAACAAGTGCAAATCAATCTTGTCAGCAATGAAAGTGAAGACCTCTAAGGTCCCACCTGCGTGCTGTAACTTTTATCACCAAATCACAAAGCACTTCGTGCATGTATTTGAACTCACAAAGTGTGATTGGATAACATGGGTACTATCTCCAAGTTGTGGGACTTGCTACTTGGAGACATGCACCTCCAGAAAGTCGGTTCTTGCTCCTAAACTACCCGCCACAATCTACTCTAATGCAAGATAAACTAACTGTTCTAATCTAAATTTCCAAGGGACCAGGAGAGAGAATACATAAAATGAAAGCCTACACTAAAGCGGTGATACACCGTAAAAGGAGGGTGTGAGAGTAATTTCCAAATGTGTGAAATACAGAGGCAAAGTGCACACTAGAAGAGGTGATGACAGGTTCACCATAATCTAGCAAAATGCATTCACAACAATATTCCAAGCATACACAATGTTAGTGAATTCTCGCAAGAACATAATAATAGACACAATATTCTTGTAGAAAGATAAAAGGGGCAAGAAGAATGCAAGAAAACACAAGCAGGGGAAGATACATCCACAAACTTTGTATTTTATTGCTTCTGTATGCACGATTCACTCTATTACAAGATAAGGGCTTGGATCACCATGCAAGGAGTCCACTACAAGGGCCTGCAACACACCGGGCTTCACAAAGCAATTTTGGTAGAGCTTTGCTACTCAAAACTCCCCTTTACAATGAGCCCAACACTCCAATTTATAGAAAAATGAGAAGGAGAAGAGAAGGGAAAATGGAAATCCCTGAAATCTGTCCTTCAACCAATTGTAAGAAGCATTAAATTGAGTGAAATGATTGTATATTACTTGCAAAAGTCTCCCCATACTGTCCCATGTGTCAGCAAAGCAGAGAAAGAATGATGACCATGCCTCTTAATTGCACTCCCAGCTACCAAATAAAACACCTGTTTCGAACCTGCCACGTTTTCTTAAAAAAATCAGCTAATTTCTAATTAAATCTGGAATTTCTTGATTTTTGTGCATCGGGCTCTGGAACCACAATTCTAATGGTACCAATTTTGTGCGATTTTGTTGAGAAATGCAAAAGTTATGGCCGTTTGAAGTTTCACAGTCAAACGTTGACTTTTCCTCTCTCTTGTCTTAGTCCATTTCACGCTCGCCCCACGCGTGCCTCGCATACTTTTGTCCCGGCTGTCCTGCATTTAACCTTCGCCATTTCACGCTTTCGCATCCCACGCGCCCTCGCGTACTTTTTGTCTCGATCGTCCCGAACGAACCTTCGCCATTTCGCGCGCCAGTGTCCCACGCGCGTCCCTCGCGTACTTTTGTCCCGGCTGTCCCGGACGAACCTTCGCCCATTTCGCGCTTTCGCGTCCCACGCGTCCCTCGCGTACTTTTGTCCCGGCTGTCCCGGAGACTAAGACTTAGCCATTTTTCGTGATTTTTCCTGGCCCGAGCCTGTCTTCTGCAACCTTTTCACATTTTTTCAGAGCTTGCTCTTTCTTTCTTGGCCAGGGGAGTTAGAAAAAATCTGAGGGGACCCCAGCAACATGATGCTTTGCCTTGAATCAATATAATTGCTTGGGACTAAAGAATTTGATGCATGTTATCAAAATTTACCTTGGGGGTGAATTTTGGATAACAATAATTTTATGGGATCATGAGTTGGTGTGATTGGAAGGATATCCATGACCGAAACATCAACCTCACTTTCTTCATCTTTCGTGTCCACTTCATTAGTACTTGAGTAATCGAGGAGGTCCAATCATGAGTTTGATCACTTGAATCCACTGTGTTCTCGCCTTATGATGCGGAGGGATCATGTTTATCTTCACCCTCTCTACCACGTCCAAGTGTCATGAAGCCTTCATTCCAAAGAGTTTCTTGCATGAACTCTCCTTAGCCACGGTCTTCCCAACAACATTGGGTACGCAACAATACTATTTTTCATCACCTGAAAGTCTACCACACATACAACACCCATAACAGATATTGCCACATTTGAAACTACACCTTCTGGTTTAGTTTTTCCTTTATTTAATGACCTTAACATAAGTGTTGAGGGGTGATCAATTTTTAAACCCAACATATTCATTACAGACTTGGTCATTACATTAATCATGCAAAGCACTTCCATCAACTAAGGCATCATGAAATGAAATACCATTACATAATACCTCAGCTTGTGGAGCGTAGGGATCCACCTCTGCCTCCAAAACAGGGACCTCAACCTCCTTCCTTCGTTGAGCATTGAGTCCACTTCGCATCTCCCACCTCTTCTTAGAAGACATAGCCAAGAGTTGACCATATGTAATATTTTTGTGCCTTTGGACAGATCTTCTAAGATGGAGTATGGTCCTTGTCCTCGTGAAATCATAAAATCCCGCACACCCAACTTTCTTCTCCTATATTTCTTACTAGTTTCTCCTTTCATCTTCTTAGGATCATTTCCATCTTGGTTATCTTTTTCTTTCTTTCTTTTTGTTACAAACACATCTACTTCATTATTTATGCTCTTATCTACTACATCAAAAGAATTCATAGGTACTTTTCCTTTATCATTATCTCTGTACTGATGTAGAAGCTCTATCTCGGACAATTATACTTATAATGACCCTTTTATAACAACCATAACATACAACTTCAGAAATATTTCTTTTGGACCTTTATCTCCTCCCCGAGAACTAAATCCCTTTCCTCAAGAAGATTAATAGTTAACCTGGCCCATCTTCCCGAGTAGATCTTCATACTAAGTAGATGTACTAGAGAAAGATTTGTGCTCACGAGAGTGGTTGTGGATTATGGACCAAAGGGGCTGGTGTAGGCTCTATTTTAGCAACAATTTCTTTGGGCTTCTCTTCCATGCTTTCTTCTTACCTTCTTGCAATTTCCTTTGCTTGGTCAATGGTAGATGGGCAGTCATACTTCACTCGTTGTCTCGATCTCGGCTTCATCCCAAGAATGAAGTGCTTACATAGGTGATTATCCATGCCATTCATCAACCCATCCGCTAATCCTTCCTTCTCGAATCGGGCATCGAGCTTCCTCCTTAGCTCTAGAACACGAGCATGATAATCTCTTATCTTCTCCTTCTCTCCTTGGGCTAGCTTTGTGATCTTGATCATGAGATCTCGCATATTTTCGTTGTTCACCAAATTCTTCAAGAAAAATTTAGTTAATAAATCCTATGAGTTTTTGACATTATCACCTAGTATTTCAAACCACCTAAGGGTGAACCATCCAAAAAGGTAGGAAAAATTCAGTCCAGTGTTCCCTTCTTATAAGGCCATTACAAATACAAGATCGTTTAAGTTGTTGAATGAAAGAGGAAGCATCTTCATTAGATTGGGCTGAAAAATAGGAATCTTCCCCATTTTCAAAAGTAACCACGGTGAAATACCAACAATCAAGAAGACTTATGTGCATAAATAATTGGAATCACTATAATAGAAAATAGAAATGACCACGGTAAACTATGGTAAAACTTGACTTACTGCGGTAAAAACTAACTTTACTGTGGTAAACACTATTTCTGATAAAAATGATTCTTGGGGTAAACACTATTCACGGTAAAAATGAAGTTCTTTGTTGTAAATACTATTCATGGTAAAAAGTAAAGTTATTGTGGTAAATACTATTCATGGTAAAAGTGACTTTACCATGGTAACTCCTCCGCACAATAAAAACAAGGTTACCTCGAGCCAAATGTTTTTTTACTAAGTGGGAATATCTCTTCGTAAAAGCCACTAACGAGGAATGGTCCCGGCAACGGAACCAAAATGTCAACACCAATCCGGCACTATGATAATTCTTCACCGGGAACTCCTCATGCTATGATTATTAACTAATGCACAACTCTTAGTTTGGTGGATGTAATCTGGAAACACAACAACAAACATAACACAAGAATACCATAGACTATGATAAGAAGGAATAATGATAAATCTAAAATATCAGTGTAAATTATAATATCAACATGAAATTGTTATAATCTCACCCATGAGGTTTTTCAAGTGTTATTAACTTCACTTGCCTTCAAACAATAACTATGGGAGAAACTTCACAATTACACTCTCTTACCGGCTTCTTTAACACACCTTCAAAATGATGGCTTCCTTTACACACTTACTCATAAAATATTTCTCACTACTTCTCTCTATGCTAAATGAGGGTGTGGCCTCTTTATTTATAGGAATTTAGGATTATCCACCTTATCTATAAGATAGGATAGGAAATCTCTTCCGGCCAATCATATTTCATGCCTAAACTCTTGCCTTTACATGTAGGCTTATCTTCTAAGATAAGATAAACCTTATCATCTCACATGGGTTCCACCTTTTAGACTTTTCCACAAATAAAATACACAAAATATTTATGACATCGCTCTTTGTCCTTATTACAAATATAATATTTCTAATTCCTAATCATGTATACCCTACTTCTCTACTTATCCCAACTTTAACATTTTAACATTACCGGACCACTTACGACTTAATATTTATTTTTTACAATATTCCTATTGTACTTTGACTCTACCGTACTCTTACATTATTGGCGGCACCATACCGATGGCATCGTTATCTTCTATTGGATGCCACTACTAATTATACTTAACAACATTCTATTCCTAATACATACATTAATAAAATAGAAAGTACTTGGAGGAAAATTTTAATGTCGACAGTAACCTCTCCCATTAAAGAGGAGGTACTTATGTCCCCCGACTATTGCTTTCATTAAAGTCCTTATTTGACAACCAACACTATCCACAAGGCAATGACTAAAGTTCGAGACCACGAAAAACCATTGTCAAAATCTTACATAAGACTGTTGTTTCTAGTGGTACCGATTGACATAATTAGTTATCCTATGGTCTATGGGCCTATTGTACTAGTGTTAGCACACCTACTAACACTACTCCTTTTCCCTTGGTTTATGGTACTGAGACCATTATCCTGTTTGAGCTTGAGATACCATCCTTGAGAATCTCTCTTAAGGGCATCCTTAAAGACAATGAATATCACGAAAATCACTTACATGAGCTAGAAATGTTGGACTTACGTAATTTTCAAGCACTTGAACATTTTTGTGCATATCAATCTAGCATCGTACATACATACAATCACAAAAATGCTCTTGTGAGTTCAACATCAGTGACTTCGTCTTAAAATAAAATCAAAAGAATAAAAATGTTGAGGAAAATCTAAAAGGAAAATTCAAGCCCAATTGGCTTGGTCCATACATTATCTTTGACAAAGTTGGTGGTGGAGTTTATCACCTTGCCACCCTTTTAGAAAAATGCTCAAAATTCGCTCAATATAATTCATCTTGAGAAATACTATACTTAAATACAAAATTTCATCATTTCTTGATGACACACTCTTGTGCTTCGGTTCAAACTTGACTATTGAGGGCTTACTATAGATGAACCCACACATTGCACACTAGGTACTACACAATGTGTCTATTCACACATTTAGTGTCTACATCATACATTCTACATTTAGACTACATCTTCTACACGCCTGCACTCACTACTCTATGATGCACTTTAGTTTCTTGGTCCATTCTCAACTCCCGAAGGTTTACAAATCAAATGGAACTCATCCTCATCACACATTCATAATTCCACCTTTCTTTACAATAAATTCATAGGTTAGTGGCATATACTATAGGCTAAATGGTCACTTACTCTTTCATCTTGTAGTGGTATACGCTTTTGGGTACACTACCACTCCCTTTATTCATCTTGTAGTGATATACACTTTAGGCTACATCATCACTATTTCAATCATCTTATCATGATATACATTGTTGGGACTTGAATTGAATAAGTCCTAAGGTAGAAGGTTAGTTCATGCGGAAGGCGTGTATAAGAGGAATTCTCTCGGGGAAAAGCATGCAAGGAAAGGGTTTGAGTTGGAACTAGGGCGTGCGTGGAAGCAGAATAAGGGTTTAAGGACTTAGCCATATTTTGTGTTATGGCATCACATGGAAAACACGTGAAGCTGTGGATAGGCATAATGATGAGTGGATAAGGTTATTACATGGAGACTTGAGACTCAAGAAAATAATATTCCACGAGAGAGAATATTCTAGGATAGGAATCATTATGGTTATGGGCTGGAGAGTGGAGGTTGTTATGGTTAGTTGGCATCTGCATGGCTTGGACACTCGAGTATGGTAGAGATGATGGCATTTGGCATGTGAGATTGCTTCTAGAATGATGGTAAGGTGAGATCTTATCCTATATAAGGATGCATTTGGATCTGAAACAAAGGAGGTGAAGAAACTTAGTAGAGAGATGTGTAGGAACTAGGAGGGTATAGTTAAGAACTCTTTACGTAGAGTATCTTGTAGGGTTTTGAGATGGTATTTCTTGATATATTCGGTTTGTATGACCCTTGTGATGTAATGAGGCTATTATAAATGTTTATAAATCAATATATGATGTGTTATTCTAGATATCCTTGTTTATGGGTATAAAACCTTATGTTATTCATGTTGTTATGGATCAGATCTAGTTTCTTTATGCTTATTACAATGTTTATTTCCATTGATGGTACATCTTTTCCTAGATTTGGTATCTATACTTTCTGTTTTTGAGTGAATGCATATATTTCTGCTCCTACAACCCATCCTCTATTAATGGAAGAACATTCTCATGAAGCTCACATAAAGGAGGGGCTTGGTGCCTTATGCACCTTAGGTGAGCAACCAACGCATACTTGGGTGATAGGACGATGCATTTGGGGTAAAAATAAGGTATATGAAAGATGACTACATTTTGGTTCCATTGCCGGGACCTCTTTTGAAGTTTTTGTGAGAATGATGTGTAATGACAGAGTGCTTAACCTCAGAAAACATAGAAACGTGGCTCAAAATCACGGAGTATGATTTTAATCAAATATTTAACACTGGACTTGAGTTTGATGCACGTAAATGGGTAGAGGATCACTTGTATCATAAGTTGCATGAGACTGTCTTCTGTTGTTTCCTAGTAGATTTTTATGAATGGTGCTAGCATATGCATCAAGGTCAATTTGGTATTATAGACCTCATGTATGGACCCAGGAATAGTTTTAGAGGTTGCATGATACTGATTTGACTTGGACTCGTGTTGTGGATCAATGGTGGAGTAGGGTATTGACTAGCTATACTCTAGAATACATGATCTCTACGTATTCTTGTCCCGGAGGTTGTTGAGTTTGAGTTCTTGAGGGATCCAAGAGGATCATTCTTGTGGGCTATACCTCTAGCTATCAAGATCCTAGTTATTACTTTGAGTTTGGAGGCACTTCCTATGGTTGGCTAACTTCCCACTAAGCGTGGGGGTGGAAGCTAGTGTGGAGAAAGATGCTGACAAACCTTGCGACTAAAATGGAGAGAGAAGAGAGATGGATCAAGTATAATGAAGCTAAATAAAGGGAGTTGGAAAGATAATGTGAAGTTACTGGTGTGATGGAATTATGGAGGTAGATGTTGGGAAGGATTTGAGGTTCACGTGGAAGGCATGGAATCTCGAGTAGTGCATGTACTTTACTCCATCTTGGAAAGTGCATGATAGAGAACCCTCGCCTTCTGGTGAGAGCTCATCATTTGGAGAAAGGAGATCTATAGGCATGCATATAATCCCACCTAGTGACCAAACCCTGGTGCTTAGTTTTCCAAATCCGGAGATAAGTATTGTTAACCCAGTTGGTCTTGGCATTGACGATCGAGTGACACCTAGAGGTATAATTTTTCATTTGGTATATCTATGGTTGCACATTCATTTCCTGTATTCAGAGGTATCCTTTTTGGTATGAAATCTAGGAAAGGTGGGGGTACACAAAGTTTGAGCACCACATCCGGAAGTAGATCAACTTTGTAAATCTGTTGGTATGTAGTTTAGTGCGGTGGTGGGTTCGCAGGCACATCTCGCATCAGGACCCTTACTGTGAAAAGAGGAGAATCTGGAGGGATAGGTGTTGGTGGATCTAGTGGTGTTGGTGGTGGAGGAAATACAAGAGGAGGTCAAGGTTTTGGATTTGGTGGATAAGGGCCTCAACCACCTCAACAAGTGTTCTTTGAGACATCTTTACATTTTTTATAATATAAGGGTGTGGAAGATCTTTGCAGAGCATGTGCATAAGTGTGAGATTCTATGTCACGTGAAGGGTATCATTCCCCGAGTGAAAGGTGAGTTAATTTGTAATTACATTGTAAGGATGCACACATAGTTAGTACAGAAAGTATGATCCACACTAGATGATGGTGGACTATACTACTCTCTGTGTGATGCCTTGGTAGAATTCTACATACCTGGAGTTTGAAAAAAAAACATTAGCACATTAAAGGAGATCTAATAAAGGATGGAAGATAGTGTGTGGGAGTATGAAAAATGTTATAAGACTCTCTTATCTAAATTTTCCTATGATATCCATTCCTCATAACATGTTTAGTAGTTCGTTGGAGGGTTGCTCACACCGTTTAGGAGGGTGCTTTCACATAAGACCTACATAGATCCATGTGATGCCTTAGAGGCTTCCTTGCACAATTAAGCTATGGGAAGCATGGATACTAGAGTTAGTCCATTTCTAAAGACCTAGATTACTTCCATGAAAAATCATCTCGAGAAACTATTCACGAACTCGGCTCAAGAGACTCAAAGTGGCCTTTGGTGCATGACCTATGAGATAGAAGGACATACAAAGGAAAATTACCCTGAGGTCGGTGCACACAATGTCAGTAGATTTTGAGATTTCCACAGAGATCTTGATGCAAGAAGATGCATGTTGTTGTAGCACACAATCCGTAAGAATGTGTTTTTCTATTAAAATATTTACATGTCTACTACTCATGACACTAAGGATTGTAGATTGATTGACCAAATACATGATGCCATTGACATCTTGGTGTGTGCTAGACTAGTATTACAAGTAGCTCCAAGGATGATGGTCATCATTATGAAGGGTGAGCATAAAAAGGAGGTCACGGAAAAGGATTTTGGGGAGGATTCATAGGCTATGGAAATCACGGAGGAGGAAGAAGTGAATTTCCTCGTGGAACCTGTTATAATTGTGGATCTACAAAGCATTACAAGCATGAGTGTCTAGACTTGTTGTAATGCTCATGGTGTGGAAAGAAGCACAAGTATGAAGAGTTCCTAGAGTTATATGAGCACATGAGCTAGAACCTAGAAGAAGGACAAGGGCGCAAGGATGGTGAGTGTGAAGCGTGATGATCCATAGTGGATTCCTAGGTTAGTGTAGAACCTTGAACTAGAATTTTTCATGGTGAGCGCGTAAGGGAGATTCCAAAGAAAAGGCCTCTCATTACAAGAGAAGAAGTGTTACATGGGAAGTATCCTGATCTAACTCATTAGAAATAGGTCTACCAAGAGATCGTGGAAGTAATTAGAATCCTTTAAGGGGAAATTCAATGTTTGGAGGAACAATCACAAAATTTGGAGTAGAAGAAAAGTATTAAGGTCCCTCAAGAGGATATAGATGAAGTTAGGGAAGTATGTAATATGTTGCACCTAGAGAATATCATCCCTCTATTAGGAGAGTGGTTGAGAGACAAAGTACCAAGCGCTGGAGGAGAGCGTGAGAGGTAGGTATTACATGCTAATCTGCCTCCTCATAGTATTGAATATGACAAAGAAATCACATTGAACGCAGTTTTGGATGGATGGATCTTGAGCAATATCTTGATTGACATGGGTGCGAAAGTCAATGTTCTTACTTTAGATGCATGAAATCAGATGGGAAGACCCCATTGCAGCCATCTTTGAATGTGTTGTATATGGAAAATAGGACAAAGGATATGCCCATTAGAGTATTGAAGGATGCATCCATAAAAATTCAAGGGGAAAAGTTTACTGGAGATTTTGAAGTCTTAGCACTTGCAGAGGTAGATAACTTTCCAACATTACTTGGGTGCCCCTGGTGCTATAAGAATAATGTTGACTTGCGTTTCAATAAGGGGTACATAAGTTTTGAGAACAAATAGGAGTGCGTCATCATTCCACTGACAGATGGGAAGTCAATGCCCTATACTGAGCCCTTGGGAGAAGAGGATCTGGATAGGATCTATGTCCGCACTATCGAGACCCTGAGGTTGTTCATCCATCAGGAGAAGGTGTCATTCAAAGTGGGAAGATGCTCAATCTATAAGTGATATAACTAGTGTGGCATATGACAAGTAAGCACATGGAACCTATGAGAAGGTGGGAAGATAAATGAGGGAACTATAACTTGAGTTTCTAGGGCATGCTCAATCGATGCCCGGGAGGAAGAAAATTACCAACTTATACTGGGGAAGGAAACCCTAATGTTTTTCAGAGAGCAATGGAAGTTCAGTGGACCTATCAAATTGAAAGGAGAAATATGCTAACTTACACTTTACGTGGGACAGCAATGCATTGGTGGGAAACACATCAAGATAACATCTTTGGAATGGTGCGAAGTGAGAATCATGCTCTTTGTTAGGTTTCTTTAGAGAAATGCACCTACTAACATTTTTGACTATGATGGGAGGGGATCCACCTCATACCATATTCAAGAGTGTGAGAAGAGTTAGATGGGAGGTGGAGAATCTCTACCCCCTTCCCTATGGATGCACAAGTTCTATTCCACCCTCTAGGGCTATGCACATGCGTGTTATATTCATTTATAATTTTGGTGTTAGATAGGAACTCGACAGAAATGATCGGATATTATTCAAAAATTTGAATATTGGAGTACTAAGTCATCAGTGAATGAGGTGTTTTAGGTAGTCAAATGCCTTACTTTTAGAGATAGTGCCATGGTGGAGGACAATATTATAGAGCTGTTAGGTGAACCAGAGTTGGGTGTGTGCTTCGTGGAGGAAGAATTAGAGGAAGGAAAACTTGAGCACACATACCTAGAGAAAGAGAAAGTAAATTTGGTCTACTTGATAGACAATGAAGAGGTGGAAAATTTAGATTTTAACCATACCGATAATACGCTTGAGGTTATGGATAATGTAGATGAGAAAGCACGCACCTACCACAAGCCATGAAGACCAAGAAGGTTAACATTGGTATAGAGGCAAAACTAAAGGAAGCTATTATTGGGGACTATTAGATGGACCAGAAGGTCTCAAAGATTATTGAGCTTCTGCGTGATTTTCAAGATTTATTTCCACATGGGTACCATGAGCTTAAAGGAGTTCACCCCTCGTTAGGAGAAATGAGGATCAAATTAAAGGAGTGTGCACACCTAATTTGGAAGTGACCTTACATGATGAATCTGAATTTATGCATCAAAGTTAAGGAGGAGATTGATAAGATGATAACATCAAGGAAAATAGAAGCTATTAGATAATATGAGTGGGTGAGCTCGATGGTCATGTTATCTATCGAAAGTGCACCCTATAGAGAGATGACTGCAGGTGTTCTAAGCTTGCTCTGGATCTCTCTCTTTCGTAGATACAATGGAAACACCTTAGGTATGTGGGTATACCTATTGTTGAGGTGAGTCTCAGTATCAAGGCTGGTTCCTTCTTGATGTATCCTAAACTAATTTTTAGGGGTTTTGAGGGTAAAAATATGACTGTAAATGAATTTAAAAATGGGGTGATACACCAAAATTTGTTGAGGGATTTGAAGGAGTACATGCACAATAAATTTGAGAATGGATTTTGAATGCACAAACCAATAATTTTCAGTAGAATATTAATGCAAAACACTTGATGTGTTGAGGTAATGAATCAAAAATACAACAAGAAACAAGTAATATTATGTTAAAATTACTAAATTTATAGCACAAGTAAGATGATTAATCGGGAATTTGACTTTCAAAAGAAATAATAAGATATACACACCACTACAAATAATTGGAAAAGTAGAAATCAATTCTCATTCAAAGGGAAAACGGAAAAATCTACTTCAAAGCACTCATATGTCCAAAAATTCCTCCTTTGTGCCTTGCAATTGCACACAATATATATCAAAATACTTCACCCAACCCATCCTAAAAATAGACTACGATCTGTACTCTCCCATGCATGCTAAGTTTACCCCTTTATCATGAATAAATAAAGGAATAAAAATAGATATGCTGATTACAATGAGGCATTAATAGCCTAAGTTACAAAAATACACTTAGTCAAAGTGTAGTTGACTGTTCTATTTTTAAATAGATAAATAAGTTGGGTGAATATTTTAGCTAATCTTAGCCAATTTGCTTGTTGTTCAAGTCATCTTAAATGTGCATGTAACTTGGTCTTCTTGTTGTTTGATTAAATAATCATATTTAATCCCTGATGTAGCACTTGTGTATTCACCCACTTGCATGGTATTCTTGTATTTATCTCTGATCTGTCAAGTAGTAAAGGCATGCAAAAAATATATTTTGTGAAAAAAAATGCCTTTAATCTTCAATACTTAGAAGGAATTATTCAAATCATTTCTGTGGGGACCACTTGTTGGCATGTGCAAGAAAAAAATACCTTCTTGCAGATAACAAGGTTCTTGTGATAATAGAGGTATTTTCAAAAGTGTCCCTTTCACTGAACCATGTGGCATACTGTTGTTGACCATCTTTCATGTATCATCTCCTTTTGAATTTGACATATATATTTTATTCCAATCAATATGGTCACCTTCTAATTTTTTTGATATAGACCACCCTTTGATTTGAGATGCTACATCACTTTTTGATAACTAAGGTCACGGGACCTTTTTGCAAAATGTAAGGTATAAACCTTAGTCCTTGGCATATATAATATTTTTTCTCTTTTTGATTAATCATTGTTTTCACTTTTTTTGAGTAATCATTCAACATACACAAAGTTTTATCTTTTTAATCAATTGACATCATGTGATTTTGGACCTTAATATGATCAAGTGCAATAATAATTAAATTATTGGGGTTGGCCCCCTCCCCATGATGACTTGACCCTTGGAAGACTTGTCGGTGGATCTGAATAACCATGGTGGTTATGGTTTTGTTGTAGCATCAAACGTATAATACTTAGCAAGAACCGTGGTTGAGTTGGTGGTTTTTAACATCCACTGTTTGATCTGCACCTTCATTTTCCACCATTGATCAGTTTGTGAGTTTGCATTGATTTTGTGACTGATCCTTAGTCATTGATTGAAGTACCTACTTCATCTGAGCCGTCAATTCCTATACTATGATGAGTGGGTTCCATTATGGTTGAGTTGGCAAACAAGGCTATGCACCATAGATCTCTATACTTTGTGATCTCAACTGTTGATCACTAACTTTGGGTTCTACGATGAGTTAGGTGGTAGTTGAGTAAAACAACTCGAACCATATCTCATTTTCATTTTGCATTGCTCTCTCGAGCGGTGAAGCTCGTTAAATTTTTTATTGATCACTATTAATGTGTTCTTCGAGCTCGATGGTCTCTACAAATTTGTCTTCGTGAGGTTTGTTGAGTCATTGAGTTTTGAAGATTTCATTTGCAGTTGAGTTGCACCATTTAAAGAGTTCTGTGATTTTATTTATGGTGGCCATTGATGGACAAGGTAAGCATAGTGTTTATAAGCACTGTGAATTTCTATCTTGGCATTTTGAAACTGATCACATTGATACTCAACTTATTTGCATTTTCCTTGTGTTTCTGAGCATCTCGAGTTTGAATCTCATCCTGGGTCATCGTTATTTTTCTCTGTATTCGATAGATCTTCTGGGGGTTTCACAAGTTTGACCCAAATGGTGAGTTTTGCATTCCATTCTTCGAGTTCTTGCAAAAATTTACCCGAATCTTTAATGGTTGTAAAAATGAAGCTTTCTTCTCAGCAATATTTGGGACATTTGAGATTTCTTCCTCCATTGATTGTATTTTGCATATATTTCATCTATACCCATGACTGGGTTTTCTTATTTGGATTGACTCTTGCTCTAAAATAGAAATATCTCCATATTTTGTTATATTACTTCCATAACCTAGGTCTGGTTTAGAGTTGTTATTTCTTTGTGGGATTTCAAACTTGGTCTCGAGCCCTTATGTTCGATTCGTGGCCACCATTGTTGAGGGTTGTTTGAGTTCGTTGTTCCTTCCGAACTTTGATTCTAGGTTTGGTAGCCATTAACATTTCCTCTAAGCTCTGTTTTGAGATTGATTGTAATATCTTATGACATTATGTTCAAACCTTAACCGGGTTCATAATTTTTGACTAATTTTGTGAAGTATCATTGTCGCCAAATCACCGCACCCCCGAATATCCAGGATGTGAATAGGACGTTCGGTGTGATTGGGACATGGGATCACCTCTCAAGCCGGTGGGACTTGGGCTCGAGGTGAACCTCCAGGAGAAGGCCGGCTTCCTCTTCCTAAACTAAGTGCCGTACTACTCCTAGTGTAACAAAAATGATTATCTAGTCCTAGGCTAACATTTTCATGGGGTTTAGGGAAAGAGATTTGAGAAATGAAACTACACTAGGGATGGTGATGCACCGAATAAAGGGTGTCTTCAGATTCGGAAGGGTTAATTTGAAGAGGGTGTGTGCACCACAGTCAACTTCACCTCTGCATGCAACTTAGAGAGGGTACATGATACCACACTAAGAGACACGCATTCCCTTGGTTAAACCGTATCGACCGAGAAATATACCGGTTTCATCGAAGAAGGATGAACTCAAGAAGGGTGAATAGACACCACAACTCAACCGCATGCAATACTCCACCACTCGATAAGCACGTAACTCCAAGAACTCGCAATAGAACTTAAACTCGCACGGTGTACTGCAAGTATGAGAAAGGCACAAAGAAGCATAGAAGGATGAAAGGACCGAGATTAGTCACAAAACACACACTTTTATTGCTTCAATAACATGCACAATGCATCATACATTGAAGAGGCAATATCTGCCATTATGGTCTTGAAAGAGGAGGCTTGAAAGTTCTCTCAACACACAAGAACAACTTAGAAGAGAGAGGATTCTTGAAAAGTATACACTCGCCTGAGATATCTAACTGTCCAACTTGTCTGAACTGTTGGAACCCTTTGAAATGAGCTTCCAACTTACATTTATAGAAAAATATGTGAGAAAGAAGAGGAAATGGTCATAATTACATTCCTAAAATGAAGGCCCATGATGTATTTATTGCAGTTAGTTGAACTACCTGAGAAGGTTCCATCATGGGTCATTAATTGCTTGATGACCTAGTCTTCTCAATTAATTAAAAGAATATTTAAATAAAATATTTAAATAATAATAATAAATATTATTATTAAAATATTTAAATAAAAATATTAATTTAATTAACATAATGTTGGGACCCCCCGTTGACCCGTTTGACTTGAAGAGGAGGGGGGTCCATGTGGATAGAGTCTGCACAAATCTCAACTTGGTGAGCTTCGAATCCGCGTAATTCGGTGTTGCCAAATCGATTTTGACCCTGCACTAACTCTTTCCTTGCTTTGGTAATCGCGCTCTTTTGCATTGAGTCCTCCGAATGGTGGGCTATCAAACTTGATTCTTACCGTTTTGCTCTGTTAACTCGAGGCCATTCTGAATTACCAAGCCACCTATATGCATCGTGAACATGAAGCTTTAAGCTCGAAATTGAAAGCCTCTACAAATACATTAAACTTCGACACCCGTGAGCTTATTCTTTATCTTGACTTGGTACCAACGTTTCCACAATATGAAAAGTTTGACTCTAAATCATACTTAGTGGATTTGACCCATGATACATTGCTTGTACTCACAGAGGTTAAACAATTTAATGAATTTAAATTATTTCACTCCTGCATGTTGCGCCATTTAGAAATGATTTTCAAGCTATGAAAATTGTTAGGGATCACGTTACGTGGCCCTGTCAACACTCAATCGATTGATTTCTCTGTGATAACTCTAGTTTGACAGATAGAGTTATTTCTTCTTGTTTTGGACCACATATTCACATGCATTCCACGTTCAAACTCCATGAAACAACACCACGAGCTCTTGGTGATTCGACCGGCTTTTTCAGATTCATGGGAAATATTAAGATTTGTTCGATCATGTTCACATTTTCACGCCTCTAAGAATGGTTTTACCACAATGCTCACGGTTCTTCCTTATCATATAACACTTGTAGTAAGAATGTTTAGCTTTGCCATAATAAGCGCAATTGTACCCTCCAAACAATGAGAAAATGCCATTACCAATAAAGACCTAATGCTGCCATGATGATGACACAGGCTCATGCCCATAACATGTCGATAGACATCCTTGAGACTGAATTTTGGCCAAAGAGACCTTCGGTATTCTGGCAGTGCACTCGGCAATCTCGGCTCCAATCAACAATTATGCCACTATTGGGATCTTAGTATGGCATAGGTAGCTGTGAGCTACACAATATACCCATTTTTCAGAACTTAAAAGATCCTTCATGTTACAATTTTCAAAACATAAAAGGAGCCCTTCAAAAAATACATTGAACAACTGGGGCAGCCAAGAGGACCTTGGAAAATGTACAGGTAACAACCATATGGTAGTGGATCAAAGCTAATAGAAATAAAGCTAGATAAAATTAGCTTGAAACTACAGTATAATCGTCCCGTCCATTATAAACAAACACAGCTTTTCTGATCCTGGTAAAAGAATACTGTTATTGTCTGATTGGACGTACATAATGGAAGGGTATAAATATTATACGCCTACGAGTTTTTCAAAGAGACCATTTACACGTAACAAGGATGCAGCATGCAAAACGGCCGACTAGGTATTTTAGAGTTGACCTTCACATTCAATTCGTTTCTAGGAGAAGGAATGCTGAGCAATATGAATCGTTTCATTCTGCACCGTTTTAAACCTTCATCTCCTGGTTCATGGAAATTCTATGAAGCCTTGAAGGTCGTGACTCCAATCCATCGTACACGGCAGTGAATATGTGTTTCCTGCAACTGCTTGCTGGAAGCGCTAAGAAGGCTTCGACTGTATTGCACACGCCTGCTGCCTGGTTGATGATTTTCTCTCGCGGCCACCGAACTGGACGAGTTTTGAGCACTGCTTTCCTGTTACTCGATATCATTTGACAAATATCTGCATAATGAGACGAGCGGCCTGTAGCCTCCGCAGAAATTGGTATCACGTCGCATTTTTTCCATGACCCGCTCAATTCACTCGCCCTATTAATCCTCCCGGTGACTCGCACAAAGACTCGGACCACTCCAATCGCGGGGTTTTCATGATGGATTGCCATCTTAATTTTTCCCATTTGCGTTGTTTGCTCGAATCTCCCCTTCGCGGAAGTTTAGTCATGGTTTGCCAAACCAATATTTCCACGGTTGGCGCGCTTGACCCGATTTCTCCAACGCGAAGTGAATGACCTCGGCGAGGATTTAACAGCTTGGCCCGCCATCATCAAATTTCCGCTTGGCATTGCTTGCTCGGAATCTCCCTACGCGGAGTGAACAACATGGTTTGCCATCTTAATTTTCCCATTGCACCGGTCGCCTTATTTCCCACGTAACGGCCCCTCGCATGAAGCTTGCGACTGCGTCTCTACGAGCCCCGAGTGTTTTCATTGCTTTGAATAACTCCCACCGAGCCTTGTTTATCCTTACGGGCTCTATTTCCTCCGAACCGCCGAGCTTCTCATGAGTTTCACCAAGCTCTACGCATCGAGCAGATCCGCCTTCGATCAACTCGGCCACTAGATTGCTTCAATGCATTGTGTGTTGCCTATAACCCAAAGCGCTCTGCGAGCTCGTGTCAATGTCACATTCATGTGGCGAACATCAGCTATAAAACCAACCCCATGATTTGCAGCTCGGACACAAGACATAATGATTATATCACGCTGCTGGCCTTGAAAGGCATCTACCGTATTGATATATAAACCTTTTCCTTCATCAAATTTGAGGACAACATCAAACTCTCGGTGTAAACATTTCAGCTGTAGCTTGTAAGGTGTGATCATTTCAACAGAAACCTTTATGCTTGCCAACCTAGTGACTCGTTGAAGATGCTCGTATAATTGCAAAGCAAATTATGCTCCATGAATATTCTGATATGAAACAGTTATACCTCTATGAGATCCGCTTCCATGAACTACATCGTAAAACGAGTAAGATCTCGATAGAGAATTTTTGTAATAAATTTCCTCAGGTTTCCTAGTAACACTCCCACTGTCACTTAATCGATTTTCATAAAAATATCTTGAAGGAAAATCCCGAATTTGAGGATGCATTTGATGCTGAACTGATAAAAACATAGTTGGGCGACCTGCTTGTTGGAAGTGCTCAAAAGAACTCTTACTATACTGCAACATGCTTGCTGCCTGTGCACCGAATACTCGACCGAGGAAGGTCTGAACACCATTACAATTCACAGTTCTTTGTAAGATGTCGGTTTGACTCAATTTCACATTGGTATTCGATAGTGCTTATACTATCTTCCTGGGTCGATAGAAGTCCTTCCATTATGTAATTACAAACCCGAGATTCAATGATGTTGAACCTCCCATATCTGCATAATTTCATAACATCTCGGTCAAACAAGATAATTCTCCCAAGTGGTTGGTCGAGCGTTGTCTTAGTGGATTAAACCTGACATCATGTTGACTTTGACTCTCCCTGACTTGGCCTTCGGATCTTTTTGCATCGATCTCCACCGGGATCCTTGTACAGTTCCTTTCATTCGTCAATTTTCAACGAGCTATATTTTGCATTAACAAGGCCATCGTCGAGCTCTTACAATTGAGAGTCTCTACTGAGATGATTTCCGAGATGACTATCAATTTGACACCGGGTTCTTTATCAACTCGACCCTGAACTCTCCACTGAGTTGAGATCAACTGGGTGCCTTTCGATGCTAGGTGATCTCTTCATATGCAATTTAGGAATTATTTTTAATTATTGCATTTCGATAATAACCGAAGGTGGGTTCCTGGGACTATTATTTTATTTTGAACGTGATAGGACCCCGTTGTCCAATCTTGCCAGGTGTGTAAAATTGGATAACAAAGATCCTAAAATAAAGAGGCTCAAACTAATAATAAGCTTACATGTTCTCTATTTCTTTTAGAAAACTGCAAAAATTTCATGGTTGTGTCTTCCATTTTGATGTTCTGAATCTTTTCATTTGCTTGTATTAAACCTTGCTGATTATCTAGAGGCAAGAAAATGCTTTTCTGTTTTGAAACTATAAAAACATGCTTGAGAACTATGCATTTGATTTGGGTATTAATTTTTTTCTTTTTCGTGGCATTTTTATAACCCTTGTGGTTCTGTTTGTATCTTCACGCTATGTAAATGGAGTTTTCCTTTTGTGCTTTGAAGCTAGTATAGAGTTTGTTTGAATCTCGATTTGTGTTATACTCAGTGAAAGTTTCAACTACTATCCAGTGTCTATAACTTGATGTGATTGAGGAAAGGTTATGCACTCCATTTCTATTTTGGCTCAAAATGATTCATGTAAGTTTTGTATCTTTGTACATCGAGCTCGAGTTCATTTCTTGGTCATTCAACTGAGGTTTCAAAACACTAAAGCTATACTGTAATGGACTTTTATTATTCTGGTAGCTTTGAACATTTATTTACTTAATTTTTGTAGCCATTTCAAAGGTTTCTGGATTGGTCATTGTCGTTGGTTTTTTCCGTATATTCATTCCTTTTGATGAAGGTTTTGAAACTGTTGTCTTCAAAATGAAATTTGTTCTTGTCTTTTAATAGTGAATTCTCTACATTATTTGCACTTCTCATGTCCTGGAAATATGTTGATATTACATTTTTGAGCTTTGCATTTTGATGAAGTTATTATTTTGATCTTGATACTTTGACTGTAACCATGATTGTACTTGATCTTCAAGAGCTTGTTTTTGTTGATTTCCAAACCTTGAAGATGTATCCTAAACCTATGCTTTGATATTTGTGATTGACAAGAAATTATGGAAATGTCACTTCAAGATGTAAGTGTAAATGATCTTGTAATCTAAAACCTGTATCCTCATCTGAAGCATTTGTAATTGTTTGAAAGGATTACTGTCATGCTAGCTATACTCCATTCATTGATCATCCTCATGATTCTTGTCCTTAGAAACTAAAATAACTTCTTGGAAAGAAGTTATAATCTATATTGATGATTTGAATGATAGTATTCGATACTTTGTGGATTTTAACTCAAACAAATTTCCTCTCAAACCTTATTGTGCACTTGTAAAATAATGATTAACAGATTTCATTATCTATTTCATAACTAATTTCACATTAGTGCATGGTAGTTCATGATATTTGAATCTGAATATGTAGTTTGCTTTGCATTGATCTGGAATCGATACTTGAGCTTTTGAATTCTCTATCTTGAAGAGGCTTATGACTTTGATCATTTCATTATTTTACTTTCTAGACTTATGAAGTAATGCTATTGCAAACTGGTATATAAAGTAATTTGTTCTTGTACTTCATACTATGTAGTCAATGAGATCATGGTTTAAAACTATATAAATTAATCTGATTCTTACACACCGGCTATTTGTACCTACACACTTAAAAGAAATAGTTAGAAAATATTTAGGCTTTTGGCCTCTCTTATTTTTCCATAGTTTTCCTTTTCTCTTTCTTTTCGAAATGATTATGGGAATTTGTTGGTCCGAAAATCTATCGGGTGGGCAGATCTATGGATAGATGAGCCAACAAAGGTGCAGTGGCATAGCCCCTCTTTGAGACAACAAAGTGAAACCTGGTTTATTGCTATTCTACCAAAGAGGAATCTTGTGCAAGTCTCACAATATTCTCGCCTTCGGGGTTTGGGATCTCATCCCAATAGAGGTGCTTCCGACTATGAAAGGAAAGGAGATAAGAGAAAGAATGAAGATAAGATAGATCCGAAGGGATAAAAGAAATGAATTCCAAAGAAGAAAGATTAGAAGGCCTATGTTTTGGGATTTGTAATAAGTGGAGCCAAACCTACTTGCATAAACGAACAAATCAATACTGATGAACAAATGACAAAAAGTAGAGGTAGATTCAATAGAATGAACATACAGATCTAACATAAGAAATTTCTGATGTGTAACATAGGTATTCAACACAAAGTCTCAATATTGTATTAATATTTTCTTCTGTTACAAAAGTACAAAGCCTTTTCTCCTCACTTCTATTTTTCATCTAAAAAGTGTCCACCCTTGAATACAACAAGTATCCAAGTATATATAGAAGAAGGAGAAGAGAGAAGGCAAAAAGAAACCAACAACTAATTACAAAATATCTAAAAGTCAACTATTGACTTTGGGCAACTTGGTGGATGACAACATCCCATGGTGCAACATGGATGATGTCATCGTTTGTGCCAACATACTCTTAGATATTTACAAAAAGAAAGCCAAGAGGAAGAAGGCTATTCATCGTCGTCCCGCGGCTGAAAGGGAGTATCTTGCTTCTGCTATTGTTCGGGAGAGGTAATGTGGAACGGGTTATATTCCATGAATTTACTAACCATCGGCTGAATTTGATCCTGGGCAGGACCCTTGGTATGATCGCCGATGACCTCATAAGTCTCCTGCTCATCTATAAGTTTTTCAAGGAGCTTGAAATATTCATTACCTACCTCCATCAAGTACCTCAAAAAATTGTGATAGGCCAGAATGTTATTGATGGATTCAGTGTCAAAAGTGACTTCGGCCCTAGCCCTTACGAGACGATCTCCTTGAAGATCCGAATAGTCTCATCTGCCTTCCTCAAGGCGAATGAAGGAGTGAGCAAGCCTGAAGACATTCTTAGGAAAATTTTCTCCATTTGATGCATTGCATCCAAGGATTCCTCCTTGACCTTGTCTATCTTCTCTAGGACAAATTCCATCTGATCGACCCGGTAGTCCAAAGCAACAAGGATTTTGCTGGGTACCCTGGGGTGATCGAAGATGCCGAATTTAACTAAATCATTAGCCGAGCAAGTTGAGCATCTTCTAGAATGTCTCATGTTGCAACCTAGCATGGTCCAACTCTTCAGAGATAGGCCCTGCAATCGCCTGGAGATCCTTGTTCACCTAGTTAATGTTCTGATATAATTTGGTGAACTTGACAATTACTTCCTCGCTGTCTTTGAGGATCTGGTCTCTCCAGTGGATACTGCCATACCTTGTTCACCAATTTTGGTGTATTCATTTATCTTATCCTAGCTTAGGACCTCAAGAGTTTCAGTGGCAGTTGTAGGAGGTGCACTGCCCATTTTCTGCAGGGCATGGAGAAGATGCTTATTTTGTTCTTTTAGTAGCCTCTTCTCTTCCTTTGCTTCTTGGAGTTTCTTGCAAAGGGCATCCACCGTAGATAGGGCCTCTCCTTGAAGGCTCTTAGATGACATTCCCATTGTGACCTGCATCATTGTATAATCTGTAGGGGACAGATCCTTTTATCCTTTATAGGATTGGGATACGCAATCTCCATCACTCTTTCTCCCGATACACTCTGAGAGAAGCGGGTTATAGGCTTTTGCTTCTTAGCCCCTTTTGTTGGGATAACGGAAAAGTCCATTGGTGCAATGGGGACTTTCCTCTTATGCTGACTCAGGTGTTGGGAGATCCATGCTGGACTTAAGGGAGTGGGACCAGAGGTGGAAGAGGGAGCAACTGCAGTGGATGAGGGGAAATGGGTCGAGACACTTGGTGGTGGCATCGAGAGGGAGGCCAAGAAAGTGCTCACGGGAGGAAGAGACACTGCAGGTGAGGTAGTCATGGGAATGGAAGGGAGCTGAGAAATGAGAGAAGAAATGGTGGGGGATAGCTCGCGAGGAAGAGAAAATGGAGGAAGAGGAAGGGGAACAATAGAAGATGGGGGAGAGGATACGACCAAAGGAATGGTCGCTTGAGTCACATGAGGAGGGGAAGGAGGAGAGGGAGAAGGAATAGAAGGGACCTCAGTAATTGTAGTGGTGGCAACACCCTGAGTGGATGTGCCCGCGGAAACACTTCTGCCATTTCTTTCTCGGGGATACCAGGCTCACAACCTGTTCTTGTGCGGCTGGAAGGAGGGCTCTCAGGAGCTTCTTCTTGAGTGGAGCTTGATTCTCCCTCTTTATCTTTGCCTTTTCCCTTTGGCAAGATGTTTTGGCCTGACAGGTGCGTTGCCCAAAGGGGATGTGGTGAAATCTACTCCGAGGTAGATAAGGCCATTCATTCTGCACCAATGCTCTATTCGCCGCAATGTTTCCTTAACCCTCTCTTCGATGGTCTGGGGTGCCTTTGTCCTGTCAATTGTAGCAAATGACCAGTTGTCCCCATCCGTGTCTAGATACACCTGATCAACTTCTTGATCAGTTATTTGATAACCTTTTGGAACAATGGCCATGCCATATTGAATAATCTCTTCCAGGGCCAGGTGAGAGTGATCCTTTCTCCTGAGTTCGACCTCATGATACAGGTCGATATAGATGTCCTCGATCTATGGAATGTGGATCGGATCAAGTTTTTCCTTAGGAGGAGTTTCTTAGATTGAAGGTGGGCCTTATGGGAAATTGTGTTTGAGTTAAGCGGCCCAGCTTCGCAAACATTTTCCGGGCTTTGGTGTGAGAAGTGCAAGTGTACCTGCCCACTGTGAGGGGGAAAGGAGTTCCACCCTTCTTTCTTTTCAGGCACTTCTCATGGTATGTTATGAGCCGCTGGACAACTCCAACAGGATCATCTTAGGGCCAAAGCATACCTTGGCAATTTGGTGGGCTCCCCCAAGAAGTTAGCTGCTCTGAGGTAGGTGAAGGTGGGAATTGGGTAAATAATGCCCCCCACTTCTCAGTTGTTGTGACTATGCTCTTGGTCATTCGACCATGAGTCATATTTGGCCTCAAAAGGTAGATGATGTCGTAGAAGAAAGCATCATTGATCTTGGTAAACTATGGGATGCTATTTTCCAGCTTCAGCTCTGGGTAGTATTCATATTTCACCGAGGCCAAACTCGCATCGGCTCGGTCTTTGGATAATCCCTCTCCGAGGGCTGCAGTGTAGACTATGTAGGAGTTCATATAGAACCTCCCCATTGTGGTGAGTTGTTGGAGCTGCTCAGAGATGGTGCTGCTTATGATCTCTACCCACTTAAAGGGATGATTAAGCACATTCTTATTCATGGTTTCCAAGTACCGAGCATCCATTTATGAAAGTAATGGGCATCGAGAAAGCCCAAAACTCGCTTAGAAGGTGATTGTATCACTCAATTCCTCGGAGAAGTCACACACGGTGAATAACTTGTGGCCACCTCGGTTATTACCTCTCTTATTTTTAAGTACACTTCATTCATCACCGCATGCATTTGTCTTCGTTATCCTCCCATGCCTCGATGCAGTCCTCTTGGCACCACAAAATGTCGGTGGTGGGGAATGCCTAGCATGATTTTGAAGTGCCGGGCAGTGAGGTTGATTATAACCTCGCCCTTTTCGTTCTCGACACACCTTGTGTCTTTGTTATAACAGCGGGCCACCACCATCATAAACTTGTTATTTACTACACTGACGGGGATTCCCAAAGAAAAATGCAGACCACTGCCCACCAGCTTGTCCATCCAAGGACTGCCTATGACCCTCCTGGTTTTGGCCCAAAAATCTTCCATGTCAATGTGACCAAGTTGGAATCTCTGATATCTAGATCACATTTTGCTTGGGATTGCATTCGACCCTTTGATATTTGTATTTCATCTCTTCCTCTATGAGCTTAGCCTTACCCTTTGACTTGGTTGGCCTTTTGCTTGATGTAGACATATGTGGATTTGAGTTCAGTTGCTGATCTACAAGAAGGAGTGAAGTCCATCGCCAAAGAGCCATGTTAGTCGTCGATCTTCCATTAAAGCTTTACAAAATGAGGAGTTAGCAATTTAAAAGCCTCTGGGCACACGACACACAGGAAATTTGTAGGCTACAGGGTCAAAAGTATGGTGCACTGAAGCAGAGTGTTGCAAGGAAGAAATCAGCGCCAAAGGGCGTAGGGCGCAAGGATTTTACATATAACATCATTGTTGTTTAGAGACAGGGGTGCGCCTGCACCATTTATATGAGGTTTTTATACTGGGCACAAATAAGCTTGGTGTTACATGGGAGCAGGATGCGCCAATGGCGCAGGTAATTAACATGTAACATGGAACTTTGGTGCGCCGAAGGGCATAGGATCAATGCGTGTAGCACTAACTTTATGCACGCAAAGGGGGCCTTTGGCGCGGCGCAAGAAAATTCTTGCATGGCACTCTTGTCATTGTAAGCGGGATTGCACCAGCGCCAAAGAAAGGTTTACTTGGTTTTGTATGGGTGCAAGAAAGGTGCATGTGTAATAAAGGTCATGCGCCTTCGCGCGACCTGTGTTTTTGTAACAGGAAAGGTGTTTGCGCCAAAGGAAAAACGTGGGGGAAATGATAACTTTTTAGGTTTCTTGCCTCTTGAGCTTGTGATTTTTCAGGTTTTCTCGACATGATTCGACAGTGAGGGGAACACAACAAAGAGGTCTGGGTTCATTTTTGAGACAGAGCCCTCTTGGCCAGCAGATCTGGAAAGAGGGTGGAAACGGCTTGGGAGGGAAGATTTGCAAAAATGGGCAGGAGGGGTTTATGGTTTCTCAGATTCATTTCACCAAACCACAAACAACCAACAAAAACAAAACACAAGAGAAGCAAGGACCACTTACCCGGAATATATAGAATGAGAGAAACAAAGTGGGGTCCACGAACGCGACATGAGGATGACGGGCGCACTGACAGGTGTAGAGGAATAAAGTTTTCCACGTGTTTTTGAATTGTGAAAATGATAGGGCGGATGCACCTATATATAGCCAAAAGTGCAATAAATGCACCAACCACTTTTTAAAAGGGCGCACCAAAACACGTGTTGACATGGAAAATTTGCGCCCTTTGGCGCGGATATATTTTTGTCAACATGGAATTATTTGCACCCTTTGGCACAAATTTAGTACTATCAACACTGGATTTTGAGCGCCTTGGTGCACCAATTAATGGCGCAACATTTTTGTTGCTGACAGATGGCGCATGCGCCTTGGCGCAGGCAAGAAAGGCGCATCATGGGAAGGCACAACAATTGTGGTGTCAACACTTCAAAGGGTGCGCCAAAGGAAATAAAGGGGTGCAAATTTAGCTTGTGTTGCATAGATAAAAGGTGTGCCCAGCCAAAAAGGACCAAAATGACTAAGTTTGGAAAACTAGATTTCCTGGAAAGGGATTTTACAACATTTTGAACGCTGAGGGACCCCGACGAGGAACCAAAACAAAATTTTGGTATGGTTACCTGTAAAGTTGCCCTCGTCAATTTTACAGGATAACAAAATCATATGTGCCGATGTAGAATACTACTCTTATCAATTCTGTATCTATTTTTGATGTAATTTATGCCTATTGATGTCAATTGATTCATTTGCATGAAACTATTAGCATAAGTATACAAATTAAAACCCTGAGCTCAATGTCTGACATGGAAATTCTATTTACTTTTCTTTAGGGATGATGATGGAACTAGATGATGTGGAAGAAGAGGATAAAGAAGCTACAATTGGATGAAGACCAACAGAAGGCTTGTAGGAAATGATGGGTTTTCTCTATATTCTTATGCTTTTATATTTGTGTACATGTATCTATTACTTCAGTAGCTATAAGTTACATCCCATAACTTGTGGAAACAATGTACTTCCTCATAAATAAATAACATTTAATTTTTGTAATTGAGTTGCATATTTCTTTCTGCTTTCAGCTTTTGACATATATATTGATAGTATAATAGAATAAACAACTCAAACACATAATTAAATGTATTTATACCAAAATAAAGAGTTTTGGAATACCTGTAACTTAATAATTAACTCTCCTTATTGTAAAATGCAACTTTTTTGCTATTCCCAAATCTAACATTTCACCTAAACTCTAATTCCTACCTTCATCAAGGCAATGCATTAGTCCTTCAGGGCTTTTGTGTTTTCTTACTAAAGATGAACATGGAATGAAATTATATGTGAGGTGTTACATTTAGTAACAACAATTAATAGCTGCAGATTACATGTAAATAATCAATTGATACTGAAAACATGATAATAATGTAATGCATTCCCCTAGTTAGGTCCACTCCATCAATACCGTCCATCGTAATGAATTTTCAAGTTTCCCATTTTTGCAAAACGCAAAAATGTCAATAGGTCATAAGTATTAAAAAGGATGGAAGGATAAGGATTTGCGTTGAATATAGGGATTTGAATGTGGTATGTGTCATTGATCCTTTCCCAACCCCGTTCACTCGAGAATATTTTTAGGGTGTCACAGGATGGGAGATCTATTCTTTCATAGATGGATTCTCGGGATATCATTAAGTTAGAATTGCAAAGGGAGACCAGGAGAAGACAAATTTACAACTGAGTGGGGAAGCTTTTCCTATACCATTATGCCTTTGGGCTGAAGAATATGCATGATGTATTCTCACGCATCGTAGTATATGACTTTCAAGACTTCATTCACAAGTTCCTTCAAGTCTACCTAGATGACTAGATGGTTTATGGACTAGTAAAGGACCACTGTGACAATATGAGGTTGATGTTTGAGAGGTGCAGGCAGCTAAACATCTCCCTTAACATCAAGAAATGTGTCTTTGCTACTCCATTTGGCACTTTGTTAGGTCATATCATATACAAAGATGGCTTATTATTAGATCCCGGCAAATATTTCTGTTATTTTGGGGTGGAGAAGACTACCAATCAAAGTGCCATGTGTAAATTTCTAGGGCATATGAGATACTACCAAAATTCATTAAGGGCTATGCCAAGATTTCCCGCCATTGGAGGAGTTGTTGAAGCATAAAGGGAAATTTCATTGGGATGAGGCGCAACATATAAATTTTAACAAGTTAAAGGAAAAACTCACTACCATACCCATCTTATGCTTTCCCTCTTGCGATAAGCCGTTCCATGTACATATTGATGCTTTGGGTATGGAAATTGGAGCATTCTTAGCACATACCTGGAGAGGGGATTTTTTTATCATCCCTTGTGATTTCTAATAGGAAGCTTACTCCAACAAAACAAAATTATACGACCACAAAGCGTGAGACATTATCGATGATCTACACGCTGCACAAATTTAGGTAGCATTTGCAAGAAACTCTTTTTATTTTATACATGGACCACATGACATTAAAGTACTTGGTGAACAATCTTGTTTTGCAAGGGCGCATATACCGTTGGATACTATTATTTCAAGAGTTTGAGTTTATAGTCATAGTAAGTTATGTTGGACCGGTCATTTGTTAAGGATTACTTCAAGTGAGGATGCATAGAGCATTGAGGATACAATGCCAAATGCATAGTTATTCAAGCTACAACACACACCCTCAGACTTTGAAGATATTGTTAGTGCAGAATCACAACACCCCCAAATGAGTTCTATGGTTATACTTTTCTAAGGCAGAGTCATTTGGTGTGATTGCACAACATTGAGATTTTCCCAAAGTGTGGGACTTTACAGGATCGGAAAAGCTCTCTAGATTAAAGGTTGGTTCCTATTCCTCTGTTTGGGTGCATACATGAGGACTTGCAGAGGATCTATCTCTATACCTATTCTAAAACTTGCCAAGGAGACAGGGATAAAAGGGGGTACAAGAAATAAGAACTAACTAAACTACAAGGTGATACACCAAAGGAATGATAGACACTGGTATTTTGATGATAGACACAAACCAACAAATACATGCAATAATCAAGCACAGATAACCAGATTGATAATGAGAGACCAGATGCGAGAAAAAGAGATAGAAAGGATCTATAATAGATCACATATATGTTTTATTGTTCTTTAGATTGGTACAATGCATTATAAAAGGCCAAGAGGGCAAAACATACCGTAATTTCAATGGAAGGCCTGAACTCCACAAATCCTTTTCTAGAAGGAAAAGGGAGCCTACAAAACAAAGAATGTCCAACCCTTTACAATGAATCCCACCCCTACATTTATAGATTCAATCAAAGAGAAGAAAGAGAGAGAGAAGTAGGAAAGTAGGTCAAAACTCAACCATTGTTGTTAATGCCTCTTACAAAATCTGCCCCAAATCTGTCTTTACTACATCAACCACTAGTTCGGCACCTTAGAGGGAGATGAAATGGAGGAACATATTGAATCTGATCTGGTTGTTGAGGCAAAGAGATCTTGCATTAAAGGCCTAAAGATTTTTCTCCATTTTTACCTACAGGGCCTGAGAAAAATGAATTTTTATCTTTCCATGGTGTAGAAGACGTCGAGATGCTTCCAACGGTGTCATATTTGTAATATTTTGAGCCTTGAGTCGAAAGATATGCCCCTTCAAAGTTTGTATCGAGTCCGTACAAATGGGTGGGAAAAAATTTGAAAAATGGGTCCCCTTTTGATATGGGACACGTGGTAGCCAAATTAGAGCAAAAATTGGGTTCATGGGTCGTAATTTATCTTTTCCCTTTTTCCACAAAAAACAAAAAACTCAAAAAACCCCCGCGCCCCGAAGCTCCGCTTGGACACGTGGCACCCTTTGGTTGGTTGGAGAGATGCACTTCCATCTTTATCTTTGTGCCTTTTGAAAAAGGAAAATTTTCACCTTTTTCTCGACTCCCTCCTTGTCCTTGACTCGGGCTCAAACGCTGACTTTTTCCTTTGGGTGGAGTTGTGGCCCATTTTGCAACTTTTGGCTAAGTCTTTTTCTCAAGGGCAAAAACCAATATCTTTTGACCACTTTGGGACTGGGACACACGGCAATCTAGCACTCACTTGGAAACCTTTCTCTCTTTAATCCTTGAATCAGTGCCATTTAGACACTTGGCAACCTCCATGGTCTTCCCCATGCATTGACTATTCAACTGACTCTTCCCTTTCTGAGATTGAACATGTGGAGGCACCGCGCTTGCTTGAAAGCCCGATTCAAAATTTTCCTTTGGAGGAGTGTCGAGTTGACACTTCGGCTTAGCCTCCACTAGTCATGGACTTTTCAATGGTCCTTCTTACCCTTTTAGACTTTGGGCTATGTGGTGAGCTCGCACTCATTTGGGTCTCCATCCTAGGATTAACTCTTGGAGATGCACCACAATGACACTTGGCATTCTCTACTTACACTTTATACTTAGCCAATTTTGAGGCCCACCCTATCGCCTTTTGACTCTGTTTGACCATTTGCTACGTGGAGGGTTGGTGCAAGTTTGAGTCTCCCCCGGGCTCCCATTTCAGATTTGTGTCCAAGCCAACACTTGGCATGCTCTTTCTTAGTTGAAGAATTTTCAACGGTCCCACAAATTTTGGGGCTCGGGACGTGTGGAAGCCTAAAGCACTGTTTGGGCTTCCTTTTTGGATTCACCTTTGGAGAAGCACCGTTAGGACACGTGGTTATTTCAGTGCCTCCTCCATACTTAGTCAATTTTGGACTCTTTCCTAAATGGTCTTGAGCCCGAAAAACTTTGAAACTTCACCATTTTTCCCCTTCTTACTCCTAGCTTGGTTCTCTCTGTGGAAACTACCCATTCTTTTCTAACCCTACTATTCCATTGTTGGGTCCTTCTACAACTTGGAAAATGGATTTAAGACATGGAAATGGCTCGACAGAGTCGTTTCTTTTGCATAGGGTCCTTTAGTCTCTCTTGGCCCCCACCACTCCATTGTTGAGTCCTTCTGTGACCAATTTATAGATCTGAATGAGTTTTCTCAGGTTCTTTCTATGCGGGGTCATGGTTGATCCAATATTTGGCCCGGGGTGAAATATGGATAAAAATTTGGTGACTCATAGGGGTATCTTCCTGCTAGATGAAAAGACCAATTACCTTGTCATATCCGTTGGGCATGGAGTCGAGAACGATGGTCTGATACTGATTCTACCTCTGATTCACAAGCTTTGTTTGCACTCTCAATTTTCATAAGAAATCTTGAAATGAAGGTTTCTAAGAGTAGAAAATTGTTTTGACCCGGGGCTTCATCTGTCTCTCTGAATGGACTACACAAGAGCAAAAAAACAACACCACAACTATATACAAAATTGAAATCATACATGCTCCAAATAGAACATGCAGAGCATACAAAGCACTTAGGAGAAAAGCAACCTAAACTACAACAAGACAATGTGCACAAGCACTTAGAGGAAAAGAGAAACTAAACTAATATACAAGGTGAGAACTTCCCCTTAGATAGTAAAGAGTGTTTAAGATAGATTCCATTTACTGGAATATGCAATTCCTCTCCATCCAATGTAGACAATTGGAAAGCATTTTGCTACTTTTGCATCTTGTGACCATATAGGGGCCACTCCAAATGGCATCAAACTTGGAATGCCTTCTGGTTTTTCTCGATCATCCGCATCCCATTTCAAAACTAGGTCTCCTTCGGAAGGTCCTTACTTTTTCCTTCTTGTCAAAGCATTTCTTGATTGAGGCCTGATCCTTTTCTTATTCTTGGAGTGCATGTCTCTCTGGTTTCTTCTAATTCTATCAGCTCCACATACCTGGCCTCCATTGGTTCAAATTAAGACATCTCTAGCTACTTCACGAGCTCTAATGTTGGAAACTCAAGTGATATAGGCAACATTTCCTCTTTCCCATAGACAAGTTTGAATGGAGAGATGCATGTAGATCTCTTGGGTGTTATCCTATCAGCCCATAAGGCTGATTTGAGCTTTGTGTGCTAGGTTCTCTGATTCTCATCAAGAGTTCTTTTGATGATCTTTAGCAGGTTCTTGTTTGTGGACTCATCTTGGCCATTACCTTGAGGGTAATAGTTTGATGAAGTGCTCAAGTAAGTCTCATTCTTAACAGCCCATCCTGTGATCTTGGAACCTATGAATGCCAATGCATTGTTTGATATAATGGTGGCTGGCACTCCAAATCTGGTCACTATCCCTTCATAGAAATCTAGTATACTAGACTCATTAGCTTCCTTGAGTGCCACTGCCTCGGTCCACTTGGTGAAATAATATGTTGCTGTCAGAATCCATTTGTGGCCTTGGCTTGAATTTGGATTGATGAATCCAATGAAGTCTAATCCCCATTGCATGAAAGGTTGGTCGATTGAAATTGGGTGCAATGGAAGTGTTGTTAGCTTTTCTTTGCCTTTGAAGAATGCACAATTCTTGCACCTTTTGATCCATGCATAGCAGTCACTAAACACTGGGACAATAATAAACCACCTTCATGATCTTGAGTGTTATCACCCTTGGAGAAAAATGGCCTCCAGCTGCTTCAACATGGAATTCTTGTAACACTCTCTCAACCTGATATGTCTCAATGCATCTTAGCAGAATGCCATTGATGTCTCTTTTGAACAAGACACCATCAATAAGAACATATGGGATGGCTTGTAGTCTGAAATGTCTCCTTTTTGCTTTATTCATCCCATGAGGACACATGCCTATTTGAAGGAAGTGCACCATGTCTTGAGTCCAACAAGGAGTAGGTACATCATCATTTCCTTCCTCTTGATTATCTTGTAGAAAAAAAACAACCTCCTTTTCACTGTTTGCTTTGTCTTGTTGACCTGAGGCTAGTTGTTCACACAACCCCTTCCCATAGACCAACTTAGTGACCTTGATCTCAATGTCATATTCCATGACATGAGTGATCCATCCTACACATTTTTCATTCAGGTCCTTACTGAGAAGGAATTCTTTAACTCCACATGGGAGACCAACAATTGGATTTTATTATTTGAAACCAAGATGCTTAAACTTCTTTAATCCTTTGATTACTTGCCAAGACTTGCTTTTTGATGAAGGAGTATCTCACTTCATAGTCTTCTAGACCTTGAAGAAAGCAATTGGCTATTCTGTACCTTCTTTATTCTGTTGAACTAAGATTGCAGAAATTGTGTCACTGCCACCAAAGGCATACAATATGAAGTCTTTAGAGAAATCTGGATTTACGAGAGTTGGGGCTTGTGATATAGCTTCTTTAATGGCCTCAAATCTTGCCTTTCCTTCAGCTGTCCACCTAAATGCTAAGCTCTTCTTCAACATCAACGTTATTGGCTTAACAAGGGAAGTAAATTTTGGTACAAACCTACGGACAAAATTGATTTTTCCTAAGAAGATTTGAAGAGATTTCTTGTGGCTTGGCAATGGACAATGTTCTTATTGCTTCAACTCTCTCTGGGTCAATTGCCAGTCCTTCCTTAGACACAATATGGCCTAAAATCCTACCCCCATGGGCTAAGAATATGCATTTTTAGGGTTCAATGATACCCCAAATCTCCCGCATCTTTGAAAACACCTGCCTTAGGTGAAAAAGGTGGTTTGTTGCATTTTGGAGAACACAGTAATGTCATCCAGATAGATCAATACTATTTTGTTGATCAACCCTTTGAATGCCATATCCATAGCCCTTTGAAAGTGGCTCAACATTGGACAATCCAAATGGCATTTTTTTGTAGGCATAGGTGCCCCATTTGGTGGTGAAAGTTGTTTTGAATTGATCATCTTATTTCACCATGATCTTTATCCCGAGTAGCCATCTAGGAGAGAGAATCTCTCGATCGTGACATACTACTACAAATCTAATGCTCCTACTTTGATCTTTGAGAGAGGCTCTATTCAAGTCTCAAAATCTACACACAACCTAATCTCTCCATTTTTTTCTTCCGACAGGACTAGATTTGCAACCCACTTGAGTGTTTGATTGGAAATATGATGTAGCCTCTATCATCTTGTTTAGTTCTTTCTTCATCAAAGGCTCAATGTGTGGGTTGAGCCTGGTCTCTATTTTTTTCCGATGGGATGGTATGGATCTAGTTCAATTGTGTCAAGGCTTTGAGTTGAATCCTCTTAGGTCTTCATAGCTCCCAAGTAAATACATCTAGGAATTCTTGACAAAGTTGGATGAATTCATACCTTTCTCGACTTGACCACTTTTCCAATTTGAAGTGTTTTGTCACCTTTGAATACTTGTAAGTTCTTGATTCCAAGTTTCCTTTCCCAATGAAGACCATGGACCAAAGCTTCATATTCGGTGAGTGTTGTTTGAGTAGGAAAACTGAAATCTAAAGGTTGAATAATATTTCATACCTTTGGGGGAAAATCATGGCTCCTTCTCTAGCTCCTTTTCTACTCTATTTGAGGCATCAAAGAACAATTGCCATACCTCATTGTCATCCTTATATTTTAGCTTAATTAGGTTAGAAGAGGATGTTTCTCTTCATGTACTCTCGAACAGTAAACACGTAGCTCGATTCTTCCATCTCCTTATAGGGGTCAAAATCATGTATTTTGTTGGCCCATTCATCGAGAGTCAAGTCTAGTGATACATCCCACCTTGGTATCTTCTTCACAAGTGCTTAGGAGGTCTTCTTGATCAAAATTTGATTCAATTGGCATTGATTGGGCTAGGCACATAAGATTCAATATGATAATCGAAATGGGTTCAGATATGATTGTGGCCTTTGCCCCATACCTTGTTCTAAGAGCATATGTGACCAATCAATAGATAGATAGCCAACCAATTTTGGTAGTGAAGTCCATGGACAAACACAAAACAAAATGTGGTGGCAAATATATGATGGATACATTCTCCAAAATAGTCACATTGGGGTAGGCATGTAGAGTAAGGCTCAGATCCTTGATGATCCCAACACTTGTCACTGTTGTCCCATCTAATTGCACTACCCCTCTAGAGATGACTTCATATTAGAGACCTAGTTGATCAGCTATTTGTTTGGGCATTACAGAACTACTTTCCCTAGAATCAATCATATAATTGTGCACCAATTTGTCTCCAATAATCAATGAAACATAGAATGGAGGAGGCTTCAGATTCTTACCTCATTGTTCTCCATGGTTCCTCTAGGTTGAGCCACATTGGTAAGCACTTTCTCTTTGATTAGGGGGTTGGTTTGAGTTTGACCAATTCTGCATGGTAGTCTGCAATATTTCTCTTTGCCCTGGAATGACCAATGACTCCCATAGTGAAATATTCATCCTTTTCCTTTTCATTTTCTCAATGATATTGAATGAGATATTTGCTGCCCCTTCCCAGGCACATTTTTTTCTTGTACATGGGTTGTCATAGTTGGTGCTTGAGTGGAATTTGGAAGGCGGCTTGGATTGGTTCTACATGTTGGGAGTTATATTTGGAGAAATAACACCTTGTGGAGTGATGGAAGGTTGAGGGTTACCTGAATTTAGTGGTTGATCCTTCTCAATATTTCTCTTTTTGGACCATGTATTGGTAGCCACACTTTGAGAAGGGAACTGATTCATCCCACAGAAGTCCTCAACTTTCCAATTGACAAGCATAGTCTCACTTAGAGGTCCCTCTTGTTGAGCTCCTTGTTGCTGATCTCTTTCTTGGCTAGGTTCCTGTGACACCATACTAGTTTGCACCATCAAGGCTTATTTAGTGCACCATTAAAGCACATTGATTGGTTATGTGGCTGATTACATGGGAAACACCAATCATATTCTTGTGCCATATTGTTTGTGTTGGAACCAATGCCCTTGATGTTGAGGCTGTGTTTGGATCATATGACCTAAAAGGTCTAGTAACTTGGGGTTGTCCTTGGTTTTGGCTCGATTTGTCCGAGATGGTGGCCTATTTTACTGGTAATGGGGGTCTAGCTCGATCATCGAGCCTAGAGATTGATACGACCTAGAAATCTGAGCTTGTTTCCTTTTGATGGTTACTAACTCATTCCCCAGGTTCTAAAGCTATTTCATGACTTCTTGGAGTTCCTTAGAGGTGTTAGATGATGAAGTGGAGGCTTTAGCTGAGATTTGACTCTGGGAGTAGGTACAGGGGCTAATGTGGGCGTTTGGATGGTATCTGGGCTTCCTAACTTAGGGTACAGAGGCATGGATGGCCTAGGAGTGATTTTACTAGCAGTTTGAATCAAATGGTTCTCAACCCCTATGGAAAGGCTATAGGCTATAGGTAAGGTTGTGCCCCCTATTGATTGAATCATCAAAGAAATATCAGAATTTAAAGCCCTAAGAAAGTATAAGAAGGCACCTTCATTAGTGGGCTTTACTGTTGTTGGAATCCTATCCCAGGTCCATTGAAATCTAAGGTTGAAGTCCATCAGCTGCTCATTTGGGGATCTCTTGATTGTTGTTAGTTTCTCCAACAAAGATAAGTTATCACCTTTTTCTCCAAACTGGTTGTGAGAGATGTGCACACTGGTTCCAATTTTGGATAGAGCCTGCCTCAAGGCTCTGAACCATTGTGAAGCTTTACCTTTGAGTGAAGAGGTGAGAAACTTGATTGCAATGTCCATCTCATGGATTTCATGGATTATATAGACATTTGCAATATCTTGGACATGATCACCAGGAGAAGTCTAGTTTTCCCCAGTGAAATATGGGATGCTCTTTAATGCTGCTATCGGGACTAGATTTTGTGCATTCAGAGTGAGTGGGATGCTTCCGGTGAAGTTGACATAAGGATTTGGATGAGCCATCCTAATCATCTAGATAACCCCTCTTGATTGAGAGAATGACCTCGCTGAGAGGAGGAGGTGTTGATAAGGCCCTATTTGGTGGAGATAGAGACCTCTGGGTCTTCTTCCTCCCTCCCTCTATCTAGGGATAAGTCTAGATAGAAAAATAATCCCTCTTCTCTGGTTCTTGACCGTGTTTGTATTCTTCTCATGAACTTTCTTGGACTATGTTGAAACCAGTGGATTTGTCTCTTTTGGAGTCACTAGATGTACAATTTTAAAAGCTTCTTAAAAGCTAGAATCACAACAAGTGCACATCAATCTCATCACGTAATAAGATGGAGACTTCTCCATCCCCCATGGGCATGCCAAAATGGTTAGTGAAGAATCACAAGCACCCCCAAATGAGTTCTACAAATCTGCTTTTCTAAGCAGAGAGTCATTTGGTGTGATTGCATAACATTGAACTTTTCCCAAGTGTGGGACTTGCAAAATTGGAAAAATCTCTCCAGATTAAAGGTTGGTTCTATTCCTCTGTTTAGGTGCATATGTGAGAACTTACGCAGAGGATCTATGTCTATACCTATTCTAAAATTTTCCAAGGAGACAGGGATAAAAGGGATATAAGAAATAAGAAATAACTAAACTACAAGGTGATGCACCAAGGAATGATGAACACTAGTTTTGCTAGATAGACACAAACCAAAAAATACATGCAATAATCAAGCACAGATAACTAGATTTATAATGAAAGACCAATGCGATGCGAAAAAGAGACAGAAAGGATCTAGAATCGATCACAAATGTGTTTTATTGCTTTTTAGATTGATATAATGCATTACAAAAAGCCAGGAGGCAAGAAACATATTGTAATTTTAATGGAAGGCCTGAAATCCACAAATCCTTTTATTAAAAGGAAAAGGGATCCTGCAAAACAAAGAATGTCCAACCCTTTACAATGAATCTCGCCCTACATTTATAGATTCAATCAGAGAGAAGAAAGAGAGAGAGAAGCAGGAAAGCAGGTCAAAACTCAACCACTGCCATTAATGCCTCTTACAAAATCTGCCCCAAATCTATCTTTACTACATCAACCACTGGTTTGATGCCTTGGAGGGAGAAGAAATGATGGAACAAATCAAATCCGATCTGGTTGTTAAGGCAAAGAGATCCTACGCATTAAAAGGCCTATAGAATTTTCTCCATTTTTCACCTACCAAGGCCTGAGAAAAATGAATTTTATCTTTCCATGGTGTAGAAGACATCGAGACGCTTCCAATGGTGTCATATTTGCAATATTTTGAGCCTGAGTTGAAAGATATGCCCCTTTGAAGTTTGTATTGAGTTTATACAAATGGGCGGGAAAACAGTTTGAAAAATGGGTCCCCTTTTGATATGGGACACGTGGCAGCCAAATTAGAGAAAAATTAGGTTTATGGGTCCGTAATTTATCCTTTTCCCTTTTTTTCACAAAAAATGCAAAACTCAAAAACCCCACGGCCCCGAAGCTCCGACTGGATACGTGGCACCCTTTGGTTGGCTGGGGAGATGCGCTTCCATCTTTATCTTTGTGCCTTTTGACAAAAGGAAAATTTTCACCTTTTCCTCCAACTCCCCACTTTGGCCTTGACTCGGGCTCAAATGTTGACTTTTTCCTTTGGGCGGAGTTGCATGCCCATTTACAACTTTTACACTTTAAGTGGGATTTCTTGGTGGGATCAACTTTGACTTGGGACACAGGACACACAGCTAGCACTCACTTGGAAAGATTTTCTCTATTCAATCCTTGAATCAACACCATTTAGACACTTGGCAGCCTCTTCCGGTCTACTCCATGCATTGACTATTCAACTAACTCTGCCCCTTTTTGAGATTGGACACGTGGAGGCACCGTGCTTGCTTGAAAGCCTAATTCAAAATTTTCCTTTGGAGGAGCGTCGAGTTGACACTTATCGGCTTCCGCTAGTCTGTGGAATTTTCAACGGTCCTTCTTACTTCTTTTGGACTTTGGGCTACGTGGCAAGCTCACGCTCATTTGGGTCTCTATCCTGGGACTAACTCTTGGAGATGTGCCACAATGACACTTGGCATTCTCCGCTTACACTTTCATACTTAGCCAATTTTGAGGCCTACCCTATCCACCTTTTGACTTTGTTTGACCACTTGCTACGTGGAGGGCTAGCACAAGTTTGAGTCTCACCTTGGGCTCCCATCCTAGATTTATGTCGAGCCGACACTTAGCATGCTCTTTTTAGTTGAAGACTTTTCAATGGTCCCACAAACTTTTGGGGCTCGGGACACGTGGAAGCCTGGTGCTTGTTTGGGCTTCCTTTTTGGATTCACCTTTGGAGAAGCATTGTTAGGACACATGGTTCTTTCCGCCACTTCCTCCATACTTAGTCAATTTTGGACTCTTTCTTGAATGGTCTTGAGCTTAAAAACTTTGAAACTTCACCATTTTTCCCCTTCTTGCTCCTGGCTTCCTCTGTGCACTGCCCCTTCTTTTCTGACCCTGTTATTCCATTGTTGGGTCCTTCTACAACTTGGAAAATGGATTTAAGACATGGAAATGGCCCGACATAGTCATTTCTTTTGCATAGGTCCTTTAGTATCTCTTGGCCCCCACCACTCCATTGTTGAGTCTCTTTGCAACCAATTTACAAATATGAACAAGTTTTCTCAAGTTATTTCTATGCGGGGTCATGGTTGATCCAATATTTGGCCAGGGGAGAAATATGGATAAGAGATATTGTTTTGTTCCTACGAATGGGTGTGGCACTAGAGGGGATGAAGGAATTGGAGAGGAAGTAGTTAGCCATATGTGTCATGCCCTATATGTTAATTGGTGGAGACTTATACAAGCTAGGACATGAGGAGGTTTTACATTGGTGTGTACTAGAACATGAGCACAATATAATAATGGAAGAGGATCTTGGTGAATTTCAAGAGGACACTATGCAAGAAGTATGACTGTGTGCATGTTCCTCTTTTAGCTAGTCCTTGGTGGGAAACAATTTACAAGGATTTTATTGAGTATTGCAAGGCTTGTGACCATTTTCCAGTGCCTTAGTAAACTAGGGAAAAGAGATGAAATTCCATTAAGACTGATTGCTAGTGTAGATTCATTTGAGAAGTGGGAAATTGAATTCAAACATGCCCTATTTCCATAGCTACATGAAGGAAAAGTTCACGCTATATCATTACATGTAAAGACTATCTTACACGATGGGCAGAAGTGACACATACGAAGGATTGCAAATTCTTGTGGGAGAATATAATCAATAGGTATGGATGCCCGCTAAGTTTAACAAGTGATAGGGGTACTCATTTCCTAAATGAGATAGAATATTATTGGAAAAATTCATTGTGTACCATCAAAGACTACCCCTTATCACCCACAAGCTAATGGGATAGCGGAAGCTTTTAACAAAATTTTGAGTCACACATTGACCAAGATTTTTGATGTTGGTAGACAGGACTGGGATGATAAAGTTTCTTCCATGTTATGGTCATATCAAACTACTTATAAAATATTGAACAAGGCCACACCTTTTCAATTGGTGTTTGGTGTGGAGGTTGTGTTACTTGTTGAATTCATGTTACCATCATTGCGTATTGCATGCACAGGAGGTTTAGCTAATGAACAAGTGCTTGAGAAAAGGATTGACAAGTTAATGCAGTTGTATGTACAATAGTAAAATGGAGTCAAAAAGTGGGAAAATCCGGGGAAGAAGGCATGACATGATAGAAACATCAAGAATAAGTAGTTTGAGGTTGGGAGATGGTTCTACTTTACGATTCTAAGTTTCTGCACCATCCTGGGAAATTCAAATTCCATTGGTTGGGCCCATATATTATATCCTATATACTTGATTCTGACGCTTTCCAGTTACAAGTGTTGGATGGAACATAATTGCTAGGTTATTTCAATAGGAGTATGCTGAATCCCTACTATAAATAAGTCTTCTTTGTGTTTATAAATAAGGCAGTATTTCCAGTTAGCTTAGGATTTCCCTTAATGTAATTTCCCTTTCATGTGTTTCCCTTCATCATTGCTTTGCTTTGTCTTTTGGTTTGTTTTGTTGTGGGCACGCTTGTGCGCAGTAGCCACTTACTATCTCAAAGGGTTTTTATGCGTAGAGGACCATACATCTATTTAGTGTGGGGTGGAATGTAAAGGATAACTTCATAGAAGGATGTAGTAAGTGTTGGGAGCAATGTTGGTTGGTGGCCCGGGTTGTAAATTCAAAGGCACATAGGATGGAGGAAGGAACGTAGCAGAAGTGTTCATGGTGGAAGAATGGTGTCAAAAGGCTTTGAGAAAACCACGTACAAGGATAAAAGCACATAACAACATGAGGTAGGCGGTGTCAAGAACCAGAATTAGGATGCAAAGAAAGATTGCCTTCGACACTATAAGCACACATAAATATCTTTTGTCAAGTAAAATTTTTACGTTCCGAATGTTGTGAGAGTTTCACGTAGGTTTGTGGGTGGAGGAAAAGTGCTAGATAAAATGTGCATGAGATAGCAATGAGAAAAAAAATTAACTTTAATACAGAGGTACGGTGGTAGGTGGCATAAATTTTAATGCAAAGAAAAGTGGGAAAATATAAATAAAAGTTGGACAAGCTATTTTTTTTCACCTTGTGTTTGATATTGAAGAGCTCTTGTGATCTAAGGCGTTCTTACGAATTTTTTTTTATGAAAAGTGGTGTACGAAGTTGAGAAATTGATAGATTTGTGAACCAGTTGGGAGAAGAGCACATGAGAGTATGTGGAGGAGGTTGTTTAGTGGATTTTGCAAGTGATTACACTGCCTTGTGGAAAAAGGGTGCTCTAGGTTAGGGTTTACAAAGCTAGGGAATGGGTTTTGAGGAGATTTCGTAGGAGTGGAGCTGAGGGTTTGAGTAGTGGTGAAACTAGATGCAAGGAAGGAATTACAGAGGTTTGAGGAGAAGAGAAATGACACCAAGGAAGGGAGTGAACACTTCACCAAAGAAGGGAAAAGGCAAGGGAAAAGGAAAACCAACCATTTCAACCAGTTTTAATGAAGAGTGGTACATGGAGATGCAATACCTAGATGGCGTGTTGTTAGGGAAGGAATGGGTGTCTCACATATGTAAGATGGCCATGAGAGACTATAACCATCATAAAAGCACCACTGAAAAGGAAATGGCATTAGAGTTGGTTCACCCCATGGGAAGGAGGACACAAGATGGAAAGCCCATGTATGATGATGAGGTGAAGACCAAGATGGAGAAGGTTGGACTCTTGCAACTCTACGAGTTGCCCTATTTTGGAAAGCCCAAAAGGTTATACCAAGTGGTTGATTTCACGTGTCCATGAGGACTATTTTTATTTTACAGGAAGGATAATGCACTTGACTGCTCAACTCATCTCCAGGTACACTAGCCTTATCTACGAAGGAGAGTCAGTTGGATGATGACTTAGGTGACAAGGATGCCATCAAGAAGATAACTGCGACATATGAGTATAAGAAGGGTTCATACTACTTTGATATCAGCTCGATCACTGATCCTATGATGAAGATGGTTGTGCATCTAGTCACCAAGTTGAATGGGAAAGAGAGGTGGACACATATAAACAAGAGGTGGTTGAATGTTTGTCGTAAGATTTCAAAGATGGAATGTTCTATAACATCGCAACATTTATTACATAGGACATCATAGATGCCACCCACGATAGAGACAAGATTATGTATGGTAATGTCCTTCTCACCATTGTGTTTTCAGAAATTGGAGTGCTGATGGGCTAGATAAATATGTTTGGGAGTACCCGGATGAGGACACAGACTACACTTGTGACACAATGATGATTACTCATAAGGCATGCTTGGAGAAATGGTATAAATGAATGCATAGTGCATTCGGGGAAGAATGTAGAATACCTGAGTGGTTTCCGACATCGGTGGATGGAGAAGTTGAGTTCACCGTATACCAGCACTTATGTATTGGTAGGTTTACTTGACAAATGGCACTAAGAATCCTTGGTGTAAATTTCTAGTCTCCTTCCTAGTGTAGTAATTTCAAAGTGCGGTTAATAGGTTTAAGAAGGAAAAGAAGATTATATTTGATCTAAGTGAGGTAGACCAGAGTATTGCGCGCTACGAAAAACTTTGCTATACCCCAAGAAGTTTGCTTATGTAGAAAAATATGTCTCTCATGACATACACATGTTGAAACCTGTGTCACTACTTATTACATGGAAGACACTAGTGAGGTTGTATATACACCTCAGGCCCAAGTTTAAAAAGGGTGCATATGTTGAGGATGATGTTTCCATCCCAGAGGACTCGATTGGAAGAAAGAAAGTAGTAATAAAGAAGAGGGAACAAGAGGAGAATATTGTAGAAAAGGCACTAAGTGCGCATACAGTTTAGGCTATGGGGGCATAGGAAATCGGTGTGGGAAAGAGAACTTACACTCGTAGGAATAATTCCAATGTGAAGGAGTCACCGAGAGGGAAGAGTCACCCAAGAAAGAGAAGTCCCCTATGTTAGAGGAGTCACTAGTAAAGAAGAAGAAAAGGGTGGCACAAGGTTCGGACTTAGAGGAGACGGAGAGTGTGGAAGGCCACAAGACTAAGGAAGAAAATGATGAGTGTGAGGAAGCTCAAAATCCTTCTATATACGTTGTACACGGGAACGATGAAGAAAGGGATGAAGAAAAGAATGAATATGAGAAGGGAAACCATAACAAAGGAGGAAGTGAGGAAGTAGACATGCATGCTCAGAAGACCCCAACCCTAACCAAAGAATAGATAGATGACATAGTAGAGAAGGAGGTGGCAGGTATTATATAATATTTAGTGGAGCATGAGGTGGAGCACAACACTGACTGAAGTGCTAAAGGAAACAAAGGAGAGCATGAGTGTAGGGAAAGAGTATGGAAGCATGGGAAGAGATCCTAGCCTAGCAGTAAGTGTCCCCAAGGTAGCACACATAGGTGGAAAGGGTGTAGTAGCGGCGCAGGAACACGCCATGACTTACATTAATGATCCAAACAAGGTACTACACACGCGCTTCCAAAGCATAGTGCCCACAGACTAACTCCTCTATTGGTCATCTTTTGATGAAGAGAGTGCATACCCATGCACAAGGAAAATGCTATCTTGGGATTTTGAGTCCCACGTTGATGAGCCCGAGTTCGAGGTTAACAAGGATGCATTGATGGAGACACTAGAAAATGGAGTAAATCTTATTGTAGATTCCCAATGACTATCTGATGAGTAGATTTGTAATGTGCTAAAAAAGTGGCGGTGGAGGTGGAAGTAATACTTTTAGTAGAAATGATAGAATAAGAGTCTTGGAGGATGAGCTTGAGAAAAATAATGAGGAGATCATTGAGAGGGATAAGGAGATAAAACATAAGGAATTAATGAATGTGCAGTAAAGGCGTGATATGAGGGATGAAAATGTGAAGGTGCACAAAGTCTATAAGAAGGTAGAGGTTATTTCAAATGTCATTATCTTAAAGAACCTAGACTTGGCCCCCTCCTGAGATAGAAGTACAAGTTGACCATGCACTTCTTGGAAGACTTGACGCACATACTCACCATGGAGAGGAAACCACTTGCATTGGAGTCGATAGAAGAGGTGATGGTACACCAGAAGGAAGAAGAAAAGTTGAAGATTGGGGAGACAATAACTCGATACTCCGAGCTCTTTGCCTAAGTAAAGACAATGATTGAAATGGACGAATTTGTGTATGAAAACTATGGCAACATAGATAGAGTAGAAAATATATTGGTTTCTACCCATGAGGTTGATCTGAAGGAGTTTTAATAGAAAAAAATGGCAATAAGGAGGAGCAAGATGAGATCTTGGAAGAAGTTGAGAAGAAATTAGAGGTGATTAAAACCTTGAGGGTTTTAATTAAAAATAAAATGAAGGAATTTTATCCCTAAGTCACTGCAGGATGGATGTGTTGGGTGACCTTAACAAGAAGATGGAAAACATTGTAGATATGCTGAAGGCTAAGGAAGATGAGCTAAGTTTTGATAAATTTAGCATGTTGGTGGGTGATTTACTTCAACAAGCATAGGGTGAGGTAGATTCTTGGGATAAAATTGAAGCATCCGTGAAGAGATACTTCCCACTCCTCATGCAGCAGTAGCAAGATCCTTCTATTCTTCCATTCTTTATTCAATTGTAGATTATTTCATTATCCTATTCTTTATTCTTTGGTGAAAGAGAAAAGTGTTTTCGGGGACAGATAACATGCGTAGTGTGGGGTAATGTTGGGCCTTGAATTAACTAAGTCCTAAGCAGAAAGGTCAAGACACACGCGAGAAGGCAAGTATAAGAGGAAGGCACTTAAGAAAAAACACGCAAGGAAAGGGTTAGAGTTGGAACTAGGGGGCGCATGGAAGAAGAACAAGGGTTTAAGGACTTAGCCATATTTTTTGTTATTGCATCACATGGAAAAAACATGAAGTTGTGGAGGCATAATCATGAGTGGATAAGGTTTTTACACGGCGACTTGAGACTCAATAAAAGAATATTCCATGAGAGAGAATATTATAGGATAGGAATCATTATGGTTATAAATTTGGAGAGTGGAGGTTGTTATGGTTATGGCATCTTTATGACTTGTACACTTGAGTCTGGCAGAGATGATGGAATTTGTCATGCGGGATTGCTTCTAGAATGATGGTAAGGTGAGATCTTATCCTATATAAGGATGCATTTGGATCTGAAACAAAGGAGGATGAAAAACTTAGTAGAGAGATGCATAGGAACTAGGAGGGTATAGTTAAGAACTCTCTACGTAGAGTATCTTGTAGGGTTTTGAGATGGTATTTCTTAATATATTCGGTTTGTATGACCCTTTTGATGTAATGAGGCTACTGTAAATGTTTATAAATCAATATATGATGTGTTATTATGGATATCCTTGTTTATGGGTATAAACCCTTGTGTTATTCATGTTGTTATGGATCAGATCTAGTTTCTTTATGCTTATTACAATGTTTATTTCCATTGATGGTACATCTGTGCTTGGATCTGGTATCTATACTTTCTATTTTTGAGTGAATGCATATATTTTTATTCCTGCAACCCATCCTCCATTAATGGTGGAACATTCTCGTGAAGCTCACATAAAGAGGGGCTCGACGCCCTGCGTGCCTCAGGTGAGCGCCCAATGCATATTGGGTGATAGGCCAACACATTTGGGGTAGAAAGAAGGTATATGAAATATGAATACATACACTTTGGCTATAAGGGTCATGCACACATCATTTCTAGGTTACATGTCATTAATACACATACACAATCATCACAACACGTTTGCCAAAACATTCCCTTCGACCATTTCCTGATGATTCCCTCTCATTTATGGTTAATTATTCTTAACTATTGAGGGGGAAAACCAAATGAACCTCACTCCATAAAACTCCACTCACTTAGGCGCACATGGCTCCTATCATCCATTTTGCATTCTATTCCATCCATCCACAACATATCGTGCATATCTTGGTCACTTTTATTCTTGCTTACTTTTGCTTATATTTGGTTGTTTATTACACATGCTAGTTAGATCTCTTATATGTCATTTATCTATACCACACACACATACAAGTTCACGCCTTTGTCTAGTTTTGATTACGTATACATGTTTCTTACACGCAACATGGATGCTCGCATTCTACCTATCCTACACTAGTCACCTGGGGCATCCAAATTCATCTCTTCCAGTGCTATTGTTTCATTTTGTACTTAACACTTTACATTAGTTACTTATACACACTTTTGACATAATGGTTATCTTTCTAACATGATAATAGGTGCTTCGTGTGTAAAATTTATTTTTTAGGATTATTTTCTTCCATGGTTATCTATCGTTGTTTACTATTTGTTTGTCAATGTTTTCTCTTGTATGATGAGCTTTACCTTATGTTTGGTATGCAAACTTGTTTTTTGTATGCTCTTGCGACATCATGAGTGATGTCCCATGTTCTGCAACCCGCTTTGGCGAGTCTCATGTTGTCTTCTTCGGTGTTTACATTACTATATTTCTTGGTAGCTTACACATTGCTTTATACATGCATGCTTGTTTGTACTAACACTTGTTTTAGCTACCCCTCTTATTTGTGCATGCCTTGGTTTCTACCAAGCGCATTCCATTCCCCTATAGGGAATAGTTATAGATTCTATGTGGTTTGTCCTCTTTTCGGGCCACATTCTCCTATCAAAGCAATAAATGCATGTACCCCCAAAGAGGGGGCATCATTTGGGGTTTTTACATTCTACACAATGCTTCTACACCGGTTAAGTTTAGTGCACTTTCCGCCCTTAACATTATGGGTTATATACAACGAGTCGGTTCGGACCAGTCTATGAACCTTGTACACAAAATATTTTATAGGACATGGTTTTCCTTAACATTCTAGGGAGAATTTACATGTTATAGGATACAATGGAATTCCTCTCTACACTACTTTGGCTAGTGGCGTTGGATTGCCCAAAAATAGGAAGTACAAAGATCTCTTCACACATATTCAAGGAAATAATTATAGGTTAGAGGATACAATAGAATTCCTCCCTACATTTCTTTGGCCTATGGCATTAGATCATCCAAATAACCAGGACAAAATATCCTCTTCTTCACCCTTTCTCTCATCACAGATTAGGTGCACATGTTCCTTTTACACTTTTGCATACTTTCATTTCAGTCTTTTCATTACTATATACATATTTTTTGACATATATACATGTGTATTTGACTTCTTGATCATCTTCTCCTTGTAGGTATGACCATATGAGAAGCAAGCAATCAACAACAACAACCACGACATCGACATTTTGTGGTAGCACACACACTATACTAACTATGCAGGTACATCACACATTGGTAACTACACACATGTTTTCACCCTAGGTTCACTCTCATAATTTTTTTCTTTTCATCTTTATCTTCTATGCTCCATCATATTTTTATAACTCCATGCTTTTTCTAGTCCATTGTCACACTTTTTTACATCACTCTACATTAGCATCAGTACGCATCTCTATCTACTTTATGTTACAGAGTGTTCCAGTCCACCAACATAAAGTGCGGGAAGACACTAAATCATGCACTTTGGGTATTATTTATTCCCGGTATCATACTATTATTCATATAGTTTTTGAGTGAAGAAAGTACTAATTAGCCCTTGTCTTTTGGCTATTTTTATTTACTTTTTGTCGTAATTCCCGACCTTCACCACATATATGCCCAACCTGTTATTATCACATACCATCATTTCAGCCTTGATGGGGCATTTAGCTCAGATCTTGGGGTGCCTTGGTCCCATTCAGGACATCCTGATCCTTTTTAGACTTTCCCGCCATTTTTTGGGCACTTTCTCGCCATGTGAACATTTTATTTTTTTGGTGGTTGACCTCTTTGGGGTTAATTATGAAATTAGACCAAGAGAACCATATAAATATAAAGTTATGAGACCATAATGAGGGAACAAGCACTAGTCACTACTATCATCCACCTAGAGTTGCATCCATTAAAGGCATCTAGAGCTCATTTGCATCCATCTAGCTCCATCACAAGGGACAAGGCTTGGTTCATATGCATCACACATCATAGGAGGGAAGTTTATTTTATTCCATCCACCATTTTTACTACATTTCTAAACATAACTATTGTTCACTACTTTCACAAAGTGCGACTAACATAGGAACACCTAGGGCATGATGCTCACATAGTGAGATTCTTACAGAAGCATTTGAATTTTCTTCATGATTCAAGAAAAGCTTTAAAAAATTACAAGGATCAAATTGTTCAACTTAAAACAAATAAGATTCCTAAAGACCTTGTAACCCTTGAAAGAATTTTTGGAGAAAATGATGAATTGAAGCAAGATAGATTTGTTTTGACTACTAGTGAAGATCATCATGAAAGTGTTAATATTCTTGATGGAAAATACCTTAATCTTGGTAAGGTATGTTCCAAATCAGAAAAGGATTCATTTATTGAGTTATGTAGAAATTATGCTAATGTATTTGCATGGTAGTACAATGATTTGAAAGGGTTTGATCCCTCATTGGCCCAACATACCATTGAATTGGAAGCAAATGCAAAAACTAGTGAGGCAAAGACAAAGACCAATCAACCCAAAGTTAGAACCATTGATGAGGAAAGAACTCCAAAAGATGATTGAATCATCTATTATCTTTCCCATCAAACATTCCAATTGGATGGAAAAACTTATGCCAATAAGGAAAAAGAATGATGCAATTAGATTATGTGTGGACTTCATGATTTAAACAAATCCTCTCTTAAGGATCATTATCCTTTTCGCATCTATGAAACAAATAATTCAGTTGGTTGTTGGTTCGGAGAGGTATTCTTTTCTTGATGGATATAGTGGATATAACCAAATATTCGTCAAGGAAGAAAACCAATACAAAACAAAATTCACAACCAAGTGAGACAGTTATGCATACATGAACATTCCATTTGGGTTATCCAATGCAAGAGCAACATTCCAAAGAGCCATGGATATGACATTTCAAGGTATTATTAATAAATTTGTTCTTATTTATTTGGATGACATAATTTTTTTTTCCAAAGTAACAAGTGATCATTTATCTTAGCTCAAAGAGGTGTTTGAAAGATGTAGAGAGTATGGGGTGTCACTCAACCCCAAGAAGTGTATTTTTTTGTACATGAAGGCAAGTTTTTGGTCATGTTATCTCCAAACATGGTATGAGTATTGATCTTGAAAGGGTGAGTTCCATTCTTGCACTATCCTTGCCAAAACATAAAAAGGCATTGCAAATATTTCTTGGGAAGATTAACTTCATAAGGAGGTATATTTTTTATTTTGCCTCATTGTCAAGGCCACTAACCAATATGCTGAAGAAAAATCAGGCTTTTACATGGACTAAAGAGGGAGTAAGAAACTTTGAAGCTATTAAGCAAGCCATAACTTCAGCTCCTACACTTATCAATCCTGATTTTGCAAAGGATTTTATGCTATATGCTTATGCTAACATTGATACAATATCAGGAATGTTGAATCAACACAACCAAGATGGTTTGGAGCAGCCAATAGAATTTTTAAGTGTAGAGCTTTCTAGGATATGAGACAAGGTATTCATTCATTGAAAAACATGTCCTTTCTATTGTTAGATCTCTTAAAATTCTTAGGCATCTGCTCTTTAATAGTGGTTGCTCACCCTAGCATTAAGGAGTTTTTGTTGAATAAGGATGTAAGTGAAAAGAGGGAAGGATGGATAACAAGAGTCATGGAGTATGAAATTAAGATCAAAGTCACAAAATTGATAAGAGGAAAGGGTTTGTGTGAACATTTGGCTCAAGATTTGTAAGAGAACAAAGAGGTTATCCTATTTCTACAACTTGAACCAAATGAAGTTGAAAACTAGCCTTCTTCAAGTTGGCTTGAAGACATGGAAATGTATTTTCAACATGGTATGTATCCCGTTAATTTAAATATATCTAAAAGGAGGAATTTTAGATTGTAACCAGCTCCTTTTTTGGTTAATGGTGTCTTGTTTAGAAAAGATCTTAATGGTGTACTCTTGAGATGCATTGAACCAAGCCAAGTTGAAAATATACTTGAATAATTTCATGATGGACAAGGTGGGGACACTTTTCTGCAAGAACAACAACCCTTAAGATCATGAGGGGTGGATACTATTGGCCAAATATCTTCAAATATTGCCATGCATGGGTAAGGAAATGTCAAAAATGTGCATTTTTTTATAGGAAAGGGAATATTATTAGCTTACCATTTCAACCCATTCCAGTTTATCAACCCTTTGTCTAATGGGGATTGGAATTCATAGGCCTCATTAACTCACCTTCAAGCTTGGGTCACAGATGGATCCTTATTGTAATGGATTACTTTACAAGTTGGAGGAAAGAAATGGCATTGAAGGAAGAAAATGAGTAAAGTGTTTTATATTTCTACGAAGGTTTGTTAATAATATTTGGTGTTCCCTTAACCATTATTTCAAATAATGCTAAGGATTTTGTAGGCGGAAATATTTTTGCATAGGATGTAAAGAATAAATTTTTCTCTGCACTTCCTCTAATTACTATCCACAAGGCAATGACCTTGCTGACTAATAAGAATATTTTGAGGATTATTAGGAGGACTATTGATGAAAACCAAAGAGCATGACATACTAAATTGAAAGAATCTCTATGGGCTGATAGGATCACATACAAAAGGTCCATGTCAACTCTCCATTCAAGCTTGTGTATGGCCTTGAAGCCAAGCTCCCTATTTCACTGGAGCTTCTATATTTGGAATTAATGCACCAAGTGGAGTTAATGGATAATGAACCTATGGAGGTGAGGTATTCTCAGCTTATGGAGCTTGAAGAAATGAGAAATTAGGAAATGAGATCCATGGAGATGAACCAAACATAACTGAAAAGGACTTTTTATAGGAAGAACACTTTAAGGTTCAATGAATGTGATCTAATGCTCAAGTGGGATGAGGATAGAGCCAAACCAAGAGGTCACACAAAATTTGAATCTGTATGGAGCGGACCCTACATGATTGACAACTGCAAGCCTAACAATTCCTTCCAACTTGCCAGGATGGATGGTGGAGAGCTCCTAATCCCAGCCCAATGGGATCCATTTGAAGCATTGTTTCTAAAGATAAGTTGATCTTGTACATAGTTTTTATGCTTTCCTCTAAGTGTTTTCAACACATCTTTTTGTTTTGTTTTCAATAAGTGGTTGCCCTCTTATTGGCTAGCCTTGGTAGGAATTATATCTTTCCTCTAGGTGTATTTTTACACATGTTGTTAGTCTTTGGTTCTCTAAGTAGGTGTAGAGGATTTTCAGTCTTGAGGAGAAATTCTTGGCCTTTGACATTCTTGGTAAATTTTATGTGGAGGTTTTAGATTGGTTTTCATTGCTAGGAGGGAATAGATCAGAGGGTTCTTGTTGATTGGCATACAATCACCCAAGTAAAGACGCCAAAGATGTTGACCATTTTTTGTCACCATAGTGGAGGGGAGTATGAATTTTTATAGAATCCTTTTTTTCAGTGAATGGGAAAATGAGAAGGCATGTAACAAGAAGGGAATCAAGTTTCAGAGAAGAAAATTGTTAAGTGCGGAAGTAGGATATAGTTTCATGATTGATCATTTACTCATTATTTCAAGTTTTTAGTTCAAGTGATCAGAAAAGGTACAAATAGTTCATTATTAAGTTCCTTATGATTATATGCAAGTATTATAAGTAATTAATTTTCAAATGTTCATCTAATTATAGAAATTAAGAGCATTATAAAGAATGGAAACACAATTAATGAAGAAACAATTGCTTATACTCATAAGGAAATTTTAACAAGATCCCACACAAGCCGTGGGGCTTAGCTTTTAAGTGATAATGTGAAAATGAATTAAAAACTAAAAATACAAAGAAGATAAGGGGATTTGTCCTTGCCTAGAAATAGACCCCATTACTTTTTGTTTCTCCTCTCGCCTTTCCATCTTCCACTCAAGTGCACTGTAGAAGAAGGAAATAAAGTTTTGTTATAGCTCGGGACATCCTTAATCTTCTAATATTTTAAGCTTCAAATGCATTTGCATTCTACAATTAATTATGGATTATCGAAAAGAAAGTACGGGAGGAAGAATTTTTTTGTTTCAGTACTCTTAAATAATGCATCTATAGGAAAAATTGTAGAATATGATTACAATTTCCTTTAATAATTTGTGCATGTAAGGTTTTAAATCAATATGTCAACATAAAGATTACAGATCAGACTAGAGTATCATGTATTTTCCAACTGTGTACACATCATTTAAGAGAACTGGTTTAAATTTATCACGCATAATGAACAAGTGGTCGTAACGAATCAAGGAACATCACATTACAAAATCGAAAAATTAAGGGAAACAAAGTTCAAAGTTATTAACAAAAATAGATCTTCTTGTTTTCATTCATATATAACAAGGAGAAAACAGAGTGTAGGGTCCTATCAGGAAAAGAAACATCGAAAATTTTCTTTCTTTTTTTTCACAAAAATGACTAAAAGAACAAAATTGCAGAGTTTTCTTTTAAATCAGAAGTGTGAAATTACAGTTTTTTTCTTCTAACAAAGGAGCAGATACATGTGTCATACCATCATAAAACTGGTGAAACTTTTCAACCAAACCCATGTAGTACAAAAATTAGATTTTCAAATGATGTAGAAGAGTAAAACTGGTGAATTATTTACTTACCAAACACAACTTGCCATAGGGGCTCCAAATGGAAGGCTTTCAACACGGACGAGCTTAGAAAAATCGGGGCTGATATGAGAAACCATAGTTGAGCTATGAGAAATCATGGTGAGCTCGGAGATGCAAGGTCGAGCTAGTACAAATATGTAGAGCTCAAATTAGGAAACCATGGTGTTCTAGTGAAAGAGAGCTCGAAACCAAACAAAGATAAATCATGATGTTCCACAATAAGATAAATCACAGACGCCAAACATACAACATAGATGCCAAATAGAGATAAATCATGGTGTGTCTTGCTACAGGAAAACACGACATCCAAGCAGAGAAGAAATGAAAAAATTGAACTCATAGAAATGGCGTTCTTGCTAGATGTAGAGTAAAAAGGAGTCATAACGGACACAAAAAAGAGTTTCACCACAAGTAGCACCTCCACAAAAACAAATTCCAAAAGAGATACATTTTAGGGTTTTAACCCTAAAGGGAGGTCGACCAAGTGTGCCCTAATGATGGTCAATTTTGACCATGGTTAGGGACACTTATCATTTTAATCATCCTTGACCAAGTTCCCACGTGGATTGGGTTTTAATAATAATTTTAATTATTATGAATGTTGAAACGTGGTGGGGAGATGCATGCTTTTCCAAAGTTAAAATTAAATAAATGATTACCTCATACCCGCCAAAAGCCAAAATTTTTATTTTTAAAAATAAATATATGTGGTCATTTTATTTTTTAAAAATATAGATTTTAGAAAATATTAAACATGTCAAAATTTGAGATTTTGTCTATGTTCAAAACTTCGATTACTATCGATTATATTATAGATTGATTTATAAATTGAGAAATTTATGTCTATATCAAAACTTCTTCGGCTAAACCCTCACAATTAAATAAGCTACCTACCGCAACTAAAAACAATTCAACCCATCAAAATTATCTGCAAGTATTTTACCTAACACATCTATTCTGACCAAACTACCAACACTAAAGACAATTCAATCCATCAAATTCATCTACGAGTCGATCAGAATATATATCTTTGAAAATAAAAATTAAAACAAATTCTCCACCTTCAATTCCATCGTATACGACAGAAAAGGGTTGAGAAATAGAGTACGGAAGAAGTTGTTGATAGAAAATTTTAACAAGAAAAAGAGATGGCCAACGCACATATACTTAGTCAACTGCATTCCATAAATTTTGTCTCATTCATTCATTGATATGTTCGGCAGACTTGGAGGAAAGACCATAATTTGACCTTTCAATTTTCCAAAACTGCAGTCATTTCCACGTGGCGTTTAACTGGAAGAAATGTTTGTAAGCAAATGGGCAGCACTGTCTGGTGGGAAATTGGAATCAGTCACGACGTTACGGCTCATAAAATATTTGATATGATCGTTTATACAGTACATGCAAACCTATTCCTGATTTCTGAAATTTTGATTCCCCAAAAATCTAGTGAAGGTGGAGAATCAGAATTAGGAGGTTGAGGTGAAAATTGTAATTTAGTAATAAAACTGATGTGGATATCTTAATCTACGATCAATTTTATAAAGGCGGGAATTAGAATTTAGAGGTTCAGGAAAAATCTGTAATTTAATTGTAAAACTATTTTAGATCTCTGAAACTCCTATTCTCCAAAAAGTTGATGAAGGCGGGGAATTAAAACTTGGATGTTTAGGAGAAATTTATATTTTAATTGTAAAATTATTTTGGATCTTCGAACCTCCAATTCCCGAAAACCCGATGAACGTGGGGACTTGAATGTCGGTGGTTGAGGAGTAATTTAAAATTTAATCACAAAAATGCTTGTGATCTTCAAAAATTTGATTTCCCAAAAACTTGATGAAGGCAGGAAATCATAACTTAAGAGGTTGAGGAGCGATTTACAATTTAATTGCAAAACTGTTGGAAAACTCTTGAAGTCCATGTTATCTTATTCTTTTCAACCCTTGGCTATTTTTAAAATTTATCTAAGCCTTAGAGTTGTTTCCAATATGGAACTTCAAACTTTATGGACTTTTCATTTCGATGTAGGCCCTCAAATCGTAAGGCAAGATATCAATATTATACCAAGATATCAAAATGTAGAGGCCAGATGTGCGAAGGTCTGCCCGGCAACATAAAAACAAAATTTGTACTAGTAATAGAAGTGTGCGCACGGAGGTATAAGAAGTGAACACCGAGAGGTTGCACGCAGAGTCAATATACTTAGGATTTAGCTATATTTACATGAGATAGGCTAAAAATAGAACACATGCGAAAGATGGTGTGTGCACTCAAGTATGGATGAAGTACATGCAAAACTTGGGATAAATATAGGTCACACATGAATGGAGAAAGCTAAGTAGAACATGGTGTGAGGAATAAGGAAAACTATTTATAGGGTGGGTACATATCTATTTATAGCACATGCAACTAGAGTGAAACAAAGGCTATTATATCACACAACATGTCACTTATGGAGAACCGAGAGAATGGTGTGTAATTATAGGAAAGTGCAAACATGTAATTATAGGAGTAAAGAATAGCAAACACGTAGGCTAGAATGAAGGACAAGTTTAACCTATATATATATATATATATATATATATATATATATATATATATATAAACATATACATACATACATATATATACATATATATACATATATATATATAAACATATACATACATACATATATATACATATATATACACATATATATATACATATATATACATATATATATACATACATATATATATGTATAAATGTCCTTGTAAAGGTGGTTAAGGTGGTGAATGTGTTAGCATAAGAAGGATTAATATGGTGTGTGTTTAGATCTCTTTGTGAGTATGCATGTGTATATGTGTGCATTGCCAATTGTCTGAGTCATGTGCTTGTAATGGAAAATCTACTATGGATTGCCAAGGTTCGTAGAGATGCACATGGTGTAATTGGTATCCAGATACTCATACTAATTGTATATTTTAATGAATGAATACAAGCTCCTTTTATGATCGATTTGTCATGCGCATACCGTAATAACTTATAATATGCATATGGAATATATAGTGCATATCGTGTTCATCATGTTTTTAGGAGCCATGTCTTGATTGGTGCGCTAGAAGGAACTCAAAGGAGTTGTGCACGATTCGGGTGAGCACTTAAACATTTGCTTAAGTGAGGTGTAATGTGCCCGACTATGTTGTGCTAATTTTTTTGGAATTGAGGGTAAATTGAGGGTGTTGAAAGGACCCACATCCTTGTATAATTGAGGATTTTTTGAGAGGATCCATAACCTAGTTATAATGAAGGGGACCACTATTAGGAACCCAATTGAAGCAACCATGAAACCATAGTGAAGATGCAGTGACCAACGACAATGACCGCAAGTGAGTGGGACAACTATCAATGATGGAAGCGAGAGGAACAACCACCATTGTCAACAACGAGAGGAGCAACCACTAGTGTCGGCGGAAGCGAGAGGAGCATCACTAGTGGGAGAGAGGAGCACTCAGTGTCGCGGCAGACCGACCATCGCAAGCAGCGAGAGGAAGAGGCACCAAGGCGTCGGCGAGTGAGGAGGAGCCACCAGTGTCAGCAATGAAGAGTAACCACTAGTGCAAGACAAGCAGAGATGTCACCTCTAGCGGTGAAACCACCTCCGAGGAGGATCGTGCATTAGGGGATTTGAACATGGGTGGGAAAGCACACAACCATGTGACTTGACCGCACCAATCCCACCCCATCGGCAAAACTTTGGATGGTAAACACTTTTATTATACTAGAGCTATGAATTGGAGTGGTGGTTGTGAGAGGAGCACTTTCTCTAAGTGGGACATGGAGGTGGGCAACTATGTTGTGCTGATTTACTACACTTTGTAGCATGAGAATTTACATTGTTCTACTATGGTTGTGTGTTTATTAATTATTTGTCTATATTATGCTTTTATTGGCATGTGTTCCTTGTTTTTGGTTATCTTATGGAGTTTTTTAATGTCTCTCTCGCTCTCCTATTTTGATCTCTCTTCCCTATTTTAATCTCTTCTTCTAATTTGGAGTTTTCTATAAGAATTGTACATGTGTGTCTTTCGCTCCCCTAAAAATCTAGTTGTAAGTTTCGAGGTCACCAAAAGTATAGTTATATGGTTTTTTGGTTGATTTTTTTGGGCCTTGATTTGGGTCCCCTTCATTTTTTTGTTTTTCTTTATTAGAAAATCTCACTTATCTGTCATCATACATGCCACGATACTTCTTATTTTGAGTATATAAATACATTGGTGCATTAGTGCATTTAGAAGTCAATAGAGATCCAAATGGATCTATCACTTCAAGAGAATGTCTACCAAAAGAAAATACAAGCATTTGGAACATCATTTAAGGGCTTGAAGAAATATGAAAAAACATCTAACATTTATTGTGTTGCATTGATTAGGTGATTGAAATCGACAACAATTGGGTACTTGTAATACGTTGGAATGTCCGCTAACTTACATTAAATTTGGTGTGTTGGATTAATAGAAATGTTTCTCGTCAAAAGAACTAATAAGAATGGAGAGATACCACAACCCCTCAAAACATCCTATGTTTTTATGCTTTGCAACATGTTGTTGTTTATACAATAAAATAATTTTAATATTTTGTATCTGCAGTCTGTTAATGACTAGATATATTGCATTTGTAACCTAAAACCACTTTCCCATAAAAGCAATACAAAAGGCCATTAAATCCTTCCCCGCACTTATAATTAATGTGGACAAGACCATAACACTTACTAGTAGGGGCTTATCACATTTTTGTTTGTGCATAAATAGAAATATCAATATTTCACCGTGGTTAATTAGTTCTTGAACAATTCAATTAAATTATTAAAGGAAAAAAACCACGTTTAGTTTTGAAGTTGCAAGATCTATTATATTGCCATAAAAAAATGCTGGAATTTAAAGGAGTTTAGGAAAAGGAATATACTATTCTTTTCATTTTTATTTATTTATTTATGAGTTTGGAAGTCCATACCTTCAATAAATCACTGTACAAGTCTTCTCTTTATTAAAGAGCTTCTGAGTCTTGTAAACATCAATAGTCTCCTTATTATGGAAGGAGACTCGAGAAATTCAAAATTGCCAGCCACATAATTAAAACATTTATCTTCTTTTGTTGACTGCAAAATACATCCCGAAAAATCAAGAATTCCATTCTCTTCTCTTCAATTTCCATCTTAATTTATTGGAATTATCCATTGAAAATGAAAATGAATATTCAAGTAGGTGATATTGAAAAACCCATTTACAATCACTTATTTATTTTTAGGTTGGGAGTCTTGACCATTAAGTGAGTTTCTTAAACATACACTATATAAAGTTGTTGACTAATAGTAATAGTGAAGGTAAAATTGAGTTGTCAAAATATTAAACAAGTTGAAAATTATGATTTTGTCCATTATAAACTATATTATATTAAATTTAATTTTTATGTCATACATTTATATATATTGAATGGAAGAGTCATATGTTTTGCTTGGCTTATTTTGTGGAAGTGTGCATGCACTACAAAAAAAATATTTATAATCGTTATTGTGTTGCCAACGGAGATGTGGGGATGAATCTTGGTAACGTTTTGAATGCAACTACAATGATTGCCACATGCACCGCAAAAGGAGAATGCGCCACACCACTTTTTAGATGAGAAAAGTCAAAAAGTTATATTTAGCAAGGACTGCAAACATGTGTGATGTTTAAGCATACCACTCTATGACACTTCAGATTGCATTTATCTCAATAATTCTTACTTGTTCTTTCTCCCAACAATAAAAACAATGACATATATCTGCTTGTCCCATACAATCCAACACAAGCATACATATTTTTATAAACTATAATGATTACAAGGTTATCCACAAATAAGACTTAGTTTAGCAAAGGAAGAAGCAAATGTGAGTTGAAGTATAAAACTTTTTTCTCGTTAATAAAATGCATTTATTTGAATAATTTAGGTCCCTGTCAAGCACCTAAAGATCGGAGGAGGAAATTTATGTCCTATGCGAAGTAATGGGAGGAGGTAATTAATATTTGATTTGACCGCACTAATATCCATGAGTGAGAGGAAAACTCATGATATACATTTATTTTAACAGATATATTTGTATATATTTATATAATGTAAAAAAATAATAATTTCAAGTTATGTTTTAAATAGACACTTGAAATCACTATTTAAAAATTAATAAATATTTTACAATTTAAATATATAAATTGAAAAAAACTTTGGCTATTTAAAAAAATTGTAAATTTTTACCAATTTAAACAATCCCACTTAATTGGAAATCCATCATACATTTATATTCAAAACTATCAATTGGATTTTCCGAAGTTTTTGATCCCACTTGTTCCCTCAATATCCCCGTGAACAAAAAAAATCAGGTTTTGTACAAACCTTTGCACTAAATCTTTACCATGGTTTTCATACCCAATAGATGTATAGTTAAGGATACGTGTTTTAAACAAATCCTTACAAGGATTTTCATGATTCAATATTGGATTACTCAAAGTAAAGTGCACTAAAAATATAGATTTTTATTATAAAAAAATTAAAAATTGTATACAAGTTATCAGATGTTAGACACTATTTTGGTGATATTTTTCATGGTTGTTTGTTTTTGTTATCATTTGAGATATTAGAAATCTCTTTCAACATACAATTACGTGGTGAACAATCTTTGATCCTCCATGGTAAAGATTGGACAAAATTTTTCTTAAGGCATTTAAGGTGGTGTGATCTAGCCTTTTTGTTTGTTATCATTTGAGACATTAGAAATCCATTTCAACATACAATCACGTGGTGAACGATCTTTGATCCTCCATGGTAAAGATTTGAAAAAAATCTTAAGGCATTTAAGGTGGTATGATCTAGCTTGGTAGTACATATTCATTTCCCATACAATTGGGATAGGTGAAGTATTTATTACTTGGCCAAAACATGTGTAAGCATTAGAAGTGCACTATTCATGTTCAAATAGGTTGCCCGATGGATAAGGAAACTATAAACATTAGAAACACACTATTCATGTTCATATAGGTCACCCAATGGATAAGGCACCAATCCACCAACAAAAGGATTTTGGAGTTCTTTTGCATTCCTTCAAGGAATGCAATCTCATAGTCAAATCCACTTTCATATTTCTATAGGAAATCAAAGGCCAATTGTAGTTAAGGTACTTTTTCAAAACACATTAATGTTTGTTTTGTGGTGGTAAATTGTACCAAATAGAACTATCATTCAACCATTTTTATGATCACTAATGTTAAGTACAAGATCTGGGTTACATATAATGCATTACATATATTTGGAGTAAGAGAATCAGAAGGGGCAACCACATGTGGAAAAAATGTGATCGTAATGTGAAATTAGTGAAAATATCACCAAATGGACCAAACTCAATGAGCTTGATTAGTGTATTTTGAAGTGCAAAGATATAATGTACTAGAAAATGATTCTCTGCCCTAATGAAATCATATAAAATATCTTATACTATTCAATGTTTCACTATTTTTAAGACTAAAAATTTTCAATTTACATTCAAAATTTTAAGTCATACAATTTAAAATGCATAAACAAGAAATTAATTATTACTAATATTAATGTTATTATTAATATTATTAATATTAGGTTGTTATTAGAATTTTATTAGAAATGATGGTGACATCAACATCATCAACATCATCATTATAATCTTCATCGACATCTTTATCATCATTTTCATTTTCATTGTCATCATAGTCATCGTTCTCATTTTTATTGTCATCATCATCATCACCACGATCATCATCATTTCATCTTAATCGTTCACCATCATCATCGTTATTTCCATTGTCATCATTGTCACAATTTTATTCATTAGCGTATTCTTCATTGTTTTCATTTTCATCATCATCATAGTCATCATCATGATTTGTCATCGTTGATATAATCATCATCTGATCATGATCATGATTTTCATTTTCATAGTCATGGTCATTGTCATCTTCCATCATCATCATTATCATCACCATCATTATCATACATGATTAGGGTTTAAGGTTTACAATTTTTGCTTTTTGTATGAGTTTTTGTGTTGTTTAGGATGAGTGCTAATATTGAAAATGTCACATCGATTTGTTAGGGATCCAATGAGATTTTAAGGTTTGACATTATCATTTATGGGGTATCGACCATGCCATTGGGGTCTACCGTAAAATGTAAATAGGAAAAGTAAAGAAAACCCTACATGTGGAATCCTAAACACTAAACATGAATTTTAACCCTGAATTCAAAAACTAAACACTAACGTAACTCTGTAAACACTCATGCAAATATCTAAATATAAAACCCTAAACCCTAGACAAAAACCTAATCTTGAGCCCACATTTAGGATTTGTTTAGAAATTATGTTTAATAATATGAGTCTTAAGTCACCAACTAGAGATGTTTTCATCTAGGTCATTCATACACAAACTAAAAGCCCAATGTTGTTATTATTATTATTATTAATATTATATTATTATTATAATTTTATTAGCAATGATAGTGACATCATCATCAACATCATCATTATCATCATGGTTATTGTCATCTTAATCATCACCATCATCCTCATTGTCCTTGTCATCATTGTCACAATTGTCTTCATCATCATCTTCATGTCATTTTCATTTTCATCTTCATCATACTCATCATCAATATATTCATCATCAAATCATGATCATGATCATGATCATGATTGAGTCATGGTCATTGTCATATTCCATCATCATCATTATCATCACCATCATTATCGTACATTTTTAGGGTTTAAGGTTTACATTGTGGCATAGTTGTCATCTTTGTCACCATCATCACCATCATTGTAATCGTTATCATTATCATCCTCATCATCATTATCACCACCATCAACACCACCACCATCAATATATTTTCCATCATCATCATCATGAGTATTAATCTTATAAGTATTATTGATATTATTATGTGAATTTGTAAATAAATTAAATATTATAATCATCGTCATATCGTGATCGTGATTTTCATCTTCATAGTCATGTTCATTTTCATATGTCATCATCATCATTATCATCACCATCGTTATCATACATGTTTAGAGTTTAAGGTTTAAAATTTTTGGTTTTGTACAAGTTTATGTGTTGTTTAGAATGAGTGCTAATATTGGGAATGTCATGCCGGTTTTTAGGGATCCAATGAGATTTTAAGGTTTGAAATTATCATTTATGGTGTATCATTTTCATCGTTCTCATTTTTTTGTCATCATCATCATCATTCTCACCATGATCATCATCATTTTCATATTAATCATCACCATCATCCTCATTGTTTTCCTTTTCATCATCGTCACAATTGTCTTCATCAACGTCTTCTTCATCATTTTCATTTTCACTATCATCATCATGATTTTCATCATCTATATAATCATCATCTAATCATGATCATTATTTCCATGTTCACAGTCATGGTCATTGTCATCTTCCATCATCATCATCATCATCATCCTCATCATCATTATCGTACATGAATAGGGTTTAAGGTTTACAAATTTTAGTTTTGTATGAGTTTTTGTGTTGTTTAGGATGAGTACTAATATTGAGAAAGTCACATCAATTTGTTAGGGATCCAATGATATTTTTATGTTTGACATTATCATTTATGGGGTATCAACCATGCCATTGAGATCTACCATAAATTGTAAATAGGACAAGTAAAGAAAACCCTACATGTGGAATCCTAAACACTAAACATGGATTTTTAACCCTAAATTCAAACACTAAACACTAATAAAATCCATAAGAAATTTGTGTATTATAGACATGGAATTTTTATTACCCATACTTATTCTCTTAAGAGAGATGATTCCCTCTTTAAATGCCTCTATGATGTCCCTTGTAAGATATTTGAGTCTAAAAGGATTAATTGTTAACATTTTCTCATTTTAGTTATTGTTTGTGACATTTTGATCCAAATGAATATTAGAAAAGATTATTAAATGTTTGTCTTTCCATGAAAATTTCAATATATTATCTTGGATATTGTTGGTTTTGATTTGTAGAAAATATACCTTAAGGTAGTTCAATCAAATTCATTAGGAATTCTTATGACTCAAGGAAATATTAAATATATAGGGGGTCAAATGCTATCTTGGGTTCTCGATATTATATAGAAAGAATAGTTGGTTTCACCAATGAAATACATGGGTGGGGATCCTTATTATTAATAATATGAGTCTCAAGTCACCAATTTAATAGGTTCTCGTCAAGGTCATTCATGCACAAACTAAATTCCCGCCTTCTTTTCCTGCCTTTATTTTTGGTATCATTTTATGTATAATGCAACTCCTAGTGGTTGCTACTAGCATACCTATATTATATAAATATATGTAAAATATGCCGAGAGGTATAGTTCGTAAGGCACTTATACCTCTCGACATATTTTACCATGTTTTGATTTATGTTTATATAAATGGTAAAATATGCCAAGAGGTATAAACACCTTGCGAACTATATACCTCTCGACATATTTTACATATATTTATATAATATAGGTATACTAGTTTAACTAAATTGTCATAATTAAAAAATAGTTCAATTTATGGAAATCCTCCACTAATTGACCATAAAATACTACAATTAAAAACAATTTAATCCATCAAAATCATTAAAAAAACTACTCTAACCCCACAATTAAAAACAATTCAACCTATCAAATTTATCTACAATAATTCGGTCCTACCTTGCCTGGTCTCATACCACTTAAGGATATCCACATGAAGTGCCCATGATCGAAATTTTAACAAGAAAAAAAAATGTAAAGATGGCCCATGCGTAGTAGTCAATCGCATTCCATAATTTTTTTTCCAATTCTTCCATTGATATGTTTGGTAAACTTGTAAGAAAGCCCACTATAACACAATGATAATTTGACCTTTGACCTTTCCAACATTGTAGTTATTTCCACGTGGCGATTAGAAAAGGCTTCTTGTTGATTTTTAAAAAAGGATGGAATCAATCATTACGTTATGACTTATAAAGGGTCATTAGAGGGATTAAAAGTCTATTTCACACTTCAAAGATGTAATGGAGATGTTGATAGGGATAGTGAGGTATGTATATAAAAAATAAAATGGAAAACAAAAATAAATAAATTTAAGTATTAGGAATAGGAGAAAAAGGAACATGAGAAACCATATGATTCAAAGTAAGTGAGGGAAATCCAAGTTTGGTTGTATTGGTGATGTTTCATATGGGGAATTAATCCATTTATGAACAATTATTGAATTAAAGCACACATGTATGGAAAGATACGATGAAAAGGATCCATCTACGTATATTTTCAAGTTTGATCACAATTATTTGCAAGAAAATGAGATAAAGCATGAAATTATTGTGTAAAACTAGTGCTAAAAATGGTCTTTCCATGAGTGTCATTATCGTGGTAAAAACCATCCACTTTGCAAGGGTCTCTTCATTTTTTTCATGCCCTTCTCACCCAAACACAATGAATTGAAGTTCTCTATTGTCTTTGGCATGACATCGAACAGACAACGCCATAATGATTATTGTGGTTCATGTATTTCCCATTACTATGTTGATGGATATGCTTGAAGTTATTATACTTTGTAGAAAACAAAAAAATCAATTACTAAGATGTTCTAACATTTATTGAGTAAGTACAATAATAAATGAAATCATTGTTAAAATATGCACCACCAAGATGAGTATCTCGTGCCACTACTAACACTTGAAATAAAATTAGGAACACGAGTAATTTATATGGTACTAAAGTGTTTATATTAAAGTTGTATTCTTATTTGTGTTAATTGTGTGTAAATTGTTTTGTGAATGTTACTCATAATTGCATCATTCCTTAAGTTGTGATGAGTTGACCATTAAATCGTAAAGGAGAAAGTAGAAAAGCAATATTTAATATACTACATTGAACCTTAAATTTGTTAAACATTACACTATTTTATTAATATATGTGTCTAAACATTACGTACATTACAAAATAAAGTTATATTTAAAGATTGATTAAATGATAACATGAAAAGGCAAAGTGTTAGGAAATTAGAGATATCACGAAGTTTTGTAGTTTACAAGAATCATCTAATCAAGGAATCAAATATATAAGACCTAGTTTTACAATTTTGAAGAATCATAGATCTTATACATATTTAGGGAGATAGAGATATCAAACAAATTAGTACTTTAGTTTCATGATTTCTTTAGATCTTCGATTCCTAAAAAAATTGATAAGGGTAGGGAATCAAAACTTAGGGGTTTAGGAGCAACTTACAATTTTGATTGCAAAACTTCTTAAGGTCCTTGAAACTTTGATTCCATTATAACCCAATGAAGACAAGGAATGAGGACTAGGATATTGAGGAGAAATTTGAAATTTAATTACATAAATGCTCATGATCTTCGAACTCTAATTCCCCAAAAAATGATGAAGGTGGAGAATCAAAACTTGGACTTTGAGGAGAAATTTACAATTTAATTACAAAATCGCTGCTCCAAAAATATAAACCTAAGATTCTATGAAAACCCATCAAGGCAAGGAATGGAGTTTTTATGCAAATTAGATATAAAATATCCTTGTAATGAAGTTAGTGATCATCAAATCTTTCCTATAATAACTAGATATTAAAGTAGAATGCTTGTAAGTGAGATAAATAACAAAATAAGCAACTAATAAATTCAAAGAATGAACCCAAAGCTTGTTATTCAAATCCTAAATCAAAATCTTGTTTGTTTTCTTTGTACAAATACCTACAAATAAAATCAATGCAAAAAAGCATATCCACTTGGAAAAATTCTTGACGCATTATTGCATATTTTTAGACATTAAAATTTAGTAACTTGTCTTTTTGCAATGCCAAGTTTGACTATGCTTCCTTGTTAAGACAAATGCTCACATTTGGAATACAATTAATATATATCTCTAGCTCTTTTGTGACTTTCTTATCTTTAAGTCACACTTCTCAACCATCAATTCAAGGAACATTATTAAATCAAAACATTAAACAATCTCTATACTTCATGTCACAACTGTCTATTTTACCTCACATCTCTCTTGTCCAAGATTGTACAAAAGGTTAGGATGTGGGTTCCAGATTGGCCAAACTATATGGTCCCACTCATTTTCATTTTTGACTCTATTATTTATGTGAATATATTTATTGGGTCATTTCATCTTTTTAGGTCAACCTTATTAGGACTCTAAAACTCCCATGGCACTCTTCCAAGTCTATATTACAAATATGAATCCAAAATCACTCAAGGGTCTCCTAAATCTTCTCAAATTAGATGTACACAAATTAGAGAAGTGTCTACTATAAGTTTAAAGTACTCAACAATGTAAAAGAGTCTAACTTCCTCCATTTGAAAGAATACAAAATCCATAGATCTATGTATTAGCAAGATCAAAGTCACTCTAATAATTTCTAAAGGGTTTTAAGGAACAAATGGTTAGATCAAATAGCCAAGGAACACCAAAATACTAATACGCTAGGTAATTTATATAATATATAGTTATCCCACTATCTTTATGTCAAGAGACATGATGGAACCCCTATGGGGCTAGCTAGATTTCATTCACACTTGTAAAAGAGCCTAGGAGAACTACATATGGCTTGATCCCATATGAGGGAATGTAGTGGAGCATTTGGATTAGTTAATAAAATATGGTTGATCGCAAGGGTATTCCAAACTTACCACATTCACATGATTTCTCTTTTTGGCTTGCTAATGCTTTGATGAAGGGTTTTTTAGGTTTCTGTTGGCCATTGTGTGTTAGTGTTGTAATTAATTTCAATTCAATTGATTTAAAAGGGTGTCATGGTGTAGTATGATTCTCCATAAGGTGTTAGTCAGTGGTCAAACATGAAGGTTGATTGGCAATGTCAAGTTTGGTGGTGTTCTATGAGGTCCTAGTGCATGGATGAGTAAGTTGAGTCATGGTTTGAGTCTTCCCAAGTTGTTTGTATGGTGTAATGAGTTCATTCATGGTCCATGAGGTGTGTTTCAAGTTTCCATGGGTCTACATGAGGTTACATGGTCAATTAATGGTTGAGTCATGTCATTCCAGGCTTATTCCTAGTCCCTGGAGCATGCAAAATGGTAAGGAGGTGTGAATTTTAGAGCTCATCAATATTTTCCAAGCATGGTTTCAATATGGTGGTAGTGTACCTGATGTGTATAGTTATTTTTAGGTTAGTACTCATAGGTTTAGTACATGTATGAGGTCCTTGGGAGGAAAAGAGTGATAAATAAATAGGTAAGCATGAGAAAATGAGATTGGTTGGAGAGTTACAAGTATATTTGGGCCATATGGTGATAATGTATAGTTATAGGATGTTTTCATGATTCTTCGTCACATATTTCATGTCAAGGTGAAGAAGCTTTTGCAAGATATGCATGTTTTAAAAAAACTGGGTAAGTTATAATGTGTTTTTGAAGAAAAAGTGGACCTTCTAATGCTCGTTGTCAATTTTATGCTTTTCATGGGCACTTGAGATCTTTTTCATAGATTATTAGGTCAGTTTTTAAGGTTTAAAAATGAATGAGGTGGTTATTATCATCATGTTTTTATGAACGATCGTTAAGAAGGTAAGTTGCTTTAAAACCCTATCTAAAAGTGACTTGGAGAAAATGAAGTGTAGTGAGCCATGATTTGATTAATTTTGAAAAATTGATTATTGTATGTTGTATAATACTCTTATATTTCTATAAATGTATATTAGAGCATGTGCCAATATGTGGGCCCCACTTGAAAATGCAAGTTTCTAAATAAGTTTAGTTTAAGGAAAGATTTTCCAAAGAAGTTGAAGAATAAATTGATATTTTTTTATCCCTGGAGTTTTTATATATTCCCATGATATTTTTAGATCATGGTTTTGATGTCAAAAATGGAAAAGTGTTCCCTATTTATGAAGATTAGTTTTTGGGGCAGTTTGGAGCAAAGTTGTAGTAAAAGTTGAAATTACATGAGCTACAGGAGGAGTTAGGAATCCATTCAAATTGTGTTGTGATCATTGTTCAGAGATATTTATATTGGTATATCAATATTTGTTTTTTATATGGTATGAAAAATTCATAACCCATTCATTGAGGTTAAATAAGAGAGGATGTCTCGATCTAACAAGGAGTTAAGTAGCTTCATGAGGTAAAGTGATGATTATGAGTTGTTCATTCTTGGTGAAGGTTTATAAGTTATTATAAATAATTTATAAGGTATTATATTATTTTTGTTAAAGTGTGAAGTGATTTTTATTGTGATGGAAGAATTTGAGATCATGGTAGTTCTTGAGTCCTAGAAGGCTTAAGAAGAAGTTTGTAGAGATGGATTGGATTTGTTGAAGGCCTTCCACTTAGAGTTGGAAGGATTTATAATATGTTATGGAAATAGGATTCAGAGGGAGTTAAATTTATGTATGGATTGTGTCTTTGTGAGTTTATTTGATGGGTCTATTTGAGGTCAATTTTGAAGAAGAAGAAGTTATGTTGATTTTAGGACATGTTTTCTTTGGATGAAAGATTGAAGTGAATGAAGCATGAGATGGATGAGTTGATTATTTATATCACTTGGAAAGAGTGAATAAGGATTAATTTTATTCCTATTTAATTCATTTTGAGGTTTTGAAAATGACATCAAGGGTGAAAACTAGTTGAGTTTGTGTAAAAATGATTTTTGGGCAACATGTTTTGGTGAAGAGGAAAGTTGTTGTGGTTTGAATTATGGATGTTTCATGAGATGCTAACATGCATGAATGTATTTAAATTTTATGAGGATTGTATATAGTGGTTTCATTCCATATTTGAGTTGATTTGGAGTGTGCTTGATGCCCAAAGGTGAAGACATGGTTGGAAACATTTGTTTAGTGAAGGATATGAGCCTTTTGGCTTATGTTATGAATTATTTGATTGGTACAAGAAAAATTTAGACCATGGATGATTATTATATGTTATATTACACATGTTTGATTAATTTTGGAGCTTTAATAATCATGGTTTTGGTGTTAGTGGATTTTACTCATCCTAGTGATGGGGTTTTAAGCTTGTTTTGTGCAAGTTGAGTGGTTTTGGGCATGGCCAACCTATATGGGTCATATGTGAACATTTTTATGAATTTAGGATTATTTTAAGTTTCATTGGTCTAGATAAAGGTATAGTACTAACCTATCTTGTGTTGGAAGAAGAAAATATATAAAAGCAAAGTTTGAGTTCATTTTGAACTAGTGCTCTTAGAGGGAAAAGTGTGACCCATGTAGAAGTGAATAACATGTATGAATTCATGATTTTAAGGCTGAGGAAGATGTGTGTGATATGTTGAATAATTATTGAGATCATGCATGTAAAGGTTTAGAGCCAAGACAAGTCTAAGAAGAAGAAGATAAAGCAAGTTAAAGGAATGAGGGTTTGAAGAAGATTGTGTGAGCTGAATTAGAGATCTCCATCAGTTATGGAAAAAATGTTTTTGGAGATATCATCATCCATCAATTGTTTGAGTTTGGTGCTTATTCATCTTAGGGGTTATATCCTCCTTTTGGAGTGGGTGCTTCACTAAATTAGGGGTTGGTGCTCCTTGTAGGGTTGGTGCTCTACTAAACTAGGGGTTGGTGCCTCAATAAATTTGAAACATGGAAATATAATGTTTGTGTTTCAGTGGGTTTTTCTTCCCCTTGATGGTTTCCCACTTATATTTTGTGTTCTTGTGTACTCTCTTTCTCTTGCTCTTGTGAATGGTTATTTCTATGTTTAAGTAAACACACATATGGTTCATGGTTGATTGAATGGATGTATAAATGATAATGAATGATGAATGGTAAATGAAATAATTTTTTTAGGACTGATTCACCCCCTCTTAGTCCATTTTTCTTCCAAAATTGGTATATATAAGGTCCTTTGAAGTAATTTTAACAACTTGGAGGAGATCCTAAAAGCACAAGATGGATAAGAAAATCGGGAAAGAGAATCAAGTGTTGAGAGCCATGGCAAAGAAGGATGAAGAAACCATCAAAATTCTCAAGAGATTTGGATAAGATTGTTTCATATTTGAGTTAAAAGGAAGAGGAATGTGAAAGGTAGAAAAATAAGAATTTATGTGATGCTTGTATGCATATTCAAGATAATATCAAATAGATGGTGATGGATCTACAAGATATTTAGCATTCCAAAGAAGGAAAACATTTATTTGAAGTATGAAATCAAAGAGATATAAAGCTTTCTTACTCAAAGCTAAAGAAGAATAGTTTTCATGCTTAAGGAAATATTCAAACCCTAAGGGTCAAAGGAGATGAAAAACCTAATCTTGTAGATCAAGTAGCTAGTCCTAGTTCTAAAGGAAGTAAAGATGATGAAGGTCATGAAAGAAGGTATATTCAAGGCCTATTACCATTAGACAACCAAAATACAATGAGGTATGCAAAATTTCATGGTTATTTTTTTTTTGTAATGGTTTGGTCATAGAGTGAGGGATTGTAGGAAGTTTTTTCAGTTGTGTGTACCCTTGGAGAAATGGAAAAGACCACAAGAGTGATCAGTCAAGGAAATGCAAGAGGTTGTTTTTCATAAGTGTCATCACAAGGGTCATATTGCAAGGTTTTTTATCTCATGACATCATCTAAGCAAGTGAAGAAAGTTGAAGCTCTCAAAAATAAAGGAATTTTGGTTTCCCAAATCATTCAAAGAATGAGTTTGATCATGATCATTAGTCAAGGAAAAAGAAAAATTTTTTTCAAGGATGACAAGAGGTCTAATCATGTAAATGAAGACAAGAAACTTAAGTCAAGGGATGAAGTTAAGTATACTCCTATGCTTGAGAAGTTGAGAAAGAGTAGGAGGAATATGTGGGCACCAAAAAAGTTGTAAGGTATGTGATGTGATTTCACCATATATACTTAAGTCCTTGTGTTTATTGGTGTCTAAATTTACTATGTAGTCATATAAAAGTGAATTAATGTGTATTAAGTCTTGCTTTGATCCTCTTAGTTTTTTTGTCAAGGTTCACATTTGTGTTGTTCATGTAAGCAATGTTTTTGGTTAAGTATGAAGTTTTAATTGTCTCATATTTGAGGAAATACTATGATATAGTTAAAGGAAGATGTAAGTCTCTTTTGTTGGTCCGAGTGATTATAGTTTTTAGGTGTCTAAGTCAATCACATGAGTACCAAAGTTAGAAGAGGGATTTCATGTCAAATGGATGTGTATAGTCTATTAAGTTGATAACCTATAGTCTTGTCATGATGGTGTAGGTCAGTGTTTAAGAGTGTGTCAAGCCGATTGAAAGGTGTTTTGGGAGCTTAAAAATGATATCATGAGCTTCAGTAAGTGTATGTAGTGTACCTTGAGGGTTTTTATACTTGGTGAGTAAGTATACTATGTTCATAAAGATATTTTTGAGTTCATAAGTGTATTGGTATACATAATAAGTCATCAAGTTTGTTATCTTTGTTAAGTCATCTCAAGGTCTATTTAGCTCGAGTTGTAAAGAAAGGATTATGATGGTATTATCATGAGTCCAGGTTATTATCATTTGTGTTTGTAAAAAGATGTTTGAAATATGTATAGTTGTGTTTCAAGTCTTCATAATGTCAAGAGGTTTTCACTCTCATTTGTAGAGTCTTAAAGGTTTGTTTTTCTCCAAAAAGGTTGTAAGATGAATGAAGTGTTCATGATTTCGTGTCATAATCCTCATGAATGAATTGATGTTGATTTGAGATTCCATGATATGTGTTTTGGTAGTGAAACTAAGTCTCAAGTGCTAAAATATCTATCAAATGATCTACTCAAGTCGATAAGTGTGGTGCTATTAATAAGGGCATGAAGATTTCTATGCGTATTTGTTGAAGGATAAATGATGTTATTACAATTATGATAAGATATGTAGAGGTGATTTTAGTCATGAATTGTTCATGAGTGTTTGGTTATTAGAGGAGAAATGTGTGTGTCCTGCCAAGTTCAAAAGTAAAGGATATGTTTTTCATTAATTCAACTATGACTAATGAATTATTAGTACAAGTGTTTTGTCTCGATAATAGAGTTCTTGAGAAGTCATTGTAGTCTTTGAGGTGTTCACAATATGCAATGAATCATGGTTATATGTAAAGTTATATTATATCCTTAAAGTCATGAAATAATCCTTAAGGCATCAAAGGTTTGGAAAAATAAGATATAAATGGATGAGCTAGATCAATAATATGGTATGAAGGATAACTCAGAATCATAGATGTCATGACTCAAAGGAGATGTAAAATGAAGAGATCTGAGGTTTGTATCGATTTTGAAAAGGTTTGTATTCAAGTGTCTTGATCATAAAACCCTAATGTTAAACTCCATGTTTCTAAATGATGCCAAGTTGTTACTAATGATTCAATGATTTTATAGCTAGATTAAAGGTATAGTTTTTAAAATTTTAAGTTCTAGAGATTATATAGAGAATTACAAGAAGAAAATGTCCCCTACCGATGCTTAGAGTACTTTTAAGGAAGTGATGTTATTTTTCCAGGTGATGGTATCTCTTAAAGGTACCCAAAAGGGATTGTGATACTAAATTGATCATGTTAATGGATGTCTACAATGGTATAAAATGTGGGCTTGTGTGTCAAAAATGAATGATGTGATCTACAAGATGTTAGAAGTGATCTAAGTATTGAAAGGACTAATAATGACCTCAAAACAAGTATAAGTTCCTACGTATTCAAGTGGAAGTTACAGGTAAGTATCATAATTTTGAGCTTTAAAAAAGGACATGTATTTTTAAAGTCAGTAAGTAGATTGAAGTATGTAAGGATATGAATTAAGAATTCCATATTAAGGAAGGATTACAAAGGTATGTCATTTCCTATCGGTCTTTATTGTGAGGTATCATGAATGCACGTATGAGGTATGTGGTTTCTTATTTGTTTAAATAAGTCCATGTTTTCCATGAAATATGGGTATAACAACAAGGCATGAATTTTTGAGTGAAGTTTTGTATTGTCAAGATGATATTAAATGTGAATGGAAGCATAAAGAAATGGTGACAAGATTGTGAAATCTTACAAAAGTGGAGAGAGTCAGTTGAAGTTCTCATCTAGTGGAAAGGAGTGATCTAAGAGGTCTAGATGTGTACTTAGTATGGTCAAGATGTGTGAAGGGTTTGTCAAGCTAAGTCATGAGGTGACATGAGTACATTCAAGTATTTCATCTTCTATGAGAGGTTTCTAAAGTATGTACCATATTGAGAAATTTAGAGAAATCTATAAAGCATGGCCTCTAAGGTCAAATCAAAGGTTCAAGGTGAAAAATGAATGACATAGGTCTGTGATTGATCCTTATAAAAATGGAAGATGTTAAAATGTGTTTCTTAGGACATGTTTAACAATGAATGAGGCTAATTTAGCATGAGGGTGGTCATAATGTTAGTTTATGTATGTTGGTCAAGGCTAATGAATGAAAGGGAAATAATGTGGTCCTATAAACAAGTTAGGCCTATCTCAAGGTTAGAATGTGTACTTTTTTGAGTTTGATCAAATTATTTAAGTATATAAGTATGAGGATTGTAGTAGTGTCCTTCATCACTAAATGGTGAGGAGAAACATCTCTGTAGGACTATATGATGGATTTATTTTTGAGTATGAATGATGCACTAATTCAAAGGTTTTATAAAGAGTATATGATGGCATAATGGACTGTCACTAAAAGTGCAAAATAGTTTGTAATAGAAAAGATATGAAATGTCATGCTATATGTAGTCCAAGGTGATATGAGAGAATCATAAGATAAAAAGGGTAGATAATATATTATTTTTAGCTTAAATGATTGAGATATGCTCTAGGTATAACAATGATCCATGGAGAGTGTGATATAGGTATGAGAATGCTCATCAAGATAAGGGGAGCTTGGTTAAGATTTCAAGAAGGATAGTTAGGTGGTGTTTGTCATATCTCCATTTATATTTCTGTTCAAGGAGGTTATAAGATCAATACATATTCATCACACATATATGAGGATGGATAAGACTAAAAGTATCTTCGAGAGACTATGGTAAGTGTATAAAGCATATACTAAGCCTAAAATCAAGGTATGAGGTCATTATTTTTGTGTTTTCTACTAGATATGGAAATTTTAGTTCTAGGGGGGGGATGTGAAAATCCATGACATGGTGTATAGAGCTTTAGTACTTTTGATATTTTTTTCAAATTACATTGAAGGAGAGGTTAAGGGACATTAGTCCTAAATGATGTTTATGCTAGTTATGGAGGCATAATTATGTGTTTGAGCATGAGAAAGTCATAAGAAGTGATGATTAACATGAATGAAGGATAAAATAGAGAGTATCCATTCAATGGGATTTTTCTAAATCTATTATTAGGTCCATGGATCATCATTTTTAACTATTGAAGGAGTAAAAGAAGACTAAGTATAGTTCAAGGGGGATTTATTTGAGTCAAGTAAGTCAAGTTTGTGAATTGTTTGTCATTTTGCTTAGTAATGTGTTGTCATTTTCCATTAGTTTTAGTCATATATCCTTTTTCATAGATGTCAAAGGGGAGAGAAGCATCACAAAACATGGAAATGATTCATGTAGTGTGTTTAGTCTTATTGGTTGCCATTAATGTTTTTGAATATGGTTTCCATCAATGAAAAAGGGGAGATTGTTGGCCATTTTGTTAATTTATGTTAGTGTTGTCATTGTCAAGTCCATTGATGGAAAATAGTGTCATGGGTAGTATGAGTCTCCATGAGGTGTTGTTAGTGTCGAAAACATGAAGGTGGATTTGTAGTGTCAAGTTTGGTGGTGCTCTATGAGGTCTGGTGCATGGTTGAGTAAGGTAAGTCATGGTTTGAGTCTTCCCAAGTTAGTTGGATGTTGTAATGAAATAATTCATGGTCCATGAGGTGTGTTACAAGTGTCCATGGGTCTACATGAGGTCAACATGGCCAATTCATGGTTGAGTCAGGTCATTCTAGGTCTATTCCTAATCCTGAAGCATGTAGAATGGTAAGGAGGTGTGAGTTTTAGAGCTGATAAGTATTTTTCAAGAATGATAGAAGCATGGTTAGCAGTATAGAGTAAGGTGTATGGTGAGTTTCAGGTTAGTACTAATGGGTTTATTACATGTATGAGGTCCTTAGGAAGAAAACAATGAGAAATATGTAGAGTAAGCATGAGAAAATGAGATTTTTGGAGAGTTTTAGAATATATGGGATATATGGTGAGTATGTATAGTTATAGGATGTTTTCATGATGCTTTATGACAAGTTTTAGGTCATTTGAAGAAATTTTGCAAGATATGTAAGTTTTGGAAAAACTGGGTAAGTTACAATGTGTTTTTGAAGAAAAAGTGGACCTTTTGATGCTCATTGTGAATTGTATTCTTTACATGGGGACATGATATATTTAGAATATATTCTTAGGTCAGTTATTAAGGTTTCACAAAATAATAAGGTGGTTTTATTGTCACATTTTTATGAACGATCGTTAAGAAGGTAAGTTGCTTTGAAACCCTAGTTAAACCCTAACTAAAAGTGACTTGGAAAAAGAGTGTAGTGATCCTATTTTGATTGATTTTGAAAAATTGATGATTGGATGTTGTATAGGAATATTATATATTTCTTAAAGGTATATTAGAGAATGTGGAAGTATGTGGGCCCCACCTCAAAAATGTAAGTTTCTAAAAGAAGTTCATTTTAAGGCAAGATTTTCCAAAGAATTTGAAAATAAATTGACATTGTTTTTATCCCTTTGTTTTTATAGATGTCCATGATATTTTTAGATCATAGTTGAGGTTAAAAAGGGAAAAGTGTGCCCTATTTATGAAGATTAGTTTTTGGGGCAGTTTGGAGTAGTTTGTACTAAAATTATAATTACAGAGCTACATGAGGATTTAGGACTCCATTAAAGTTGTGTTGTGATATTGCTTCAGGTATATTTCCATTTTATATCAAACTTGTGTTTTTATATGGTATGAAAAGTTATGACTCATTATTTGAGGGTTAAATCTGGAGGATGTCTATTCTAATAGGGTGCTAAGTAGCTTCATGAGGTAAAGTGATGATTCTAAGTTTTCATGCTTGTGAAGGTTTATGATTTATTAAATCATTTATAAGGGTGTTACATTATTTTTTCAAGTGTGGAAGTGATTTTTAGTGTGATGGAGCAAGTTGAGCTCATGGTTAGTTCTTAAGTCCTAGAAGGATTAAGAAGAAGTTTGTAGAGATGGACTGATTGTTGAAGGCCTTCCACTGGAGAGTTGGAAGGAGTTCTAATATGTTATAGAAATAGATTTAAAAGGATTTAAATTGATTTATTTTATTTCTGGGTGAGTTTATTTGATGGATTTTTAGGTCACTTTGTGAAGAAGAAGGTATGTTGATTTTCAAGACAAGTTTGCTTAAATTTGAAAGATTGAAGTTGAATGAGGCATGAGATGGATGAGTTGATTATTTATATAAATTTTTAAGTGAAGAGGGATGAATTTTTTTCCTATTTAATTCTTTTTAGGTCTTGAAAATTAAACCAAGAGTGAAACCAGTTGAGTTTGCGAAACAGTTTTTAGGCAACAAGTTTTGGTGAAGAAGAAAATTGTTGTTGTTTGAACATATGGATGTTTCATGAGCTATAACATACATATATGTGTTGTAATTGTCTGAGGATTCCATAGAGTTGTTAAATTCCATATTTTCATTAATTAGGAGGTCTTGATGCCCAAAGGTGAAGATAGGGCTGGAAATAATTGTTTAGTGAAGGATATGAGCCTTTTGGCTTATGTTATGAATTATTTGATTGGTCTAAGAAAATTTGAGACTATGGATGATAATTATATGTTATATTACACATGTGTGATGAATTTTGGGCTTTAATAATCATATTTTGGTGTTAGTGGATTTTACTCATCCTAGTGATGGGGTTTTGAGCATGTTTTGTACAAGTTGAGTGGTTTTGGGCATGACCGACCTATATGGGTCATATGTGAATTTTTTATGAATTTTTTGGGATTATTTTATGTTTTATTGGTCACGATAAAGGTATAGGACCAACATATCTGATGTTCAGAAAATGAAAAACATATAGAAGCAAAGTTTGAGTTCATTTTTGAACAAGTGCTCTTGGAGGGAAAAATGTGACCTATGTAAAAGTGAATAACAGGTATGCAGTCATGATTTTAAGGTTGAGGAAGAATTTTATAGGTTTGTAGAATTATTGATATCATGTGTTCCAAGGTTTAGAGGTGAAGACAAGTGAAAGAAGAAGAAGAAGAGAAGAGTTGAAGATGAGGGTTTGTATGAGTTGAATTAGAGATCTCCATCAATCAGTAGTAAAAAAAATTTTAGAAATCATCATCATCAGGTGTCTTAGTTTGTGTACCTAGTCATCTTAGGGGTTTATATCCTCCTTATGGAGTGGGTTCTTTAATAAATTAGGATTTGGTGCTCCTTGTAGGGTTGGAGCTCTACTAAACTAGGGTTTGGTGTCTCACTAAATTTGAAACATGGAAATATAATGTTTTTATTTTAATGGGTTTTATTCCCTTTGAGGGGTTCCCACCTATATTTGGTGTTCTTGTTTACTCTCTTGCTCTTGCTCTTGTGAATGGTTGTTTCTATGTTTAACTAAACAACATATGGTTAATGGTTAATTGAATGGATGTAAAAATGATAATGAATTATCAATGGTAAATGAAATAAGTTTTTTAGGACTGATTCACCCCCCTTTTAGTCTATTGCACTTCCAACAATTTCTATGGCTTCCACATTATTGAAGGTAATTATAGGTTATCATGAGGTTGTGAAAGAAAGAGTGACACACAACAAAGGTCATCTATAGGAATGTGAAGCACATGGGAAGTTTCATACACCAAATTCCAAAGGGTCCAATAACATACATCCCTAGGTTAGGACCATACAGTTTCCCAAGTCATAAAGTAGTTCTATGACCCTATCTTTACTTAGTTTCTAGTTCTAAAAGTATAAGGAATCATATGTAATATTTTATATACCTTTTGCACCTATCTACAAATCTAGATCTCCTCGGTTTTGATCTATACAAACAAGTCTTATTTTCCTCTTGCATATTTGAGATATCATTTATCATTTTATCAACCATTTCAAGTTTTTATATATTATTTTGGTTATGAATGGTTGATGGTGAATTAATTGAATAAAAATAATCCCTTATTACAAAACCTTACATCATCTTTATTGTTGTGTATTTCCATAACATAAATTTTATCGAGGTGTAAAATTTTTGTGAACTTGTATCTTGGATCAATTCTATTACTCAAACCCTAAGGGGGCATAGAATCTCAATGGTTTTAGTCTACATATGTTTTCTCTTCATGCACTAGTTGTAGTAATTATATTCATTAATAACAAGTTGAGTGTATTGATATTTCTCCTCCTAATCGCAAGCATTGTACCCTCATATATTGGATCATACTAGGTATAAGGTACCTTTCCATGAAATGGAAATAACTAATGAACATGATTATTGTTATAATGAAGATGATAATGTAGACTAAGCACACATGTAACTAGTATTTCATTCTTATGCTCAAATCCATGAAAACCCTCATCACATTGAGCCTCTTATCTGTATTCTTTTATTGTTAAACTTTATCGTGATGAGGAATCCAATGAGTGGTCACTTTTTGAACCACCTACTCCATCATCATATATGGTGCATGTGCGCACACACACACACACACACACACACACACTATTGTGACCTAAATTACTTAATTACTTTTTTTTTTGGGGAAATCTAATCCCCCACTTCACAATATTTGTATGTGATGTAGGAGTATCATGCATGCATCAAATATATATTGCATAATTGTTTTAAAAAAGTTTGGGTACACAAAGGTTCAAGAGAACAAAGGAAAATATTAACATTCGTAGATGTTTTGGTTAGGTATAAGGAACATTGAGTATAGGATTGTGTAATATTTTAAAGTTGTTACATAGATCCTTAAAGGAAATTACATAAGACTAAATTACAATAGGTGCATGTGAAAATACATGGAAAAGAGGGCATGCCAAGAATGAAAAAAGGAATAAATGAGGATCAAATATTATAGAAACATGTTAGCTATGGAAGCAAGTCTATGTAGAGAAATTTTGGTTAAAACACTCAATAAAATATCAAACAAAATGTCAATGATAAGTCATTCGCCAAGAATGAAAAAAAGGAATAAATGAGGATGAACTCTTATAAAACATGTTAGCTATGGAAGTAAGTCTACATGTGGAAATTTTGGTTAAAACACCCGATAAAATATCTAACAAAATGTCAATGATAAGTCATTCCCAACTATTAAGTTGGACATGGGGTATGTAAGGAAGTAACTAGAAAACATGGTACCTTGGATCATTTAATGTTTTAGTTTGAATTTGGATCAAAGTGGAAATAAGGAAATCAATAGATAGAATTCATATGGAAAGAAGAGTGGGAAGAAGATGATATTAAGGTAGTACAAGTGCATTATCTTGCAAAGTGGTCCTAAAGCACACACCCAATGAGTGGGTTCAGGTGGGTAGAGTAAAATGCAGGAGAACAAAGAAATGAGGGGAATAATTCCAAATTACCTTTTTTGTACCATGAAGACTGCAATACCCATAATCCAAAGGAAAATATTTAATTGCGGATTGTGATTTAAAAAATGGAACCCGCGTGGATCCCAACCCCCTGAACTTCAAATGGGCATAAATTTTTATCCAGAGTTTCAATTTTCACAAAATTGGGATATTTGAAAATCTCTCAACATCCTATATGCCACAAAAGCTATTTTTCTTGTTTTTATTGAGGTTAGGTGGGTGAAAAAGTGGAAAACTTATCTATTGATAGAATGAACACTTCCATGTAGCTCAACAACCAAATTAATGAAGTATTGTGAGCGCATTTGTCTCTTGCAAGAAATGTACAATTGGGGAATGGTGTTGATGGTTACCCATGCCTCTTTTAAGAGATTTAATGCATATTTTTGGTAGGTGAAAGAAAAAAATATGAGTTTTCTCCTTCTCTTTCTTTCCCATTCTCTATAAAATGTAAAGTGAGACTCATTTGTAATTTTGGATACTTTGGGAATATAAGGATATCATCAGAGACTGCTTTGCATATGTGTTCTTGAGTTGTATGCCTTGGATTGTGATCTTGTAGTGAATTCACACCATCTTCCTCCAATGCAATGATTTGTGCATCTTCTTGAATCAATAAAATTACTTGTTTTATGATTCTATCCCGCATTAGATGGTGATTTATTGCATTTCCTTTCCTTTTCATTTACTTATAGGTATGTTGTGTATGTTTCTTCATATTATGCATGTGTGTGAAAATGAGAATTTAGATGCTGCTTTGGAATGTGGGTGTCATTTTTTCCCTCTCCATCATTGGTTTGTTACATTTTCTCTCTTTTAAAAGTGTCTTTCCCCATTTTTTTGTGTTATCACCTCTATAGTTTAGGATTTATGTTTATGCATCTCCTTCTCACTCTAGTACCTTAGAATGATAGAGTAGAGTTAGATAGTTACAATTCATTTCCTAAAAGTAGCTTAGCATTAGGAATAGTTAGAGGAACTAGTCTTCTCTAGAGGTTTGTCTCATAGTGCAAGTCCCACAACTTAGAGACAGTCCCATGTTTCCTCAAAATCCTGGGTTTTCTATGACTTAGGGTAGGGTGCGATTTTGAGCTCCAACATTTTTGGCATGCCCGGTGAGACAATGTAAAAGATTTATTTTCATTATTTTTCTAATTTCAGCATGTAACTTGGTAGTTTTCATCCTTTGGAGGCTTATATCTACATATTTGGAAACTCTAAACATAAAATCAACTTGTTTCAAAAATCAAAGTGCCTCAAGTTAATTAGAAGAATTCGAGATAAGGTATAAAACAATAAAAGGAGTTTTTGAGTATCTGATTATCAAGGAGGAGAAGAAGAGGAAAAATAGTTTAGAGGTCACCTTCACCACCAAATAAGACTCTTTATACTCCACCTCCTAGTAGGAATTTATTGTAATCTACTAGAGTTCTCAGACCTATTTTAATGACACAGAAGAGAATATACCATTTGTTAATTTTATTGGTAGTATTCCTCTTGTTCTTAATGCTCAACATGACATTCCAACATATGCACTTAAGAGTATCCCTTTCTTCACTGGGAAAAATCATACCACTCCAGTTGACCATATTCAAGACATTGCCTTTGTTATTCATAAAATTGTTGATCAAAATGTAGCTATTAAGCTACTAGCTTCTTCATTCAAGGAATATCTTTGTAATGGTTCAAGATTTTGGGAGTAGGGACAATCAATAATTGGAATGAGTTGGGAAAACCCTTTCTAATCAATTTGGGGAAAACGAAAATATCCTCTCCTTGTTAGAGTAGTTGACAATTATAAAGAGGGATCCCAATGAGCTCATGGAAGATTTCAATTTTAGATTTTAAAAGACATAGGAGATAATTCCATCCGTTGTAAGACCAACTCCATAACGTGTTTTTATTTACTATTTAAGTGCATTAAATTATAATATTGTTGACATGGCTCAATCTATGGGGGTGAAACATTGCATAGGGATTATGAATAGACCATTAGGGATGCAAATTGTCTAATAAAAGATAGGAAACTAGATCCTAGACCACCCATGCCCTTGTATCCGAATTGCCTTAAGTTGTTTAGCCTTCTATTACTCATATTCCTAAACAAAATTCCCAACCCACTTCCTTCAAATCTTATTCTCATACACAAAAAAAGAATTATGATGAAATGAAATCCTTGGTTAGAACTTTGACTAACAAAGTCATATAAATTATCATAACTAGGGTAATCTTCAAATCAAGGATTAATCCAAGGATACCAGTCATATAGGAACCAACAGTCTAATTAGAGATATAGAAAAAATTAGCTAAACAATAGGGAGTAGGGTCAAAATTCACCTCTTCCTTATAAAAACATCTCCTCTCTAGTCACTTCCTACTCCTAGCTCAAGTAAAGCATTGGTTCCAGTGTAAAATAATGTGATTCAAGAAACATAATGGTGTTTTCCATGCAATCAACCACATAATAAACTTATTTGTGAAAGGGAATTATATGTTCAAGCTTTAATGGTTCAAAATTCTTCCAATAAGCAAGATACATTTCTATAGGCACATAATCCAAATGTGGAAGGAGTCTAAGAGGTCAATTCTAACATCAATCTCATGATTTTTGGAGTTGTGTTCAATGAAAAATTGAAAAAGCCATGGAATTGGGGTAAGAATCTCTAAAGAAACCCCAAAGGCTTTGAACAAGCTGATCAATGGACCATCTGATAAGAAATGAGCAAGGATTTATTCTTTGCATACATTAATTTGAAGTAAACAAGCAAAATAAGAAAATGAAACTAACCTCTATTCTTTGAAAGCTTGAAATAATGAACCTAAGAGGATCTAAGCATTCAGTTTGTGTTTTAAGAGAAAGAGATCTCCCCATTAATGGCTTCAAGGCCAATGGTTCTTCCCTTTTACTCTATATTTGTGCTATAAAATACAAAAGCAAATACTACTAGCTCAATGGAAGAAAATGAAATACAATCTAAAGCCTAAACAAAATACTATAATCTGTACTAGGAAGAAGAGAGAATTTTTAGAAATGAGGGAGGGGGTCTAGCCCTATTTATAGTTTTCCATTTGGGAAAATGGGAGATTTGGGTGCATGTGGGACAAATGCAAAAGTCCAAAAATCACTTTTAGCAAGTCAAAGTGAGGTTTGACTATGTTTAGAAGAGATTGACCATGGTTAAGACTAGCTAACCATGTTTAGAGGGTAATTAATCTTACTTAGAGAGAAATTAGGTTTCTGAAGGGCTTCTGAAAGACTTAATCAATCCAACGAAGTGGATTGATACTCAGGGAGCTAATAAAGGTGGTAAAGAAGAGAATATTAGCCAAGAAGAGGTTATTATAACCTATTTAATTAGTTTACAAGAGGAAATACGACCAACAGAGTGTCGTAAGAGGGGAGTTAGATAGATCTAACTGACGAGGTGTCGTAAATTTGCAAGGGGAAGAATAGTTAGTACAATATTAAGAATAATAATGCATTGATCAAACTATAGGTGTCTACATTTTCCCCTCTTTGGGGTGACGTAAGCCATGTCACTTCAAAGAAAGTAGACAAACGTAAATGAGTAGAAATTTTTGAAGGGGTAGAAGAAAAATTAATAGGATGAAGGATGAAGGATGCCCCCTCAAGTGTTGATGGGGTGATGAAGAAACTTGATCGGTGATCGAAAAAGAGAACAACAAAAAGAAAAGTGCATAGAGAAGATGAGAAACAAGAAGAAAGAGGGATATTGAGCTATCCACAAATCAATTGCCATCAATATATAATCATCATAATGCTTAGAATCCTCCTCATCGGTCCTTATTAAAATGTGAGCATGCGACGGAAGCGTAAAATGACATGAAAAGCCAAGATACAAATAACCATCTTGTGCTAAAAACGACCAACTCCATGCAACATACACAAATGCAATGCAATACAAGAAATAAACAATATCACCTAACAGGGAAATAAGTACAATCACACATGCTTAAACCAACAACGTTTAAGATAGTTGCACAAATATTTTGTTATCAAGATGTAGTCCCAAATGTTTTGATAAATGACAAGGGTGAAGAATGATGCCCCAAGAAAGGTGTATAATGCAAGGGAAAAGATGGAGGACACTTGGGTCCAAGTGAAAAAGCAATGTGCATGACGAAAATAGTACCAAGCAACTGATAGTGCCCTAGAGTATAGATGAAGTAAGAAACATAGCTTGTGTAGGTGTTTGAAGATTTAGATGATTCATGAGTTGTTTCAAAATATTTGAAAATGTTAGCAAGATATGGGATGAGTGCCATGTGATAGACACAGATTTCAGCCGTAGATGAATGGTTTACCAAGTTTTAATCTATTTCCGAGGTATTTCAATGTTTTTGTTTTTTAAAATGGTTTTATAATTTTTTTCTTTAGATTTTTGATCGGTCAAAATAATTTCAAAAGATCAAAGATATTCTAAAAGTAGTACGCACGAGGGTAGTAGCAGGAAGGTGAGGCTTGTCAAAGAGCCAAAATATATTCCCACAAGAAGAAAGACGGGTCGGGAATAATTTATTTAAAATAAACTAATAAATAATTATCACGACTGGGGAAAATAGATGAAAAATAGAGGAAAAGGTGGGAAAAGGCACCTGAAAGGTTTGTAAATTACTTCAGTGTGACGGAGAAGTAACGCAGGTGGCACGAAGTGCCCCAACATGTGAAAATTAGAAAAATAATTATTTTAATACAAAAATAATTATCACAGTGGATAGAAGAAGGTTAGAATGATCACGGTGGAGAAAACATGCCCCAGGGGCATCACGATAGGTTAATATACCCACCTAGGGTTGGTAAATCAATCACGACCAATTCATTTCTACCAGAGTTCTTGCAAATTTTTTTACCGTGAGCGAGAGTGACAGCCTCTGGAGTGAGATGGAAAGAATACCAAGTAGGAGGAGACACGCATATCGCATCCGAGAGTTCATGTGGGACCCAGTGGATGGACCCTATGTGAGTGGCCTATCCCTTCTAGTGAATTACACATTTAATGAATTTTTAGGGTTTTTAGGGTAGGTAGGGTTGAATTTGACATATGCACGTGGGCATATGCATTGGTTTGATGGGTACGCACACACTTATGCGTAAAAAGAGACAAGTACATGTATGTGCATCCGCCGAAAGCAGATATGCACACCCATTGGGAGGGAAATTAGTAGACCCACGCATGTGTGTGTCAAACTAGGGCGTAGCTGTTAGGGGCACATCCACATCGAATGAGGGAAGGACAGGCATGCACACACATACGCACCAAGGCAGGTGGGTAGGTATCACATTGGACACGTATGTGTTCTCAGTGTGGCCTTCGTGGAATGGAGAGAAGAATGAGGGGTCCCATACATGTTGGTAAGGGCGCGTATGCACCTTTGAAAAGGGAGCGAGAGTGCCAAAAGAGGCGCATAGGTGCTAGAAGGAAGGGGGAAAACAACTTGCTAGTAAAATAGCCAAATATAGAAGAATATAGACTAGATTAGTTTAGAAGAAAAGAATAATTAGTAAGTTAGATGATTCAAAGAAGCATTTTTCCTTAGAAAAATAGATAAAAGTAAGTGCTTGATACTTGTGTTGATTTTGTAGCATATACTACCTATTCTCTAGACTCGTGAGTGATATGGTCGGCTAGCGGTGATAGAGGCCCAGTTTGATGATGATGATAGAGCGACCCTGGATAGCCTCCTATATGTTACTTGGATTGACTCATGTGGTTGAGATGCTGCAGATTACATTGGATCATGGCATTTTGATAGCTATAGTAGAGCGATGCACAATGAGAGTTAGTGCTTTCGGATCCTGACTGGGGAGATTACTATTACACTCAAGGACATGTGGCACATTATACAGGTCCTAATTTAGGGTTAGATCATCCAGTCTACAAGCCGCTAGGTTGATATTCAACGCTATATTGTAGAGTTGTTTGGTGTCCTGACGATACCATGACATGGGATGACCATCAGGTTATCATGGTGCATTGATGATCCAGAGCTAGACCGAGTAGTGGTCTATATGATGGCCTTTGTCAGTGGAGTCTTACTCCCTGACAAGACCGGTGCTTCATTTCCGCTTGGCCTCCTAGGAGTGATACGGTTTGGTAGAGGGAGAGACCTATTGTTGGGGTTAGTGTATTTTAGCGCATCTATATTAGGACCTTCACTTGATTACCTACTACTATTAGAAGATGGTAGGACCAGCTCACTTGCTGTAGATTTGGGCGTGGGACCACATTTCCATTGGTCACCCCTTAGGTGTTTTGAGAGTTTGGGCTCCCGAGGAGCCTTCTATGATGGGTTGGGTCCTGACAGGGGATGATGTGTGACCATATATGGGGATGCCTATCATTATCACCGTAATCTTGATGAGTTAAAGTAGGCATCCAAGGTTTAGAGGCCATACAGATATTTCCACTAGCCTGAGGATGGTTTAGAGCTCAAGATACTACAATAGTAGAGCATTTCATCTTAGGTAACCGCAAACTATATGTGAGAGATATACTGGGGTGGATCGGTGCCTAAGGTAGTTTGGTAGTACACAAGGATGTTCTGGGCTAGACATGTGGTACGCTCAAAGGGCCTAAGATTATTTTTACATGGGTCCACAGATCACCCATGATAGAGCATTAGCCAATTTTCGACAGGCATCTTGGCATGTGGGTGCCACTGAGACAGATTAGAGATCTGGGTACTACACCTGAGCATGGGGCATGGTATCATGGTGTGCTTTCACGCCATTTGACTATTTGCGTAGGTGGTGGCATATAATGATGGCGTGAGAGCTCCTCCAATGGGGCCTCCTAGTGGTGGTGAGGGTGGAGTCATCGGTGGTGAGGATAGTGATGATGATGATGATAATGGTGGGCCCAACGCATACCGGTATGTCAAGGGCAAGGGATAGGTCCAAAGCATTAGCAGCCACAGGACAAGGCCTCGGGCCTAGGATGAGATAGGTGTTCAGGGAAGTTGACATAGAGTTTCCCCAGTAGGCATTCCAATGGGGATTTACACCCCTCTCTAGCAGGTACTTCCAGAGTAGGGCCCGCCACCTGATGCTCCAGAGGGTGGCGGTGATGGTGGACAACTGGCTGCCCTTCAAAGAACAATTATAGGTAGTGATTTTTGTGCGATTACGTGTGGCTAGAGAGGTAGATGCAGCTAGGGCATAGTGCATGAGCCCTTACAACAGAGTGAGATCAGGCACATGCTCAGGTGTATATTTTGATAGTGGAGAGAGATCAGGCTAGAGCACAGGCCACCCAGGGCAGTGATAGTACCCTATGGCAGAGTCAGATTAGTGAGATGGCCACATAGGGGCTCAGATATTGAGCCTTTTACATTAGTCTCAGACTCAGGTGTAGATGGTTGTTTCTTAGAGGGACCACACCCAGGCATAGTCATAGGGCTACATTATACAGAGAGATCAGGCATGAGCTCAGGTGTGGGTTATTACAATAGATAGAGATCAAGAGGCCTCCACTTCTAGATAGGCTCAGGCTGATAGTGGCAGGTTGATAGGTGAGCGAGATGCCACCCTATAGGTAGCTATCACTTCTGGAGATGTTGATCTGATACGTGATGCCATGAGATCCGGTGGCGAGGCCTTATACTATAGGACTTCTTACTTTAGGGAAGTCCCGACAGAGCAACAAGTTGTTCCTTTTGAGTAGTTAGATGTGAGCATGACAGGCTCGAGATCATGGCGATCAAACCATTCGGTGAGATCAGTTCAAAGAACCCATTGTAGCATAGCCGATTGGACAACAACTAGTTAGACAATAGGGTGGTACCCCTGGTGCTGGTCCATCATAGCCACCTCTCTTCCATCCACCAGGTCATGGACCTAGGAGCCCCGACGAGGGCGAGAGCTATGGTTGAGCTCTTTACTTCTCCTTTTGTATAGATGTATTGTATATATGCCTCTTATGAAGGCTGATTCTTTTGTATAGTTGTATGTACCATTGTTTTGATGATGCCTCTTGATGAAGGCTCGATTCTTTTTGATGCATGCCCTTTTAGATGGCATATTGTATCGATGATGTATATTTTGAGTACTGACTTGGAAAATTATACATGTATTATATGAACATCTTGATATACTATAATGTGATTACGCTTTGTACGAGCATTGATTATGATGTATGATTTGTCTTTCCTCTATGTATGTGACACACATTAGATTTAGAAATGTGTATGTTTCATGCTTTCATATTGATGATATACTTACAAAGAGCACCACATGTTTTTAGATTTATGAGATGTTTCTAAGTTTTTATTCTAGCACTTGGGATAATACTAGATGATATTGGTGTGGGGGGATAGATTTGTGATAATACGCAACCCCCTATTGCCCCATTGATGATATGATATGTGATGACTAGCTTAGCATACATGCATGATGTAATACTTAGCATTTTTGAATATATGATGTAGTGAATGATGTTAGAAATACGATGAAATGATAGATGATAGATGTGATAACAAAAAGTTTGTAAAATACACAAGAAAAAGTTAACAAAACTTAACAAATATATACAAACAACACAACAAAATACAACTAAACGAACACACATAAATGCTAGAGAGATATTAAAGTGGTATCCAATCTAAACAAGTAAAATGAATTCTAAAAAGACGACAAAAAAATAAAGAAACCTACAATAATACTTTAAAAGTATGAGAGTTCCTAAATGAATGTAATGCAATACACAATCAAATCAAGAAAGATTCAATATAAGGTAAGAAAATGAACCATTCAAAGAACAAACAATTCAACATGCTAAGTACATCACGATCGTACTGGACCAACAACTAAAAGGAACCTAAATACTATTTTGTTTTTGCGGGACAAAATTGATATATTTTCTAATGTTTTTGGGTTTATCTAAAAAGATAAGTTTTCACAGCTATGGTTTTATTTTTGTCTAGGTTTCCCTAAGATAACGTTGTGAAACAAATGTAGTTTTATCCTTGAAAAGGGAAATTTTCTAGATGTTTAGGTTTTTATGTATCCTTTTTCCAAATGTTTTTGTATTTTCCAAGGTTATGTTTTGAAAGCAATGTACAAGAACAAAGAAGTGTGGATGCCCCCAGCGTGATGTGGGAATATACAAAAGGAAGAATTCCACACATGTATGTATGAGAAGGTGATAATGTGCATGTGTGCTCAGTGTTAGATGGGAGTATACAAAGGTAATGTCCTTCATGCAGATATAAGAGTAAATGAGCCAGATCACGATACAACAAAGGTGGCTCTAATAGGGTCCTAGACCTAGCAAAGGAAGTCATATCTAGAAAGTGGGGAGGGTTACCCATCTTGTTGTAAGAGTCATTTGTGCTGGATAATCTTCCTTGAGTGATAAAAACTAGTTTTCATTTAAGGACCACGCCCACTGTGCCATAATTGTGTGGTTTTCACATGTGGACGACCTACTTTTTCTTTACTATTTTCTCAATTTTCCATTTTTTTCTTGTTTTTTTCTTTGTTTTTCTATTTTTAGTTCTTATATGATATTCTCATCATGCTTAAGCATAGAAATGCTTGAGGTGCATGGCGTTCATAGGTTGGAAGCTCTTCACCGTCTGAATATGCAAGTTTATAGGCTCTGATCCATATTTTGTAATTACTACATAAGGACCTAGCCAGTTAGCCTCAAAATTTCCTTTCTTTTCTCTGTCTTTGATGGTGTTCTTCTGATTTTATTTTAGAACTAGATCTCCTACATCAAATTCCCGATGAATGATGCATTTGTTGTATCCCTGGACACTTTGTTCTGATAGACTTTTAGGTGATTGAGTGCTCTAATACGATTTTCATCTAATAGTTCTAACTTTGCTAATGAAGCAACTCTGTAGTCCTTGTCTTTATCAAGATAGTCTCTGAGAGATATTCTTATGGAAGGAAGCTCTACTTCCAGAGGTATGATGGATTTAGTGCCATAAACAAGTGAATATGGGGTCGCACCAGTAGGAGTGCGGATGGAAGTATGATAGGCCCAGAGGGTAGGATGTATCTATAGGTGCCAATTACGGCCGGTTTTACTGACCATTTTCTCCATAATCCGTACAAGGGTTTTATTAGTGGCTTATATTTCCATTACCTTGGGGGTAATAGGTCTTAACCACTTGAGTTGGATATGAAAGCATTGACACAAGGTTTTAACCATTTTGTTTTTGAAGGATTTACCATTATCAGTGATAATGGCTAAAGGGATCCCATAACGACATATGAGATGGTTCATGATGAATTTTGAAATTTATGCACTAGTGACATAGGTAAGAGGGACAACCTCTACCCATTTGGTAAAATATTCGGTGGCAGTGATGATGTGAGTATGACCATCTGAAGAAGGATGGAGCTTCCCTATGAGATCCAGCCCCATTTAGAGAATGGCCAAGGCGTTGCAATAGGTCAGTAAGGCTGTCTTCGTGGTCATGGCGCGTGTATCAAGTTTTCATATTTTTGGCATAGTTCACACTTCTTTACAAAGTTGCAGCAATTTGATTCCATGGTAGGCCAATAATATCCTACTCTTAATAGCTTCTTAGCTAAGACTATGCCGCTGGTGTGCGCTCCACAAATACCACCATGTACTTCCTTAATGGCATGGATAGAATCAACAACATCCAAACAACGAAGCAAATTCCCATTGTAGCCACGATGATAAAGGGTGCCTCCTAGGAGGGTATAACAGGCTATGTGGCAATAGATAAGGGATTTATTTTTAGAATGAGTGATGTCTGGTGGAAAAGTGCCATCTTATAGGTATCGAAAGATTGGATCATACCAAGGGGATAAGGGACCAACAACTTCACATGCTAAACATGACTCTAGCATATCATATGTTGGCACTTGTAAATGCTCTATGAAGAAAGGAATCTTACTTTCTTGAGGGGGAATGCATAACAGAGACCCAATAGTAGCCATAACATCTACGGATCTATTGTGTGACCTTGGTTTTTTCTCAAATATGACCTGTGTGAAATATTCCTTCAAGGTTTCAACCATCTTTTTATATGGAACAAGCTTCTCATCTTTAACTTTGTACTCATCATTAACTTGTTTAATGATAAGTTGAGAATCTCCAATGACTCTTAGTTGTCAGATGTTGCAAGTAATATCTATCTCGAGGCCTCGTGACAAGTGCCTCATATTCTCGTAATGTTATTTGTGCACGGGAATCCCATCCGAAATGCTCTTGGTATGACATCACCTGTTGGAGTGATGAGGACCACACCTGCTCTAGATCCATGGAAGGTAAAAGATCCATCAAAATGGACCTTCCATTCTATGGATTCTTCAATATACATCATAGATGCATCTAGCAGATCCAAGTACAATGGTTCCATCCTTGGGAGAGGTGCTTCTACTAACTCGATCATTCAAGTACTTATCCTTTTAAATATTTTTAATTCACAAAATCAATATAAAATTCACTTAGGATAATGATCTAATTAGCCATTCGGCCTGTGAGGGCAAGTTTGGATAAAAGGTACCTAAGAGGGTCAACTTTAGATATGAGTTTGGTTTTATTGTTCAGGAGATAATGGAAAAGCTTTTGGAATGTGAAGACAACTGCCAAGTAGGCCTTTTCTATTTGAGGATAATTCAATTCGTATGCGATCAAGGTGCGGATAAGATAGTAAAATGCTCTCTCTTTATGGTCTAAGTTGTATGGGAAAGCACCGCACCGATAAAAAGCGGGTAGTGGAAATGTATAAGAGGAGATGTTCACACAGGGTAGGTGACATGAGTACATGTGGGCTGACCAAGTCTTGTTTGAGTAGCGTGAAGGATTTCGATAGTCGGGTCCCCAATTAAATGTGACATATTTCTTGAGAAAATGGGTAAAGGGGTGGCACTTATCCGCAAGTTGTGAAATAAAGTGATGGATTGCCTAAATTTTCCCTTGTAGACTCCTTAGTTGCTTGAGAGTGGTAGGTGGTGGAATTTCTGTAATAGTCTGTAACCTTTGCAGGGTCCACTTCAATCCCTCTTTGTGAAACAATGAACCATAGGAGCTTTCCTGATAAAAAACCAAAGACACATTTCTTAGTGTTTAAGAAAACCTTATAGTCTCGTAGACTCTAAAAATACGCCTCAAGATACTACGGGGTGTTCTCTTCTACTCTTGGATTTTGCTAGGATATCATCAACATAGTCTTTCATGATGTCACTTATCATATCATGGAAGATAAGCTTGTCATGGTCCACGATAAGTAGCCCCTAATGTTCTTGAGCCCGAAAGGCATGACTTTGTAGCAAAATGTTCCCCAAGGGGTGATGAATGTTGTTTTATGTTGATCTTCTTCTACAATCTGTATCTAGTTATAACCTAAAAAGCCATCCATTAAGGACAACATTTCATAACCAGCAGTGGAGTCAACTATCATGTCAATGTTAGGTAGGGGAAATTCATCTTTAGGACACACCTTGTTAATGTCACAGAAATCAATGCATATTCTTATGCCAATAGGATTTTTTTATACCGGGACTATGTTAGAGATCCATTCTAAATAGTCAATAGGTTTAATAAAATCAGTAGCTAATAGATTTTCCAATTCTTCTTGTGACAAGTGTGTTGGTTGGATATTTTGTCAAGCCAAAATATGAGGTTCAACCACAATACATGGGATTAAATCCCTCCTCAAAGACAAGTGATGCTTCATGTTTATTACTAGTCTAAAACACAATAGAAATAATATATAGTATTCACACTAATCTAACCATTAGGGTTGGAATAGAAATTCATATTTCACCGTTCTTCTTTCTCACAGGATAATGTTCACAACCCGAGGTGGAATGATGGATTGGAAAGATAATCCTTCGCCTAACATTTTCTAAATTTCTGCAATAATAGTCCCTAAGATCTTTGGGTTATAATGTCTTTGCTTCTACCTTTAGGGTTTAACCCGGGATTCAAAGGAATGCTATGTTGCACATCCTTGGGCTTGAAAGACTTTAGATCCACATATGACCATGCTAGGACGTCCCTATATCTCTTCAAGAGTGAAGAGAATATTTATTTTCCTCCGAAGAACAACATTTAACGATGTTTACCATCCACAATTGATCAACGAGTCCAGGTTAACTTGATCTACCTCTGACGAGGAAGCACCTTCAGATTTCCTTTTACCCTAAACGAATATGCCATGCTTGTCAAGTAGACCTTCCGGAGAAACTAATTCCTTTGGAATCTCATTGCCTTTAAAATTTGGATGAATTCACCATCAATTTCTTGTTATGAATTCGAGATGGACTCACAGAAAGCCGATTCTAATCCTTCAAAATAAAGCTCACTGAAATTATCAGCTTTCTCCAGAAAAGACAATACCTGTTGGTCATCATTAAACACCTGCCAATGAGCTGAGTTATCTGGAACACTTGGACGATACACAATCTCAATGGTATATGTGTCCTGTTTGAACTATGGGTGAGGAAGAAGAAGAGATGTAGAAACAACTAAGGAATTAGCTTTATCATTGTAATCTCTTAAGACTACTTTAATGGAAAAAGCGTCAAAGCATTCTATGCTGTCCCAAACCTTGTTTCTGTAATGTTTTAGACGGTCATTTTTTACCTGATAAATTCCCCTTACTTGATTCACAATCAACTTGGCATCTCCTTGTACTTTGAGATTTCAGATTCCTTTTTGTCTTGCCATTTCTAATCCTAATAACAAAGCTTCATATTCGGTGTGTTATTAGTATTATCAAACTACAACTTGAAAGAAAAGGGAAAGATCTCGAAATCCGAGAGATATAAGAACTATGCCGGCACCTGAACCAATAGTTGAACATATCCCGTTGAACTCAAGGGTCTAGACAATGTTAGGATCTTCTTCTTTCACTTCTATAGAGGGCACCTCAGATGTCAGGAAATAATTACCCAAGCCTGCATCTTCAAAGAGAATTTGAGCCTTAGGATCATCTAATTTAGTAACTGGGACTTTGCTTGTACTTGAGGGTGAAGGAAACGAGGAACTCCATTTACTGGAATTTTAGCTTTGGTCCAATCCATGTTGATTTCTCCTCCAACATCTTTACAAAATCCTCTTCCCAAAAGAATCCCATAAGTAGCTGGGATATCAGTAACTAGGATAGTCATTTTTACTCTCTTTTCCGGAAATGCAACAAATGCAAACCGCGCATCCTTGATTTTGCCAATCAAGGGGACTTGTTTAGTTTCCATGGAGTAACATCACCCATAAGATTTAGTCAGTGTGAGTCGAGGGCATGAACTACTTTTACGGGCATAACGTTATCAGAGGTTCCTACATCAATTATGTAATTGTTGAGTTTGAAACCATTTATAAGTAAAGACAAATAAAACGGTTCAATCTTTCCTGAAGAAGTGGCAGAGGTCATATTACTTTGAGGTAAAGGCTGAGTGGGGCTAGGAAAAATGCCTTTTGAAGATGAAGGAATAACAACCTTGCTTCTAATGAATTTGGAAAGTTTCTCAAATTTCTCAGGGTTGGACTGAAGGTATTCAGCTTCTGACATTTGGATTTTGGTTTTCTTTGCATGATCAATGATGTTGAAAGTGGTATATGAAGGAATGATGGAGGGCTCAGTTCTAGTTACATTGGTCTGAGCCGAGGTACTAGCCTTGAAAGCAGGAGAAAGAGAGTTGGAAGGTGAAGTTACCTTTTTCGTTATCTCCTTTTCAGTTTGTGCTAAGATGGGAGATCCTCTTTTAGCCATAACTACGGGAGCTTCCTTACTTTTATCCTTGGAGATTTCAACCAAATTTTTGGGGTTTTGAGATTGGGATCGAGTGAAAACTACAAATGATTGTCCATCATGCTCATCTTCATCTTTCTCATATTCCAAATAACCAATGCTGGAGTCGCCAGCTGAATCATCAAAAGACTCATCAACATATCTTGAAGCTTTGAAGGCTTCATGAGAGTCGTGATCTTTTGGTTCCTCATCCTCCTCAACTATTTCAACTACTACGTTGATAGGAGGAGCTTTAATGGCTAGCCTGGTGGGAGAAACAATCAACCGATTCCTATCTCTTGCGGAGCACGCCGTTGGCATTGTTGAAATTCCATCTAGGAATATCCCGATAAGGAATGTTGGTTACTTGTTGAGACATTTGCTTCTTTAAAGTGATCAAGTCATTGGCCATCTTCTGAATCATGGGATTAATAGTACTCTGAGAAGAACTTTGATTTTTAGGTTTAGATGATTCTCTTCTAATCTTTCCAGCCAGAATAAGATCATCTTCTATTTCGGTGGCTATAGCTTGAGTGGTGGCCAAATCGGGGATAACAGATCTTCTCAACAAGAAGCTTACATCAGGGGGTTGAGCGTTGATGAAGAAACACTTCTGATTTTCAAGAGTAGGAACAACTAGGTCTGGAATCTTGTGGATCAGCTTGTTGAATTTGGCTATGAAGTCCCACATGGGTTCGTAAGACTCCTTCATGTGTGTAAGTTGTGCTAACAAGGTGTGAGAATCTTCAGCTGGTTTGAACCTTGCTTCAAATATAGATCTCATGGTAGCCTAGTTGGTAATGCATGCATTTGGGAGATGGTAAAACCATTCTGTTGCTACGCCATGCAATGTTTCAATGAAGAGTCAAACAGAGACATCTTCATGAGCAACCCCAAGAACACCACATGTAATAAAGAATGAGGCAATGTGTTCATCAGGATGTTGTTTTCCATCCTTTGTTGAACTTAGGAATATTCTTCCGTGATCCATGAGGTAGGTCATGCAATGGTGGAGTAAGGGAAAGAGGACCAATAGCCATGCCCCAAGGCATAGGTTGTGCTGCCATTCTTCTAAATGAAGTGCGTACAGGAATATGAATATCTAACAAGAATAATGCATGACAAGTTGCAGAAACTTCTTGTTCTTGAGGAATCGAGTCTTTGGATGGGTGAAGAACTTCTTGCCCAACTAGATGTAACACTGTTGGGTGAAATCCTGAAATTATGCTATTGAAGCAGATCAAAGAACGGATTAGTTTTGCCCCTGGTTCAGCTTGACCAAGTGAAGATCTTCTGGCCAAACTTGAGGCTGGAAAATGGATCTTCCTGAAAATAGGGCAAATACGAAGTCGTCGGATACCAAAAGGATAAGTTTAGTCTTATCAATTCATATATCCCAAAGTGAGTCTTGAAAAACTATTGGTTGGATATTTTTTCAAGCCAAAATATGAGGTTTAACCATAGTACATGGGATTAAATCCCTCCTCAAAGACAGGTGAGGTCACTGTTTATTACTAGTCTAAAACACAACAAAAATAATATACATAGTATTCACACTAATCTAACCATTGGGGTTGGGATAGAATCCCAAAATCCATATCCATAATAGGTGAAGATATTTCTCTTTTGAAATGAAATGGATCGGAAAGGAAATTATTATTATGGAAGAAACACAATGGAAAGGAAATGAGGGGAATGTACTTTCTTTCGAGAAAATGTAGATCATGAAATAATCATACAAGTTTTTAGACAACAAATGTAATGTTTGAAATGATTAGAACAATCAAGATGCTAAACAAAGAATAGCTTAAGATTATGAACATAAGAACAATATCTTAAGAAAGATACATCTCACAACAAAAATTTTGCAAAATAGCATTAGCTTCTATTCCTCAAATGATTAAAAGAAAACAAAAAGTCTTTCTTCTTCACAATAGATCTCAATATTCCAAAAATCTCAACCTTTTGGAATGCATAAGCGTCCCTTATTTATAATAAAAGGAGTTGAGAGAAAATAGGATAAATCCTAGAAAATAGTCTTTTTAATGAGATTCCTACTTTGCTTGACTCTCACATAGGAGACCAAGTCAAAATTTGCTTCCTATGTGACGAAACAAAAATGAAAAAGACATGTCAATTTCAGGATTGAAATGACATGCAACATTGTGCCTATTCTATTTCATCATCTTTGTCTTCCTCCAACAAAGCTTGCTTGTCCCAAAATTCTTGGAACTTTCAGATTATACCCTACATCTCATTTTCATCAGGCGTGGTGGAATGATCACTCAGAACTTCACATGTTTCCTGAGTATCGCTAGCATTTCCAGGAAGCTTTTTCAGTCTCTTGTTGAGTTTCCTCAGGGTTTCCAAAGAATGTTCAATTTTCACAAACCTATCAATGATTTCCAGTGCCAAATCCATAAGTTGGTTCATGTTGAATTGATTCTTGGATCTACTTGTAAAGATCATCAATAGGTAGAATACCCGAGCTTTCACTCAACACCTTAGTGCAGATCTTGACTAGCTCTTCTTCTATGTCATTCGTGCCATTGAAAAATTGATCTCTTGATTCCCTCAATTTGCTGCAAGCTTCATTGAGAATACTTATTCTAAATCTAATGGATTTGGTTAGTTGAAAATGTTTGTCCCCATGTGGAATGATATCTTCTTTGACTAAGATGTGGGATGGAACTGTTTCAGCATTTGGAGAGCTTCAAAAGTTAACTCTAGGTTCCCGACCTCTGCTGAAAATTCATCATCCATTTTCTCTCCATCCTTCTTTATATCCTCCAAGGATTTGTAGACTTCCACGGTGTCCTCGATGACTTCTTTTCCTTGCAAGAGCAACATTTGGATCCATTCATCGACCTGTCATCACCAATCCGGCACTATGATAATTCTTCATCGGGAACTCCTCGTCTTTATGATTATTTACTAATGCACAACCTTTAGTTTGGTGGATGTAATCTAGAAACAAAACAACAACATAACACAAGAATACCATCAACTATGATAAGATAGAAAGATGACAAATCTGAAATATCAAAATAAATTATAATATTAACATGAAATCACATAATCTCACCCATGAGGTAATGCAAGTGTTATTGACTTCACTTGCCTTTCCCCAAGACTATGGGAGAAACTTTACAATTACACCTCTTAATGGCTTCTTCAACACACCTTAAACCGATGGCTTCCTTTGCACACTTCCTACAATATTTCCCACTACTTCCTTCTATGCTAAATGAGGGGGTGGCCTCTCATTTATAGAACTTCCGGGCTTATCCATCTTATCTCTAAGATAGGATAAGAAATCCACTTTGACGAATCATATTCCATACCTTAACTCTTATCTCGTACATGTAAGCTTATCTCGTTAAGATAAGATAAACCTTATCATTTTACATGGGTTCCACATTTTTAGACTTTTTACAAATAAAATACACAAAATATTTATGACCTCACTCCTTGTCTTTATTACCAATATAATATTTCTAATTCCTAATCATGTAGACCCTACTTCTCTAATTACCCAAACTTTGACATTTTAACATTACCGGACCACTTACGAAAAATATTTACTTTTTAATTTTTACAACATTCCTATTGTACTTTGGATTACCGTACTCCACATTATTTGCGGCACCGCATCGACAACACCATTATCTTCTATCGACGCTACTACTAATTATACTTAATAACATCCTATTCCTAATACATACATTAATGAAATAGAAATTACGGAGGAAAATTTTAGTGTCGATGGACCATTCTCCCCTTCTCATTAATCTTCTTGATCATGGGTATCGATGAGAAATCGAACCTGATAGGAGTAGAGGATGATGGTGTTGACTCAGGAGGCTTTGAGAGCTTGAGTAGTACTTCTGTCAGCTGTTGTACTTTCTCTTTTAACTCATCTCTGTTTGCCTTAGTTTCCTTTAGCTTCTGGCACAACACATTCATGGCATCTTGTGCATCCTACTGTGCTCCCTCTGTTGTTACTTTCCCTAGATCAACCCTTGTGATTTGATAATATGTGACCATTATATCATCCTTGGTTTTATCAGCCATAGGAGTAGCAATTTCTACAAATTTATGCCCTGAGGCATCCACTGAAATCCTTGAAACTGTTTTGGGTTTCTTGGCCAACTTGGTAGGAGTGACCTTGAGGGAACTGAAATCAAAGGCTGGTAATGGAACTACCACCTTCCTCTTCCTCGAGTTTGATCTATTAACCATTAAGGTGTATTGGAAGAAGTTGCTCCCATTGTAGGTGTTATGGTCACATCCTCAGGTGGAGGAAGGTTAGCTCGTGGAGTGGTGACCACTGCAAGTGTAGTGTCCATGACAATGGACTCTGGGAATGAAGGTGTAGAAGGAGGAGGCATATCCATGGTTAACTGAGGTCTAGTGGGGAGAGGTGAGAGGCTAGAGAAGATACTAGCCATGGCTGAGGAACTTGGTGAAGAAATATGAGGCAAGGAAGGCTGAATGGGAGGAGGCAATGATTCTGAAATTAGAGTTTGAGAGATAAGAGGAAGACTTACCTCTGACGAGCTGCCAGTCAAGAGAGGAATGGAAGGTTGAACAATCTCTTCTCCGGAAGGAGGATTTCCTTGTTCTGGTTGTGGAGGTGAATCAAGAATCTCAATTGTTTGTGGGAGAGTGGCCACTGGTGTAGTTACTTGATCTTCTCCCTTTCTGACAAACTTAACCTTTATTGGCCTCTTGGAAGGGTTCTTATCCTTTTCCTTTTTTCCCTTGGAGGGTCCCACTTCCAAAGTATCTAGTTTTGAAAAATCCCTTCTTTATAACTCATTCCCCAAGAAATGAGCCATGCCTTAGTACGGGCAAGAATTTGAGCAGCTCTCCCCGCAATAGAAGCTTTCTCAGTGATGGACCAATCAATGGTTGGGAATACATATCGGTCTTCATTTAACCCATCATATGAGGCATCAAGGACACTCTTGTTATTCATGGTGCCCTCTAGGATGTCGATAAATCCAAAGCATCTAGATTTCTTCAATTGTCAACCTACTATTGTCCTTTCTTTGGATGGAAACTTCATCCTGAAGATCAACCCAAATATCTTCTATGTTGGGAACATGTAGATATAAAGTCCCGTACGATTTAAGGACTCCTCAAAAATCAAATCCATCTTTGTGCTTCATGTTCTTCTTCAACTTTTCCTAAAGCTTGTGCACCACATTCTTAGCTTTAACCACTGTCGAGCACGTGTACCTTCCGATGGAAATAGGGAAGGATACGGCAGCCTTGTGTTTACTTTGTTGGAATTTGTGGAAATCCAAAAATTGTCTAACCAACTCCATTAGGATCAGCTTATCACTGGGAATATGGGAAATTGGAAAGGATCACCGGGTACATGACCACTCGAAGGTATGTGAACTTCTTGAACTGCAAGAAGATACAACCCCATTTTGATACTTCGGCCCATGCCTCATCAGAGACTCTTCTCTTTCTTAAGTCAGGGTTCAACATGCAGATGTTCTCATAAAAGAAGGCATCATTCACTCTTCTGAATTGATCCTCGGACCCCTTCATTGTCAACTGAGGGAAATACCGATATATATGTTCGGTTGACTTACTTCCCTTCACGTCCAACCCTAGATAATTCCTCATACCGACTATTTGCATAGGTGACATATGATGACATATAAAAATTTCCAGTAGTCAAGACTGTCTTCATCTGGGAATCAATTTCATTACTTATAAGAATACTCCAATCAATCCCTTGTTCATTCTTCTTTATAAGGACCATGAATTGATACATCCACCCATGAAAGTATCTTGACTTGGGAGTCCAAATACTCGACTCAACAGGGTGATGATGTCACTAATTTCAAGGATGAAATCACTCCTGGGGAAAAACTTGGGAAACCTAGAGATGGTGGCTTGGCCTTGATCAAGAACTTTTTATTCACATGCCTTATGCAATCTTCTTGATCTTTGTCCCAGATTTCTATGTTGACTTAAGATCTACATCGACATATTCCTCAAAGTTGGGTAATCTTAAGAGGTCATCAAAGTAACTCGTTGACAATTTTTACACTTGTGCAAAAATGGGCAACTCGAAACTTTGTTACGATGGATAGCTTTGGTGAAGTATACCTAAGCTAAGGGAATTATATCAGATTATCTTGTTATTGCTGATTTGTGAAAGAGATTAAGTGAAATCTGCGGCTATGTGTGCTGTTACAAAATGTAACAACTCACATAGTCTGCAATTTCATGAATATCCTCGAGCAAAAGAACACAAGCCCGAAGGACATCTATGTTATCTTGATGAAGACACCAGATTACAGAGTATGTAAGGTGTATAGTTTTGGAACAACAGACATAGTGGCAGTTTTCAAGTAATCAGATTCACGGTTATTATCTGTGTGCCTATCAGATTTATTGCTCTGTATTCATTAAAGTTGTCATGATTAATGAGTTTGCATTTATCTATGCTGCCATAAAATATTACAATTGAATCCTTTCCTGCTACTTCCATCAAGAAAATATTGACAAACAAACAAAGTGACAATAATGTCCAAATGGAGATAGCAGAAAGGAGTCAAAACGAAGAATGGAAGCTAAGATAATCACACAGCATACAAAGAGACACATTTCATTCAATGATTATCCACTGGAGTTACAGGTATTCACTTCAAGTTATCCCTTATGTTAATTCATTTTATTGAGATATTGAGTTGCCTACATCATTGTACAATCAAAGGAAAACTGAATGTAGAAAGAGATAATCAACTCATTATTTCAATTTAATGCTTTATTCATAAGAGATCATAAGTTTTCCCACACAAGCCGTGGGATATGACTAAGTGACTCATCATATACATGGAAATGAGAATACTGCATGTGCTAAAGAACAAGAGTAGAGGAGTAAAAAGGAACCCATCATTGCCTTTCTGTCTTCTATCCCCACTCCTCATCATCTCCATCTCCATCTCAACTCTTCCATCTTCCACTTCCATCTCCATCTCCTAATACCTGCAAAGACAAGAGAAGTATCTGTCAAATTGAGCTCAAGGTACAATGTTATTCCAATGCTCATGTTCTAAAGAAAATACATATTCTAAGTTCAATGCATCTAATGGTACTTGAAGGAAAGAAATACAGAAACACATGGCACAGGATAGGAAAGAAATACAGATGAGCTAGCAGCAAAAGAAGAGATAGAGCACATAAAGTGAAATGAGTAGCAAGAGAGATCAAAGAAGCTAAGGATTGGGTTAGAAAGGTAGAATCTGAGGAAGTTGGAAAAGAAACAGATGTGGAAAATAACACATGAAGGAAGTTGGAAAACAACTTGCAGAAGAAGGAAAGAAGAAGAAATAAACCACATGGATACAAGAGAGGCCAAAAATCCTATTTATTTCTAACTTATTTCTGAATTTTGCAGGAACAGGTTGCAACATAAAATGAAAATCAGTTTAACTGGTTAAGAAGGAAGTAGTTACTGAATGAGGATAAAATATCATTTTCAGATGACTTGCAGAAGGAAGGAAGCATCAGAATAAGTCAAGAAAGACATATTTTGCAAAATCAAGATTGGAAATCTAGAAAAGAGAGAGAAAATAGGATTTTGGAAAATTTTGCCAGAGTCTCCCCTTGTAAAATTGACTTTTGATTTAAAACAGAATTGAAACACATGCTTTTTAGCTACTACATTGCTTTCTAAGCTATCTGAGCTTCAAAAGAAATAAAAATAGTCAAGAAAAGTACATGTTTCATCACTTCTAAGTTGATATCATGATCAAATGAAACATACAGGTATTCCAGATTTTCATCATGCTACACTATCAAAAGTTCCTTTTAATTTCCAAATTCAAGTGTGAATCAAAGGGCAACTACTTTCAGATTTTCAGAAGTTGCAATGAATCAAGTAAAGCTAGCATGGATACAACTCATTCAAAGTGATCAGACAAACAAGAGAGATGTTTATATCTTTTAGAATGGACAAATCACAAAAATCTAGAAAGAGAAGGATTCTGGAAAATTTTTACGAGTTTCCCCTTGCAAAATGGACTTTTCCAGAAAAATAGAATTGAGAAATAATGTAAAAATTGAAATATAATTGCTACTATGACTTCTGGAAAGAGAAGTGCCATTACAAAAAAAGAGACTAAGTATTTTCTTCATTTTCTAGAAAAGAAGTATTTATTTCATTTATAGAAAGAAGAATGAATCTACAGGAGCTTGAATTCATACAATACTGTCCAAGTTTAGTTCCAGTTTTGTATAGAAATGAAATACAAATGCTCATTTATCAGAAGATATAGGTCCACAAAGAAAGCATGTCAAAATGCCAAACTACATCTATAGTCAAATGGTTACAACAATACAAGCATACATCTACAAGAAAGATGAAGTGAATATCCAACACAAAATTTGACAAGTGCTTAAGGAGCTTCTACAGCCAAGTTATAATAAAATGGATTGTATCTACAGGAAAGAGGAAGCAGAACTGGATCTACATCAAATGGGAAAACTTCAACAAGAGCATCAATGGAAAGTCGAGCTCAAAAGTTCACTTTAGAAAAGGAAAGGAACTTCACAATACAAGGATAGTTTCATTTTAAATGGTGTAAGCCGAGAAACTCTGTGTTTCTTTTAGATATGCAGAAATAACAAAACCCTATATTCATAAGGGTTACAGTTTTGCAAGTACAGAGAGGAAAGTGAGCCAGAAAAACCAAATATGCATCTACAGGAAGATAAAATGAAAAGGAGCTCGTGTATCAGAATAAAAACAAAATAATCAACATTTCCAAGTACCGAGCCAACAGTTCATCAGAAAATGCACAGAAATGGAAAATGTTTCACAAAACTGCCAAGTTTCCATAAATGAGTTCAACAGATAACAAAGTATGCTCTACAGGAAAGACTGAACCCACAAAATACTTTCATGTTACAAATATTTTAATGACATTTGATAAGATTCAGAGTTGCAGAACGAAAACCCGAGTTCGAAAGCATTTATCAGAAATAGTGTAAGAACTCACCATGCCTGAAATGAGCAAACAAGTGAAACGATGATAGCATTTTCCTCTACAGGCTCGTGTCTAGCTCGATAACTACCAAGAGCACGAAAACCAGATAGAAAACCAGAAAGAAGTAGAGATTCATCATTTCATGAAGAAGATACAAAGTATAGAAATAGATGAAAATGATCTTCAGATCATATACAAAGGAAAGTCGAGCTACATGCTTAAAAAGTAGAACGAATACCTTCATTTTCATCAAAAATGCAAGCAAATCAAGCACCAATGGCGTCGAAGACCAAATAACAAATTTTCAGGCTCAAAGACGTCCAAATCTCCAAGTTTCCATCAAAAATCACAGAGCGAGGAAAAAATTTGCTAGGGCTTCACCCGCAGAATGAAAAACCAAATGAAGTGACCAAATGCAAGCTCGAAGAGTATAAACCTTCCATCGAACTAGGGTTCCAAAACCCTAACCCACGGTGGAGGATCAACGATTCATCAAACGCCAAGTGCCAAATCAAACGGCCATCAAAAAATGTAGGTTATGAAGTGATAAGCCCAGATTAACTCCACCAACCAAAATAAATTCCAGGGATAGAACCCTAACTAGGGTTAGAAGATCAATGGTAGTAGAGAAACCGAGGTAGAAGATCAAGGGCCTCAAACAGCTCACAAAAAACCAAGTAACCAAGCCCAGTTAGGGTTTCCACCACCTAAGACCGGAAGGGTCGAGTCATCATGGAGAGGGGCCAGCCCACGTGGACCAACCAATTAATCATTGCAGGGAGACTTTACAAAGTCGAAATATGTGCATGCCCGCAAAAATTAAAAAGACATCATTATATGCCAAAGTCCCAAAAAGGGAAAAATTTGTATTATGTGCCAAGGCCCAAAGGTGGTGGATCAACTAATGCATGGTGGGCTAGCCCAAGGGTGGTCCCCTTTGATATTATATACATGCTTATGCCTAAGTCCACAATGTGGCAGCATCTAAAATCAAAGGTGGTCCCCACATGGGGTTTCAAACAAAATTCGCAGAGTGTCACTCATGTGACTATCTAGGAAAGTGAACAAAAAATCAGAACATGTGCACTTAGGAGGTGGTCCCCACTTCATCTTAATTTTGCAAATATGGCTAAGGTTGCATCCTTTTGCCTACACACAGGAGATAATTTTGCATGCCTTCACAACAGGACAAAACAAAGAAGATGATGAACTTGCATGTGCAAAGAGAGAAGACTTGCCTAGCAAGTAATTTTAAATTTAGCAATTATTCACCTTTCTTTCTTAAAAATAGAACAGTCAACTTCAGTTTGACTGTATTGTATCTAAGGCTGATAATGCCTAATTTTACTACATGCTTTAGTTGTATTATTTTATTCCTTTATTTATTATTAAATAAAGGATAAAATTAGGATGCATGGGTGAGTACAACCTTTAGGCTATTTTTAGGAAGGGGGTAAAATTTTGCTATATATTGTGTGCTCTTGCAAAGCACAGGGAGGAGGGAAATTTTTAGAGATTTTTTCCCCAGAGAACTTTTGATATGAGTACTGAAGCAATTTCTGCCAGTTTTTCCCTCTGAGTGTGAATTATTCTTTGCCTTTCCAAGTTATTCTCGTAGTCTTGTGTATGCCAAGTATTAATCTTGTGAATCAATATTCCCTGATTAATCACTTTACCCCGCTACAAATCTACTATTTTCTGCTAAATTTCATTGTGCATGTTAGCTTACTAGTGCTGTTGTGATTCTCCCTCAGTACAAAATAAGTATTTTGCCCTTATTTTCTATAGAAAGTATAAATTGGTTCGTGCACATAAAGAATTCTTCACAAATCAGTTGTGTATTCCACTCAGTCAAGTTCTCATTCAAATTTGGTGTATCACCTTAGTATTTATTTCATTTTCAGTCACCTCTTAACCCTAAAACTCCAAGAAAATAGTTTAGTGAACACCAATAAGGAACCGACCTTTTAACCCCGGAGGTTCACCTCAAAATAGGTATACCCACAGACCTGAGGTGTCCCCATTGTATCTACGAGAGAGAGATATATTTTGCAGACTTAGAAAACTGCTGCCATCTCTCTGTCGGGTGCACTTTCGAGAGATAACATAACCCCGTCCAACTTCACTATGGTTTCTCCTGCTGATTTTCACCGAGCGGGAATCCGAGTCATAATTGGAAGCAAACGACAAAATGAACTTGGGAATTGAATGACATTGGGAATCCTACTGTAAGAGGGAGACCACTATTGGTTATTGACTTCATCTAGGGACTTTGAGAAGAATCCTTGGTTCTATTCCAAAATTCTTCCATGTCAATGTTACCAAGCTCTGTATCTCGGATGTCGTAATTGCAATCTATGTAGGAAGGGGATTCCATTTTCCAGTACTTATATTTCATCTTTCCTGACCTATCTGAATTATCCTTAGATGATCCAGGAACTGACATGAGAAGTCCTGAAGAAAGAATGCCTAGATAACTCCTGTTTGAACAATCAGACCTAGGAGCTTGCTGAGCAACCCCATAGACCCGCCACACCAACTAGACTTTGAGACCTGTTAGACAATTCATGAAACCCGACACACTGCAGAGTATAATCAGAAACTAGGTTGTGTTGGACACTTCGTAAAACCTAACACAAGGCAAAAATCGGGGGTGTTAAGCACTTTACAAAACCCGATGGTCTGTGGAATTTGGAGGATGTTGAACACTTCGTGAAACTCGACACAAGTGGAAGTTGGAAGATGTTGGGCACCCTGTGAAACCTAACACAAACGGAAATTAAAGGATGTTAAGTAGCTTTCAAAACCCGATACAATGTGGAATAAGGATGGTGTCGAGACACCTGTAAAACCCGACACATAGGTGTCGGGTTTCTGGGATGTCAGAACAGGTAAAATATCCACCACGCTTGTAAGTTAAGTTTTATAGATTATTCCCAAAAACCACAAGAGTATATCCATGAAAGAAAATAAGAGAACACCCAAGATGGATTTTTAAACAAGGGTTTTCATGGAAATTCAACAAAAATGAAGAATACAACCCTAAACCCTAAACCTAGAGGCAAGAAAAAGCAAAGAGGAAAAATGCAAAGAACGCTTCAAAAACAAACCCAAAGATCACAAAATGATAAGAAGAGAAAAATACCTTCAAGAAATTTGAAAAATGATCGAAGATGGATCATGAAATCGATCGAGAAGTTTAGTCAGGTTTGAAGGTCGAAGGAGCATGTACAAAAAATCCACGCAGAAAAAATATGTCAGGTAGAAATGACATGTAAAATTAGAGTATTTATAAATCCCTAGCATTTATTACACCTCCTCCAACACGTGTGCCAACTAACTCGACAACTCGACATTAATGCCATGTCATCATGCTCAACACTTCGAAAACCCGAAACAAAGGTTTTCTTAACAAATCGGGTTTCGGGAACCAACCGACATGAAGCATGTAAAATACATGTTTGGATGCTATCGGGTTCCAAAACCCGATATGAAAAGGATCATTTTGGGTTTTGGGTTTCGGGAATCAAGAAGCATGTAACATGTTTTTGTAAGGTATGTTTCGATGCTCCCAGGTTTCGAAAACCCGATACACTGGCATGTAATCAGGTTTCGGGTTTTGGAAGACACTCGACATGAAGCATGTAAAAGACATGTTTGCATGTGATGAAACCCAAAACCTAAAAATCTCCTTCAAAGGGCATTTTTAGGAGGTTTTGTCAAAAATTTTCTATGGTTATCTCAATTTTAGTTGGAATCACTAAAAACGAGATAACAGAGCGAGCTTAGGATGCATATTTCTCAACTTTTTCTTGATTGGTTTGGCATTTGGTTGACAACGAAGTTATGGGAAAGTAGCTCCGGGTCCAAACCAGGCATTTCGTATATGTCCATGTGAATATGTCCATGAATTATTTTAAGAGCTCTACAAAGGTATTTTGTTCCTGAGCTGAGAGTGAAGCCCCCAAATTTATTAGTCTAGGCTGCTCCTTTGAGCCAATGTTGACATTGATTGTTTCCTCAAAAAGCATCTTAGAAGTATCTTCCATCTGTCTAGGATCAGGGGGAAGAGTAAGATTGACCTCTTGCGGTAGCTCATTATCATATTTAAATGGATAAATCACTTCATCTTTAGACTCTTTATTTTGTTTATCTATGAGTTTTTCAAAGAGTTTTTCACTATGAGATTTCCATTTATCCTTTTTTCTAGGTTTCTCAGAAGTGGTTGTACTTTTATTTACAACCTTCTTATTCAAATGTCCACACATCTCTACTTCTTCCCCGAAGTATGCACAGGTGTCTAGTTGAATCTCAAATCATTTCTTGTGGTCCCCAGTTGGGATAAAATCCCTGAGTCCCATGAACTTTGCAAATGCCTCATTATTTTAAAAGAAATCTAGGGGCACGCGAAGTTGTTGATCCAAATCTATGAGTTTAGGATATACAAGGGCTGCTTGATATTGGTTTAAGGGGATGGATTCAGATAAGGTAAGGACCACTAAATTTGGGAATAGGTTTGTGGAAGAAAGATCCTTGTAGAGGATACATTGGGAATCTGCGTCGCTATCAGAATGAGATGAAACATCCTCACATTCAAAAGAGGTGGTGTCATTCTCAGAGGGTAGAGTGTTATGAGGCCTTATCCCAAGGCCATGTTTATCGAATTAAAATGAGGGATGGGAATAGGCTCTAGCCATCCTTGTGCATTAATGCCACATCCAAACCCACTATAGCCCATGACAAACATCATGTGGTGACCTTTGATGTATTGGGGTGCTTGATGGCATGAAGCCATGGTGCCTTTTGGCACTCTGCTGGTAGGATCCTCTAACATTTTCTCCTCAGATAGGAGACCACTATGGACAAATTTTTCCAATGGTTTAGGACATTGCTCGCGAGTGCTCTTGAACTGAAAATAAGGCTTACCCCTTGTCCTGGGGATACTGATAAGTCTGATATTAACAAAGCCTGTTCAAGAGTGAATGGCTCACTGGGCCATATTTTTCGATGTTTCCTCCCATGAAGAGAATGGGTTGACCAAAGAAGCAAAGTCCCGGTTGTAAGGCGTGAGGGACTTTGAATCTATCCATTTTTTCATACCTTTTGTTTGTGGGGGACAACTACATCTACAGAAGGACACTCATAAGCTGCACGAGAAAAAATGTGCAATGCCCTACAATGTGTGAATGGTTTCGGTCACCCAGAATGGTAACCACCTGACCTTCATTGATGCACTAATGGAAAGTTGATGGAATAACTTGCATGACATGGATCCATGGGCACCCCAGGAGCATGTTATATGGAAGGTCCAAGTCAAGGACATGGAACATTGTGTCATGACACGTTGGGCCTACTTCCATGGGAACCACTATAGTACCCACTCGATTCTCTTTCTTCATTATCATAAGCTATGATTGTGATAGTCTTAGCTCCCAGATCTGTTTCTGAATGGCCTAGCTACTTAACCAGCTTCAAAGTGCAAATATTTAGACCAGATCCCCCATCTACAAGTACTCTCTTGATTTTGCGATGGGTAACCACCACTTCAAGATACAAGGGTAATTTATGTTTGTGTTGTTATGTGGGATTGCAGTATGATCAAAATTAATATGATCATTGGAGTCTAGGTGTGCAATCATGGCTTGAAGGTTTGTGGGGCTACACATGTTGAAACCCCTGAATTTACAAATTATTTTACAAAGCTGTTCTTATGGGCATTAGATATTTTGAGGAGATCAAGAATAGATATCCTAGCAGGTGTTTTCTCTAACTGCTCTATTAAATTATACTGACCTTCTTGAGGGATAGGCATAGGATCTGGTATGACTAAGCGGGCACGTCTTGTCCCTATTGCGTAGCTCTTTTCTAAAATCCGAGATGGTGTTGATCTGTTCATTAGATGAGCTAATACATCCAATGAGGGAATCATAAGGACTATCATTTGTAGGGTAAACATAGGAAATAGTTCTATAGTCATTGGAGGTTTTCCCGTGATCTAGTTTCCTTTTCTTTTTATCTGCATGGTTAGGAAAAGGTTCCTTGTAGATACCCATTTTTCATTTGGACCTTTTCGAAATCGGGGAGAATCCACAACGATAATTCCTTCCTCTATGAGATCTTGTATGTAATGGTGCGACATCAAACACCTATCCATCTTGTGTCCTTTAACACGATGGAAGTCACAATATTCATGATCTTTGAACCAACCCGGTTTTGGAGCATCCTCTGGGTATGGTACCATCATAGTTGGATATTCCACCATTTTTGCATCATCTAATTATTTTAGGATGGTAGATAAGGACTCGTTAAGGATGTAAACGTATGTTTTGTAGGTGCTTTGGGATGAGGTCCTTGTGAAAGCTTTAAAAGTGGGTCTGTCTACATGGCTTGGACTCTCTTGGAGTCTGTAATGCCATCACCAACAACATGCTTATTCTTATTGAAGAATTTAGGTTTGTCTATGGATTTGGCTTCATGTTTGTTTTTAATGACAGACTTAAGCATTCCCTTGAAGAAACAAGGGCTTTCTCGGTTTGACTTCCTATCGCTATGAATTCTTTGAAGTTTGAGCCACAATGCATTTGTAAGTGAAAGGCTATTTCAGGGTTTAAGTTAGGAACAAATATGCTCACTAAGCTTTTTCCAAAGAATGCACAAGGAAAACGACTGGCTAACTTGTGCCATCATTGTAAAAATCCTGCAAACATCTCATTGGGTTTTTGTTTTGTATTACATAAATCATTCATTGTGATGTCACTTTCCATATTATAGGAGTAATGCCTTAAATTTTTTTCCTTTAATGCAGCCACATTGTAATGGAGCCCTTGGGTATGCTATAGAACCATTCCAATCCCATGGCTTCTAGGCTATGAGGAAAAATTTGTATTAAGAAATTATCGCTATATGCGACCTCTTGGAAAGCCATGTAGAAGTATTTTATATGATCAAAAGGATCACTTTTATACTTATACTTATCAAACTTGGGAATGGTAAAGTGTTTTGGGAAAGGCTATTGTAACACGTCCTTATCAAAAGGGTAAGGGCATAGTTCTTGATACGAATATTTTCTATTCGGCCTACATTTCCGCTTGTAATGTAGTGAGTGTATTTTTCATTGATTGTAACTCTTTCTGAATGAGTTTCTCCTTAGTAGGAGACATTGGTCTTTGTACCTGAGTTGCTTTAAAGGTATAGTCTGTGTGTGGATCAAATTGAAACTCGCTAAGTTTATTTTTGTCTTTGTCTTTGTATATGTTTCTTCTTGAAGAGCCTAAGTTTGCTAGCTTTTGGCTCAACTTCAAGATCTATTTTTTAGAGGATCTCCTCCTCAACTAGGGGGTCCTCTTCTTCATCAAATTTCAGAGGAGGGGAAGCTTTATGCTCAATTTTCACTTTATGTGAAGCTTTATAGTGAGGTTTTTGTGATGGGTCTCCTTCAATAGTGGCCTTATGTTTCCTAGAAGTGGAAGCATATCCCACATCAAAAGGATTATCTATGTCTAAGAGAGATCTTTGTTCTCTTAGTTTAGGGTTAATGACCTTTGTTTCTTCTTCGTGCTCTTATGGAAGTTTAGCTCCTAATTCTAAGACTCTTGTGAGTACTTGATCTTTATTATAATATAGGAGTTCATCAAATCTATTTAGGTCTAACCTCTGTTGTTCTCCGAAGAGTTTGACTCTTCTCCGCTATGATCAATTAATAGCTCTATATCTTTGACTTGAGAAAAGAGAGGGGCCAAATTGTTGGTGCTAAATGGGAAGGTTTCAAAAGGGTTTTCTCCTATGTCATGCTCATTTGATTTGGTTGCCATTTTTGTGATTTTAGGCATTACTAGTAGATGTTTGTGTGTAGCTAGCATGACCCCTAAGTGTATGGTTTTTGCAAGCCACTCAAGGTGATGTTTGAACTATACTACAGTGTATCCTAGATGTAGTGTTATGTAGTTGTTTTTATCAAGGAACACTCATATGCACACCTAAATGTAATGATCACTCAATTTTGTTGTTACCAAGCCTATGCCCTAAAAATAGATAGTGACAATACCGTATCAATATGTAGGTCAAGTAGAATTCTAACAAGGCCTAAGTACTGACATGGTGTTGACACAGTTCCTCGACAAGGTATACTTAAAACTAGTTTGAATGCCGATGCAAGCCAAACCTTCGAAAAATGGAAGTCATGACTAGATATAGCATTACAATGCAATCGTGATACATTAACCGAGAAAACAAGGTTTTAAATCTTGTTGATGGTGAATCACAACACCCATGAATGTTTGTAACTCGATGGGTTGAGACTCTCAGTGCGATTGCATAACATGGAGCCTTTCCCAAGTGTGGGACCTTGTGAATCGGGAAAGCTCTCCGGATGAAGGCTAGTTCCTATTCCTCTGTTCAGATGCACACATAAAAATGCAGAGGGTTTACTCAAAAACCTAATCTAACTTTCCAAGGAGACAGGGTAAGAAGATGCATAAAAATAAACCTAAACTAACAAAGGTGATGCACCGAGGAATGAAGAACACTGTCTTGCCAATAAACACAAACCATTAAAATGCAATGCAAGATCATGCATAGATAACCAAAATTGTAGTGAAAGATCAGGAGGATGTAAATAAAAATAGAGAGGGTTGAGAATCATCCATAGACATGCATTATCTTCTCCAAATATTGATACAATACACTAAAAAATGCCAAGAGGCAAAGTTGCATTACGCTTTAAATGGGAGGTTTGAACTCCACAAACTCACCTGCCAAAGAGAAGAAGGGAGGGGCAAAACAAGAATGTCCAACCTTTAGAAAGAATCCCCTCCTTACAATTTATAGGAAGAATGAGAGAGGGAAGAGAGAGGAAATCCAAATCTACCCCAACCACCTCTAGGTTACATTTAATTTATCTCATTATGGTGGTAGGTGAGAACCCTAACAAACCCAAAAAGTGGCAAACTGTATTTTGCATTTTAAAGAATTTTTCTCACCCAATTAAATATATCCAATTGTAGTTGGATAGAGGACCTTGTAAGATTTCTAAAAAGTCTAACCTTGTGTGAATCTGAGCTCCCTGTGAAAAGTTATGGCCATTTGAATATCTGGGTCAGGGTCTGCTTCCTGTCAGTGCTCAAAATGTTGTGCCTCCTGAAGATGCACCCGGTGCATCCATCCTTATGTCGACATACTCTTATGTGCACCAAGGCATGAATTTCTTCATGTCGACACCTTATGTCATGCGCCCTTTACCTGCGCAAGGAAAAAATTTCTTCATGTCAACACCTTATGTCATGCGCCCTTTACCTGCACCAAGGCACGAATTTCTTCATGTCGACACCTTATGTCGTGCGCCCTTTACCTACACCAAGGCATGAATTTCTTCATGTCGACACCTTATGTTGTGCATGCTTTACCTGTGCCAAGGCATGAATTTCTTCATGTCGACACCTTATGTCTTGCACGCTTTACTTGCGCAAGGCGCGAATTTCTTCATGTCGACACCTTATGTCATGCACCCTTTACCTTTTGTTATTCCCATATCTACCCGAGGGGGAAGATATATACAACAATTTGGTGACTCAACGGGGTCACCTACCTGCTAGGTAGAAGATCAGTGGCCTTTTAGCAATCCATTGGGCATGGAGTCATAAGCAATAACCTGAAACCAACTTGATCTCTGATCCCGAGCCTGATACCGCAACTCCTTCTTCGAGAGCATGCTGAACTGTAGAAATTCAACCTAAGAGCAACAAAACCTGTGCCGGAGCACTTAGGGAAATTGAAACCTAACTACAACAAGACAATGTGCATACGCACTTAGAGGAATTGAAATCTAGGCTAATATTTACAAGGGTAAACCTTTTCCTTTTAGTAGAAATGTTTAAGATAGATTCCGTTAACCGGAATCGGGAGTTCTTCTCCATCCAATGTAGACAATTGGAAGGAATTACTACTTTTACATCCCGTGACCATGTAGGGGCCACTCCAAATGGCATCAAACTTGGAATGCCTTCTGGTTTTCCCGATCTGCATCCCATTTCAAAACTAGGTCCCCTTCCTGGAAGGTCCTTGCTCTTACCTTCTTATCAAACCATATTTTTACTAAGGCCTGATCCTTTTCAATCATTTGAACTACATGTTCTCTTATTTCTTCCAATTCCATCAACTCTGCATACCTGGCCTCCATTGGTTTGAACTTAGACAACTCCAACTGCTTCATGAGCTCTAATTCAGCAATTTAATGATATAGGCAATACCGCCTCTTTCCCATAGACTAACTTGTAGGGAGAATTACTTGTAGATCTCTTTGGTGTTATCCTGTCAGCCCATAATGCTGATTTTAGCTTGGTATGCCATGTCCTTTGGTTTTCATCCGAGTCCCGATGATTCTTAGTGAATTCTTGTTCGTGGACTCGCCCGTCCATTACCCTACAAGAAATAATTTGAAGAGGTGCTCAAATAGATTCCATTCTTGACAGCCCATTCTAATCTTGGAACCTATGAATGCCAATGCATTTTCTGATATGATAGTGGCCGGCACACCAAACCTAGTCACTATTCCTTCATTAAAGTCTAGTATGTTAGACTCATTTGCTTCTTTGAGCGCTACTGCTTCGGTCCACTTGGTGAAATAGTCCGTTGCCTTGAGAATCCACTTGTGGCCTTGGCTTGAGTTTGGATTGATGAGCCCGATGAAGTCCAATCCCCATTGCATAAATGGTCAGTCAACCAAAATTAGGTGTAATGGAAGCACTGTTAGTCTTTCTTTCCTGTGAAGAGTGCACATTTCTTGCAACTTTCTTTTCCATGTATAAAGTCACTAAAAATGTGGGCCAATAATACCCTGCCTTCATTATCTTAAGAGCTATTACTCATGGGGAAAAATTTCCTCCTGGAATCTCCATCATGAAAATCTTGTAACACCCTCTCAATTTGACCTGTCCCAATGCACCTCAATAGAACTCCATTGATGTCTTTCTTGAGAAAAACACCATCAACAAGCACATATGGAATGGCTTGTAATCTAAAGTATCTCCTCTTTGATTTGCTCATTTACGGAGGGCATAAGCTTGCTGTAGGAAGTGTATCATACTCTGAGTCTAACAAGGAGTGGGCACATCATCATTTTCCTATTCTTGACCATCATGTATTACCAAGACGGTCTCTTTTTCATCTCATGCTTCAACTTGCTGACTCAAAGCTAGTTTGTTCACATAGTCCTTTTCCACGTACTAGTTTAGTTACCTTAATTTTGATGTCATATTCCATGACATGAGTGATCCATCCTGCACTTTTCTCATTCGAGATCCTTGTTTAGAAGGAAGTCCTTGACTCGCATGAGAGACCAATAATTGGATCTTGTTGTTTGAGACTAGGTGCTTGAATTTCTTTAAGCTCCGATCACTTTGTAAGGACATGCTTTTCAATGAAGGAGTACCTAGTTTTGTATTCCTCCAAGCCTTGAATGAAGAAAGCGGTGGTTGTTCTAATCCTTTTTTGTTTTGTTGTACTGAGATTGCAAAAATTGTGTCTCCACCACCAAAGGCATATATCATGAAATCCTTGGAGAAGTCTGGATTGATGAGAGTCAGAGCTTGAGATATAGCCTCTTTTATTGCCTCAAAACTTGCCTTGCCTTCAGATGTCCACTTAAATGTCATGCTCTTTTTCAACATCAACGTTACTTTCTTTACGAGAGCTGCAAAGTTTAGAACAAACTTGTGGACAAAATTGATCCTTCCCAAGAAGCTTTGAAGAGCCTTCTTATGACTTGGCAATGGCAACACTTGAATTGCTTCAACTCTTTCTGGGTCAATCGTCAATCCCTCCTTTGAAACAATATGGCCTAGAAGTTTTCCTTCGTGAGCCAAGAATATGCATTTTTTGGGGTTCAATGATACCCCAAATATTCTACACCTCTGAAATACCTACCTCAGATGAAAGAGGTGATCCACTGCATTTTTGGAGAATATGGTGATGTCATCAAGATATATCAGAACTATTTTATTGATCAACCCCTTGAATGCCATATCCATTTCCCTTTGGAAAGTGGCTCCAGCATTTGATAGCCCAAATGGCATCTTCTTGTAGGCATAGGTGCCCCATTTGGTGGTGAAAGCCATCTTGAATTGGTCATCTTCTTTCACCATTACCTGATTATACCCTGAGTAGCCATCTAGGAGAGAGAATCTCTCCGAACCGGATACCACTTGCAATATTTGTTCCATTGAAGGAAGTGGGTAATGGTCTTTAAGAGATGCCCTGTTGAGGTCTCGGAAGTCTACACACAACTTGATTTCTCCACTCTTCTTCCTAACCGGAACCAAGTTTGCAACCCATCTTGAGTGCTTGATCGGAAATATAATGCTTGCCTCTATTAGCTTGTTTAACTCTTTCTTCATTAGAGGCTCAATGTGAGGGTTGACTGGTCTCTACTTCTGCCTAATGGGCTTAGCATCTGGATCCAATTCTATGGTATGTTGTGCCAACTTTGGATTGAAACCTCTCAAGTCTTCATAGCTCCAAGTGAAGACATCTGGAAATTCTTGGCAAAGTTGTATGAAATCTGATTTCTCCTGCTCAGTGGCCACTTTACCAATTTGAAGTGTTTTGCCTTCCCCAACCAGAATTGGCTTTGAATCTTCTCTCTTGACCTATATGTTATCCTTTTCCTTATGAAACTAGTCGTTAGGGTTGAAGATAGACTCCAATGTTACTAAACCCTTGGGAAGCTTGTTTGTCCATAGCTACACTACTTGATCCCCGTATTGCTGCTCTAGTCTGTCCTAATTCCTAGCTGAGAATTCAGCCTCTTCTTATAAAAAATTGACGATCTGTTGATCGTTCTCAAACACCTACCAGCTTGTGTTATTATCTGGAACTACTGGCCTCACAAGCACATGGATATGTGGTTGTGTTTTTTCCCTTCTGATGTTGTCAACCACATCAAACGTTGCTCCAACTACTGCGAGCCTATCTGCAGAACTTCATTTTTCTTCCTAGGTATGGACACGATGTTGAAAGCTTCGAAATCCTCAACGAGGTCCCATACCCTATTCTTGTAGTTCTTCAGCAGGTCATTCTTTGTAGCATGTTGTCCCCTGACTTGATTGATGATCAGCTCACTATCCCTGAACACCTGCAAGTTCTTTATGCCCTTTTTCCTGGCCCAATGAAGTCCATGAATCAAGGCCTCATATTCAGCTGTGTTGTTTGAATAGGAAAACTAGAAACGGAAAGCTGAATAATATTTGATGCCTTGAGGTGAAACAAGCATAGCTCCTCCTCCTGCGCCTTGCCTACTCCTTGATCCATCGAAAAATAATTTCCATACCTCATTATCATTCTTATGGTTTGGTTTGGTGATGCCATGAATAGGTTGGTTTTCTTCATGTATGCAATAAACTCCTAGCTCGGATTCTTCTATTTATTGGTAGGTGGAAAGCATGTACCTTGCTTGCCCATTCATCAAGAGTCAAATTTGGGATGCTTCCAACTTTGGTGTCAGCTTCATCTGTGCTTGGATAATCTTCTTGATCAAATGCTGAATAGTTGGCATTGATTTGGCTTGGAGTATGAGGCTCAATATGAAAGTTTGCAATTGGTTCGGATATGATTGTGACCTTAGTACCATATCTTGTTTTGAACAACATGTGTGACTAGTTAGCAGATAAGTAGCCTCCAATTCTAGTTGTGAAATCCCTTGATAAGCATAGGGCAAAGAGTGGTGGCAAATCTATCACTGACACATCTTACAAAATGGTAACGTTGGGGCATGCATGCAAGGTAAGATTCAACCCTTTAATCACTCCCACCGCTGCACGCTGTCCCATCTAATCGCACTACCCCTTTGATATGACTTCATATTGGAGACCCAACTCGATCAGCTATCTACTTGGGCATGACAAAACTACTTGCCCTTAATCAATCATGCAATTATGTACTAGTTTATCCCCAATGATTAATGAAACGTAGAATGGAGGGGGTTTCAAAACTTTACCTTGTTGTCCTCCATGATTCCCTTCAGTGAGAAGCATTTGTGAGGACATTCTCTTGCCTATGGACCTGTCGACACTAAATTTTTCCTCCGTAATTTCTATTTCATTAATGTATGTATTAGAATAGGATGTTGTTAAGTATAATTAGTAATAGCGTCGATAGAAAATAACGGCGCCATCAAGACGGTGCCGCCAATAATGTGGAGTACGGTAATAGTCAAAGTACAATAGGAATGTTGTAAAAAGTAAATATTTGTCATAAGTGGTCCGGTAATGTTAAAATGTCAAAGTTTGGGTAATTAGAGAAGTAGGGTCTACATGATTAGGAATTAGAAATATTATATTGGTAATAAGGACAAGGAGTGAGGTCATAAATATTTTGTGTATTTTATTTGTAAAAAGTCTAAAAATGTGGAACCCATGTAAAATGATAAGGTTTATCTTATCTTAATGAGATAAGCTTACATGTACATGAGATAAGAGTTAAGATATGGAATATGATTCATCGAGTGGATTTCTTATCCTATCTTAGAGATAAGATGGATAAGCCTAGAAGTTCTATAAATAGAGAGGCCACCCTCTCATTTAGCATAGAAGGAAGTAGTGAGAAATATTGTAGGAAGTGTGCGAAGGAAGCCATCGTTTAAAGGTGTGTTGAAGAAGCCATTAAGAGGTGTAATTGTAAAGTTTCTCCCATAGTCTTGGGAAAGGCAAGTGAAGTCAATAACACTTGAAGTACCTCATGGGTGAGATTGTGTGAGTTTCATGTTAATATTATAATTTATTTTGATATTTCAGATTTGTCATCATTCTGTCTTATCATAGTGATGGTATTCTTGTGTTATGTTGTTGTTTTGTTTCAAGATTACATCCACCAAACTAAAGGTTGTGCATTACTAAATAATCATAGCACAAGGAGTTCCCGGTGAAGAATTATCATAGTGCCGGATTGGTGATGACATTTTGGTTCCGTTGCTGGGACCATTCCTCGTTGGTGGATTTTCTGGAGAGATATTCCCACTTAGTCAAAAATCAATTAGAGGGTAACCTTGTTTTTACTGTGCATAGTAGTTACCATGGTAAAGTCATTTTTGCCATGAATAGTAGTTACCATGGCAAAGTCATTTTTGTTTGGAATAGTATTTACCACAGTAAAGTCACTTTTACCGTGAATAGTATTTACCGCAGTAACTTCACTTTTTACCGTGAATAGTATTTACCGCAGTAACTTCACTTTTTACCGTGAATAGTGTTTACCATCAGTAAAGTTAGTTTTTACCGCAGTAAGTCAAGTTTTACCATAGTTTACCGTGGTCATTTCTATTTTATTGTAGAAAGGTGTAAAGTCACTTTCTAGTATAGTGATTGCAATTATTTGTACACATAAGTCTTGTTGATTGTACTTGTGAGTTGGTATTTCACGGTGGTTACTTTTGAAAATGGGAAAGATTCCTATTTTTTCAGCTCAATCTAATGAAGATGCTTCTTCTTTCATTCAAGACTTTAAGCGATCTTGTATTTGTAATGGCCTTATAAGAAGAGAACAATGGACTGAATTTTTCCTACCTTTTTGGATGGTTCAAAGCACTTAGGTGGTTTGAAACACTAGGTGCTAATGTGAAAAATTCATGGGATTTATTAATCGAAAGTTTTCTTGAAGAATTTGGTGAACAACAAAATATGCAGATCTCATGATTGAGATCACAAAGCTATCCAAAGGAGAGAAGGAGAAGATAAGGGATTATCATGCTCGTGTTCTAGAGCTAAGGAGGAAGCTCGATTCCCTGATCCGGAAGGAAGGACTAGTGGATGGGTTGATTGAATGGCGTGGATAATCTCCTCTATAAGCACTTCATTCTTGGGATGAAGCAGGAGATCGACAATGAGTGAAGTATGATCGCCAGACTACCATTGAACAAGCAAAGGAGATTGTAGGAAGGTAAGAAGAAAGCATGGAAGAGGAGCCCAAAGAAATTGTTGCTAAAGTAGAGCCTACACCAAAGCACCTTTGGTCCCGAATCCACAACCACTCCCGGTGAGCACAAATATTTCTCCTAGTACATCTACCGAGTATGAAGATCTACTCAAAAAGATGGGTGAGCTTAACTATTAATCTTCTTCAAGGAAAGGAATTTAGTTCTCGGGAGGAGATAGAGGTCCAAAAAGAAATATTTGAAGTTGTTTGTTATGGTTGTTATAAAAACGGTCATTATAAGTATAATTGTCCAGATAGAGCTTCTACATCTAGTAAAGGAGATAACGATAAAGGAAAAGCACTGTGAATTCTTTTGATGTAGTAGATAAGAGCATAAATAATGAAGTAGATGTGTTTGTAACAAAATAAAGAAAGAAAAAGATAATCAAGATGGAAATGATCCTAAGAAGATGAAAGAAGAAACTAGTAAGAAACATAGGAGAAGAAAGGTGGGTGTGCAGGATTTTCTAATTTCACAGGGGGGCAAGGACCATACTCCATCTTGGAAGATCTATCTAAAAGGCCTGCAAATATTACATATGGTCAACTCTTGGCTATGTCTTCTGAGAAGAGGCGGGAGTTGCGAGGTGGACTCAATGCTCAAAGAAGGAAGGAGGTTGAGGTCCCTGTTTTAGAGGCAGAGGCAGATCCCTATGCTCCACAAGCTGAGGTATTATGTAATGGTATTTCAATTCATGATGTATTAGTTGATGGAGGTGTTACACTTAATGTAATGACCGAGTCTGTAATGAATATGTTGGGTTTAAAAATTGATCGCCCTTCAACACTTATGTTAAGGTCATTAAATAAAGGAAAAACTAAACCAGAAGGTGTAGTTTCAAATGTGGCAATATCTGTTATGGGTGTTGTATGTGTGGTAGACTTTCAGGTGATGAAAAATGGTACTGTTGCGTACCCAATGTTGCTAGGAAGACCATGGCTAAGGAGAGTTCATGCAAGAAACTACTGGAATGAAGGTTTCATGACACTTAGACGTGGTAGAGAGAGGGTGAAGATAAATGTGATCCCTCGACATCATAAGGCAGAACCTGTGGATTCAAGTGATGAAACTAATGATTGGACATCCTCTGATTACTCTAGTACCAGTGAAGTGGACACTGAAGATGAAGAAAGCAAGGTGGATGTTTCAGTCATGGATATCCTTCCAGTCACACCAACTCATGACCCCATAAAATTATCTGAAGAAGAAGTTGATGATCATCTCCAACAAATAAAGATTGGTGATGCTGTGATGGAGAGTGAGAAGGAATCCTACCTCCAGCTCTTTCGAAGGTACATACACCTATTCACTTTTGATTACAAGGAACTTCGTCAAGTAAGTTGGGTAGAACATTATATTGAGTTGGTAGATGGTGCTAAGCCCATAAAGAAAATGCCATATAGAATGAATCCTAATTTTTCCAAGACTGTAAAAGAAGAAATAGATAAGTTGCTTGATGCAGGATTCATATTTCGTTGTGGAGAATTTAGAATGGGTTTCTCCCATTGTGATCTCAATAAAAAAAAAGAATGGGAAGCTACGCATTTATGTTGACTACAGAAGCTCAATAAGGCAACAAAGAAGGATCATTACCCTCTTCCATTTTCAGATCAGATCTTGGACGAAGTAGCTGGCCAGGAGTGCTATAGTTTTCTTTGATGGATATAGCGGCTACAACCAAGTTCGTATAGCAGAGAAAGATTAGCAGAAGACCACGTTCAGCACTCCTTGGGAACGTTTGCTTATAGAGTTATGCCTTTTGGGTTGTGTAATGCTCCAAGCAACATTCCAGGCGTTTGATGAATAGGGTTTTGAACCTTACATTGGGACCTTCATCGAGTATTTCGGATGATTTTTACATCTATGGGAGCAAGTTGGACCACCGCACCAAATGGAGATAGCATTTCAAAGGTTAGATGAAGCACAAGCCTCACTAAACCCTACAAAGTGTGTCTTTGGATGTTTTAAAGGCATTTTTTTAGGACATGTTGTATCCAGAGATGGTATTGAGTGCGATCACGATAAAGTTTCAAAAATCAAAGATTTACCATTTCCTCTCAATAAAAGTAAGTTGAGATCATTTTTAGGCCATGTGGGTTAATATAGAAGGTTCATCAAGAATTTCTCAAAGATTGCATGACCACTAACCCAGTTCTTGAAGAAGGATGTTACTTATGAACCAGAAATAAGGCACATGAAGCTTTTAGACAATTGAAGGAAGCCCTGGTGTCTTCACCTGTTTTGAAGAATCCAGATTGGAGCAAGCCATTCATTGTGTACACTGATGCCTCAGATGCAGCACTAGGAAGTACTTTGAGCCAAAAGGATGAAAATGGGAATGAACATCCAATTTACTTTGGGAGCAAGACAAATGAGCGTGCTGAGGTAAATTATATTGTAACTGAAAAGAGGCTCTGGCTATCCATTTTTTCTGCAAAGAAGTTTAGAAATTACTTGCTAGGGCAAAAATTTATAGTTGTGAGATCATCGGGCTCAAAAATATATTGTAAATAAGCCTAACCCATCGGGAGGATAGCAAGATGGATAATTTTGCTACAAGAATTTGAAAGTGATATTATAGATAGCCGGGGAAAGAAGCATGTCAATGCAGATGCACTCTCTCGAGCCTATGATGGTTTAGGATCATCTTGTGATGATGATGATTTCTCCGATGCAACATTGTTATCCCTTGACACAATCCCTTGTGAATACATAGATATTTGGAATTATCTGAATGAATTCAAGTTTCCTGATGGTGCCAATGCAAAGACTAAGAGAAAGATTACTCAAGCCAGTCGTCCATATTCTATTTTTTATGGAGTATTATTTGAAAAGGACACGATGGAGCGAGTACAAGAGGGGTTGGACGTGATCAAGCGAAGGGCTGCTAGAATAATTCCACAATGGTACATGTGGAGGGCACTTCTCTAGACAACTTACAAGCAAGAAGGATCTTGGATGCAGGTTATCACTGGCCCACTCTTTTTAAAGATTGTTATAATTATTGTAAGACATGTGATATTTGTCAAACACATGGTAACCGTAAGACTTCATCAGCTCCATTATGTCCTATTCTTCCCCTTGGTCCCTTTGAAAAGTGGGGAATAGACATTATAGGTCCACTTCCAACTACATCATGCCAAAATAAGTATATTGTAGTTGCCACAGATTATTTAACCAAGTGGGTTGAAGCTAGGCCATTGAAAACAACTTCCATGGATGAAGTGGCAAGGTTCATGTATGAACGCATTGTCACCAGATTTGGTTGCCCATTAGAAATTGTAACAGATCAAGGAAGCCACTTCATTAATGAGGTGGTAGAAGCCCTAGTCAATAAGTTTTCTATTAAGCATAGGAAGGCAACAACATACAAGCCAAGCACAAATGGACAGGTGGAACGAACAAATTTTGTGTTGTGTCAAATTCTAGCAAAAGATGCAGCCTTGCAGGTACATAAATGGGATAAAAGGATTCATGCAGCATTGTGGGCATATAGGGCAACATCAAATTCAGCAACAGGATACTCCCCATTTCAGTTGGCCTATGGCATTGATCCAGTTCTTCCTATTGAGTTTGATATTCCCACTGTGAGAGTTATGAAAAATGAAAGGATGGATGAAAGTGATTCAGTAAAAGAAAGGTTGGTACATCTTCATTTGCTGGAGGAAATGAGAGAAATAGCAAAGGATACAAGCCATAAGAAGAAAATGAAGCAGAAGGAATACTTTGATCAAAAGATCTGGTGGTCTCCATTTCATGTGAATGACTTGGTTCTAGTATATGATTCCAGATACAAAAAAAGAAGATAGAGAAAATTTCTTCCAAAATGGATGGGGCCCTACAAAATAGCAGCTGTGCATGAAAATGGTAAACGTACTGATTGGAGGAATTAGATGGCACTCCCATTACGAAATGGGTCAATGATGACAAGTTGAAGATTTTCCAAGCACGAGAATATTTTACTCGAGGACGGAGTAGATGCTAGGAAGGGGAAGATGTCGACACTAAAATTTTCCTCCGTAATTTCTATTTCATTAATGTATGTATTAGGAATAGGATGTTGTTAAGTATAATTAGTAGTAGCATCTGATAGAAGATAACGGTGCAGTGCCGTCAATACGGTGCCGCCAATAATGTGGAGTACGGTAACAGTCAAAGTACAATAGGAATGTTGTAAAAAGTAAATATTTGTCATAAGTGGTCCGGTAATGTTAAAATGTCAAAGTTTGGGTAATTAGAGAAGTAGGGTCTACATGATTAGGAATTAGAAATATTATATTGGTAATAAAGACAAGGAGTGAGGTCATAAATATTTTGTGTATTTTATTTGTAAAAAGTCTAAAAATGTGGAACCCATGTAAAATGATAAGGTTTATCTTATCTTAACAGATAAGCTTACATGTACAGATAAGAGTTAAGGTATGGAATATGATTTGTCATAGTGGATTTCTTATCCTATCTTAGAGATAAGATGGATAAGCACTGGAAGTTCTATAATAGAGAGGCCACCCCCTCATTTAGCATAGAAGGAAGTAGTGAGAAATATTGTAGGAAGTGTGCGAAGGAAGCCATCGGTTTAAATGTGTGTTGAAGAAGCCATTAAGAGGTGTAATTGTAAAGTTTCTCCCATAGTCTTGGGAAAGGCACGTGAAGTCAATAACACTTGAAGTACCTCATGGGTGAGATTGTATGATTTCATGTTAATATTATAATTTATTTTGATATTTCAGATTTGTCATCATTTTGTCTTATCATAGTCGATGGTATTCTTGTGTTATGTTGTTGTTTTGTTTCAGATTACATCCACCAAACTAAAGGTTGTGCATTAGTAAATAATCATAGCACGAGGAGTTCTCGGTGAAGAATTATCATAGTGCCGGATTGGTGATGACTGGACCTGCTGGTTGAAGTTGACCAATTCTTCATGGCAGCTTGTAGAAGATCTCTTTGGCCTAGGATGGATAAAGATTCCCACATTGATATATTCACATTTGTCTTCTTCATTTGATCAATGATGCTAAATGGGGATGAAACATCTCTTTGCTGTCCTTTAGCCTACACATTCCTTTCTTGCACATGGGTAGCAACAGTTGGCATTTGAGTTGGTTTAGAAGGTGGTTTGGGCTGTCCTTGTGTGTTTGGAACTGTATTTTTCTTACCAACACCTTGTGGAGTGATGGAAGGTTGTAGATCATTTGGAGCCAATGACTGCCCTTCACCAATATTCCTCTTCTTTGATCTTGTGTTAGCTGCTACACTCTGAGAAATTATTTGATTCATGCCACAAAAATCCTCAGCTTTCCAATTCACAAGTGCGGTATCATTTGGAGTTGTGTTTTTTGAGATGTCCCTTGTTGCTGATTTGTTTCTTAACCCACTTTACCCTCTACGCCAATAGTTGTCACCATCAAGGCTTGGTTCAAAGCACCATTGAAGCACATAGATTGGTTGTGAGGTTCATTGCATGGGAACCACCAATCATACTCTTGAGCTATGTTGTTTTGCACTAGCACTAATGTTTTAGAAGCGAGATGCAATATTGGGGTTATAGGGCTGAAATGGTCTATTATTTGGAGGCCTTACTTGGCTTTGATTTGTAGTTGCATTGGGTGGCCTATTGGGCTGATATGGTTTCCTATTAGGTTGAGCTTGAGGTTGATAAGAAGTTCTAAAGCTTTGGACTTGCTTTGCCTTTTGAGTGTAACCAGCTCATTTCCCAAATTTTACAATTGTTTCATGACCTCTTGGAGTTCATTTGAAGCACTAGAGGATGAAGTAGAAGTTTCATTTGAACTTTGATTTCTAGGAGTGGGAATAGGAGCCAAAGTGGGTGCTTGAATAGTGCTTAGATTTTCTAGGTTTGGATACAAGGGCATGGGAGGCCTAGGAGCCAGCTTACCAACTTGAATAAGACAGTTTTCAGCCCTAATGACAATGCTATAAGCAACAAGTAAGGTTGTGCCTCCCATAGATTGAATTAACATAGAAATATCAGAATTCAAAGCTTTAAGATAATATAGAAAAGCACCTTCAGTTGTTGGCCTAACGGCCACTGGAATCCTATCCCAAGACCTTTGAAATCTGAAGTTGAAGTCAGTCAGTTGTTCATTGGGAGCTCTCTTGATAGTTGTCAATTGTTCCAGTAGAGACAAATTATCTCCCTTTTCTCCAAACTGCTCATGGAGAACTATGCATAACTGATTCCAATTTTGGATAGAACCAGCTCCAAGGCTCCTAAACCATTACAATGCCTTCCCTTTGAACGAAGATGCCAACAATTTGACAGCAACATCCATTTCATTTATCTCATGGATTACACAAACGTTAGCAATGTCTTTGACATGATCACCAGGAGTGGTATGATTTTCTCCAGTGAAAAATGGAATGTTCTTCAATGCTACAATTAGAACTAGATTCTGTGCATTGAGGGAAAGTGGAAATTCTTTGCCGGTGAAGTTGACAAAAGGATTCGGTGGTAGATGTGCCATTATGATTGGCCTAAGAACTCTGGTTGATGCGAGAAAAGGTCTACCAGGTGGAGGTGTAGACAAAGTCTGGTTAGGTGGAGATGGTGATCTTCGTGGTCCTCTTCCTCTCCTTCCTCTGCCTGGTGATAGTTGCAAGTGGAAAAATAACCCCTCTTCTCGAGTATCAGACCTGGTTCGAATTCTTCTCATGTGCCTGGGAAACTTTGTTGCTACACCACTGAATTCTATCCCCTTTGGAGTCACCAGATGTGTTAGATAATGAGCCTCAAAAGGCTAGATTCTGCCAAGTTACACACCAAACCTGACAATATTAAAAAATAGAATTTAAAAGCTTGAAGGACCTAGAAGATATAGTTCTTCAATTCAGTTATCGGGTTTTGTTGTGCGTACTACTAATCCCCAAAAGGTACAGGTAAAACTTAGGTCATGTAAGGCAACTTACAAAACCTGAAATACACCGTGTCAGAACTTGGGACATGCTCAACACCTGGGAAACCTGAAATACTAAAAAACCATGAAATTTTGAAATTCAAAATCTCAAAAATATAAGAATACCCTTTTGAATATTATCCCCCGATCTATCAACTGGTGAAATATTGACTTGTTTTGAAAGCAAGTTGAGCCCTTGAAAATCGATTTCAAATTTCAACTTTGGAAGGTGAAAAATCTGAAATTATAAAACCTCGCAATTTTTAGTCCAAATTTCATGAAAATTCCTTCAAATATTGTGGAATGACCTCTGGTCCCACTGTGCATGCCAAAAATTTTGATGGTGAATCACAGCACCCTTGAATGTCTGCGTAACTCAATGGGTTGAGACTCTCGGTGCGATTGCATAACATGGAGCTTTTCCCAAGTGTGGGACCTTGTGAATCGGGAAAGCTCTCGGATGAAGGCCGGTTCCTATTCCTTTGTTTAGATGCACACATAAAAATGTAGAGGGTTTACTCAAAAACCTAATCTAACTTGCCAAGGAGACAGGGTAAGAATATGCATAAAAATAAACCTAAACTAACAAAGGTGATGCACCGAGGAATGAAGAACACCTATCTTGCCAATAAACACAAACCATTAAAATGCAATGCAAGATCATGCACAGATAACCAAAATTGTAGTGAAAGATTAGGAGGATGCAAATAAACATAGAGAGGGTTGAGAATCATCCATAGACATGCATTATCTACTCCAAAGATTGATACAATACACTACAAAATGCCAAGAGGCAAAGTTGCATTACAGTTTTAAATGGGAGGTTTGAACTCCACAAACTCACCTACCAAAGAGAAGAAGGGAGGGGCAAAACAAGAATTTCCAACCTTTAGAAAGAATCCCCTCCTTACAATTTATAGGAAGAATGAGAGAGGGAAGAGAGAGGAAATCCAAATCTACCCCAACCACCTCTAGGTTACATTTAATTTATCTCATTATGGCGGTAGGTGAGAACCCTAGCAAACCCAAAAAGTGGTGAACTATATTTTACATTTTAAATAATTTTTCTCACCCAATTAAAGATATCTAGTCATATTTGGATAGAGGACCTTGTAAGATTTCGAAAAGTCCAACCTTGTGTGAATCTGAGCTCCCTATGAAAATTTATGGCCATTTGAATATCTGGGTCAGATGGTCCTTCCTGTCAACGCTCAAAATGTTGCGCCTCCTGAAGATGCACCCGGCGCATCCATCCTTATGTCAACATACTCTTACATGCACCAAGGTGTGAATTTCTTCATGTCAACACCTTATGTCATGTGCCCTTTACCTGCGCCAAGGCATAAATTTCTTCATGTCGACACCTTATGTCATGTGCCCTTTACCTGCGCCAAGGCGCGAATTTCTTCATGTCGACACCTTATGTCATGTGCCCTTTACCTGCACCAAGGCGTGAGTTTCTTCATGTCAACACCTTATGTTGTGCACCCTTTACCTGCGCCAAGGCACAAATTTCTTCATGTCGACACCTTATGTTGTGCGCCCTTTACTTACGCTAAGGTGTGAATTTCTTCATGTCGACACCTTATGTCATGCGCCCTTTACTGCGCAAGGCGTGAATTTCTTCATGTCGACACCTTATGTCATGCACCCTTTACCTGCACCAAGGCATGAATTTATTCATGTTGACACCTTATGTCGTGCGCCCTTTACTCGTTGTTATTCCCATATCTACTCGAGGGGAAGATATATACAACAAGTACCATGACAACTTTATCATGATATATATAAGGCATTATCGAAACTTGTCAAGAAGACTTAGATAACGTCGAAACCATTACCAAGTGATAAGTATAACAAGGAGTTTTAATTGTGTGAGCAACGTAACCACACAATAAAGGGACTTCTACCATTTTCTCATAAAAATGAGAATACAATGTAAGTACCAAGCTTGTGCATCTAGAATGTGAACAAAATTATCAACTCAAGAAGAGATGAAAGATGAACCAAACTCATAGCGGTGAAGATGATCTTGAAATCAAGATGGAAGGAATTTTATCAAAGATACAAAAACATACCTACACACTTTAGACATTTAACAACCCATCCGCAAACATGGATGGGCGTAAATAGACAAAAAAGTTGCAAGCACTATCTCTAATAAAAATGCGCAAGGTATGCACCTTTCTCACCTGAAAAATGGGTGGTGAGAATGCAAGGGTATAGATCAAAATATGAAAACAAACCAAGCACCACTTGGGTAGAGTTTCACCTCATCCGAAGACAAGAATAAAACTAAGCGAAAGTGGGACATAGTTTAGTTTCATGATGAAAGACAATTAGATCAAACTCATAAGGGTTTTTTTCCTTGTTCAAAAAACAAGGTTCAAATTCTAAATGAGTTGTCACTTTGTGATGGCTTGACGCAACAATGGACTAGTAAAGTGGAATCCAAGATAGAATGGCCTCCTTAATAAGTTCTCTCAACTAGGTGTTACAAAGTTGTCTTAAGCGAGCAAGATTTACCCAAATAGTCACCCTGACTATCTTGGGAGTATCTCACTTTACTTTACCCCTTCGAGCATAAAGGGAAACTAGTGTGTCCATGTGTGCTCTCTATGGGGTCGCTTTACGGACAACCAATAACTCTAACTCATAAGGCGTATTAGTCAAGTGGGTAAGCGGGCGCTTCTGTTTCATCTACGAGGTTACTCAACGGTGGATTACTTTAGGGTTCTGGAACCACCCCATTGTTGTAGCTTAAGGTGTTATGCCAAAGAGGTTATGTTCTGTTGAGCGGATAGGGATGTACCCTTTTCCAAAACTTGGAATACAATGTTTTGAATATGGTGTGTTTTTAATCTTACTTAACTTAATGTGGTTTTAAGTGGCATACCATTGGACAACCTACAAGAACACATGTATTAGAAGTTTTACGTTTTGGACGTATTTCTTCTACAAGCATTGGGTCCTGTAGACAACAAGTTTTAGTAATTTTCCAGTTCATAGATTGATGTCAAGAAAGAGAACTTTACACTTTGCTTTTGATTCCTAAGATCGCCAATAGGTGCGAAGGAAGAGCATACGCAATGTGAAAAATCCTACTAAATCACATGAAATTTTACTTTATCCTTTATAAAATAAGTGTTTAGAACATTCGATAAAATTTTTGCATAAGTGTTTCTGATCTCCAAGATCACTTTTGAAGGTGTGAGGAGAGAGCATACACACTTTTACAAACCTAGTTTTAAGCTAAGAACCGAAAACACTTAACTATGCAAACTAAAATACCAAAGAAAAACTCTATTTTTAACTTGTTAGTCCGAGAAATTTGCAACAAAGATTAGAAAAAAATATTTTGTAGATTATAGAATTTTTTTCAATCTTTACACAGACACCTGTGTGCTCCCAAACCAACACCAGTGCTCCCCAACCGATGGGTATGCGCCTAACTCAATGGATATGCCTATAAACAAAAATTAGTGAAATCTAGTATACTAAAAACATAGACACATCTAGCAGACAGAGACACTTGCAACTCAACATGGATGCTTAGGTTTCAACGAAGATGCGTCTAAGCATAAAACAAGCAATTTCAAATTTTTACACAGTCAAGCTATTTACACAGACGTGGCTAGAGAGGCGAGACGTGGACCAGCCGACAGAGATGCGTGTGCGTCCCTGCAGAGATAAAATTTTCCAATGATGAGGACAGTCAAAAAGGTATGCTCCTGTTCTGACGGGGACAATGAGGTTTCAACGTGTACGTGCCCCTTCTTAACACCTACGCGTACCCTGTGAAAAACCTGCAAAACTCACAGATTTTCAAATTTTCAAAAGCAAACAGGTTAGTTGTTAGTCAAAGTGTCCTATTTCTATATCAAACCCACAAAATACATGCAAATGAAGGTCATTTATCTAGTGTTAGAAACAAAAATGAGGAAATAACAAGTAATTTGATCCAAAAACTTGAAAATGAACTTTGAAGAACTCAAAAGACCTCCATTAATGGAGGATGGACATAAGTGTCCCATTGTGCATGCCAAATGTGTTCAATGAAAAGTTGAAAAAGCCATGGAATTGGGGTAATAATCTAAAGAAACCCAAAAGGCTTTGAATAAGCTGATCAATGGACCATCTGATAAGAAATGAGTAAGGGTTTCTTCTTTACATACATTAATTTGAAGTAAACAAGAAAACTAAGAAAATGAATCTAACCTCTATTATTTGAAAGCTTGAAATAATGAACCTAAGAGGATCTAAGCATTCAGTTTGTGTTTTAAGAGAAAGATATCTCCCCATTAATGGCTTCAAGGCCAATGGTTCTTCTCTTTTACTCCATATTTGTGCTATAAAATACAAAAGCAAATACTACTAGCTCAATGGAAGAAAATGAAATACAATCTAAAGCCTAAACAAAATACTATAATCTATGCTAGGAAGAAGAGAGAATTCTTAGAAAATGAGGGAGGGGGTCTAGCCCTATTTATAGTTTTCCATTTGGGAAAATGGGAGATTTAGGTGCATGTGGGACAAATGAAAAGTCAAAAAGCACTTTTAGCAATTCAAAGTTAGGTTTGACTGTGTTTAGAAGAGATTGACCATGGTTAAGACTAGCTAACCATGTTTAGAGGGTAATTAATCTTACTTAGAGATAAATTAGGTTTCTGAAGGGCTTCTGAAAGACTTAATCAATCCAACAAAGTGGATTGATACTCCAGGAGCTAATAAATGTGGTAAATAAGAGAATATTAGCCAAGAAGAGGTTATTATAACCTATTTAATTAGTTTACAAGAGGAAATACGACCAACAGAGTGTTGTAAGAGGGGATTTAGATAGATATAACTGACGAGGTGTCATAAATTTGCAAGGGGAAGAATAGTTAGTACAATATCAAGAATAATAGTGCATTGATCAAAATACAGTGTCTACGGGGAGGTGATGACACGTGTGGTAAATAAAGTAGTGGGAAGTTCTAAAGCAAACCTCAAGTTAATTTTGTTGATAATACAAGGTCTAAGAAAAGGATGTTGGAGTCATAACCTTCATCTTCTTCTAATCAAGGAAATGTTGTCAACAAGGAGAAGGATGTTAGAATAGATAAGAAAAATTTCTTGAGTTTCCGATAATCTTGTTTTAGACAAGGAGGTTGATCCTTAACTAAAGATACTTATCCAAAAATTGCAACAACAAAAAAGAGAATAATGTTCCAGTAAATGCAAAAATCCATGAGCATACCTTTCAATATATATTGAGAAAATGAAGAAGACAAATGTCAATGTGAAAATGTGGGATGCTTTGGCCATTCCATCACAATGGGATATCCTATGTGAAGCTCTCAAGTAGCTTCCCCAAGTTTATCTAGTGGTGGAGAAGACTCATGCTGCTGTTAACTTATGTCAATAAAGGGCGAGAGAAGGTAAGAAAACTTGTTAAGAATGCACCATTTTATATGTCATTAATTGTGGGTAAACAGTTGGTGTATACTTGTATGATTGATTCAAGGGCTAGCACCTCTGTAATGCCAAAGAAATTTTTTGATGTCCTGGGTTTCAAGTATAGTCATGTTTCTAAGGGAGTTTTACAACTTTATGGGTCAACCATGGTGTATTAGGAGTGATTAAGGATCTTGAGTTAACCCTTCATGTTTTCCCAAGTATCACCATAACTCATGATATATTAGTAATTGACTTGCCTCCCATATTTTCCATTTTCTTATCAAGATATTTCACTGTCAAAATAGGTGGCTATTTGTATTGAGACTAGATGCATATGCTCTTAAAAACTAGATAAGGTACAAGATTTACCATCTAGGCTGATCCCATATTTTCCTATCACATAGAGTCATATGATACCACCCCTAGTCAATAAAATTACATAATACAAGAAAAACATAACCATGAGTCAATTTTAGAAGAGAAACCTATTCCTCCTCCTATGCTTGATTTATTGTTAGATGAATGGGCCAAAATGTGCTATGAATGGGATCCTTATGATGAAAGTTTAAAAATTGGTCTTGGTACTTACTACATTCTTGAAGAAGGATCCACTCTACCTACACCATTCATGTAAGAAAAGGATAATGCTTCTGGATTGTTGAAGATGTTCTTTGATGGTTCTAGGAGTAGAAATTTATTTGGGCAAAGTGTTGTGTTAATTTATCCAATGGATGAGAAATTCTTCTTTTCCCATAGATTGTAGTTTGCATGTTCTAATAATGTAATAGAGTATGAGGCATTGGTGTATGGTCTTATAATTGTTGAAAAGAGAAAAATCAAAGAATTGTAAATCTTTGGGGATACTAAATTGGTCATTCACTAGGTTAGAGGAAGTGTTCCATTAAGAATAAGCTTTTGAAAGCTTATAAACACATATTTTAAGATCTTCTAGAGACTTTTGATGCTCTTGATTTGTAAGTGGTGCCTAGGAATTGAAAAAGGAAGAAAATCAGATGGCCACCTTTGGTTTTCAATTCTCACCTATTGAATATCTTGTTAAAGGAAATGTGCAACACATCGATATAGTGGTCAGACCTTCCATTTTGGATAATGAAACCAAGGTAAGTATTTGATAGTGATGAAAAAAGAGTGCAATTCATCCAGAATGAAGCTGATTTTTCTTCAAGAATACAATCTGATTTGCATGATAGATATGGTGATCAAATTATTTAGCTGAAGAAAAACAAATTTCTAAAAGGATTTGTCACTTTGGAGCATATTTTCATCCCGGATGACAAATTCGGAGAGGTGAAGAAAAGAACATAAGAACAAGGTAAGAAGATCGATCGATCAGTCACCATTGCACAAGGAAAGGAACTTCTTCTTGGAAAGGTATGTGATGAAAATGAGAAGAAATCTTTTATCTCCTTGTGCCAAAAATTTAGTGATGTATTTTCATGGGATTATGAATATCTAAAGGGTTTTAATCTAGAAATTGTACAACATTCTATTGATCTTGATCCTAATGTCAAGCCAATTAGACAAAAGAAAAGGACAGTTAATCCTAAGATAGAGCCCCTCATGAGGAAGGAGTTATCCAAACTCATTGAGGCAAAGATAATTTTTCCTATCAAATACTCTACATGGGTGGCAAACCTTGTCCTAGTGAGGAAGAAGAATGGAGAAATCAGACTTTGTGTTGATTTCAAATATTTGAATAAAGCCTCCCTAAAGGATCACTATCCTCTACCTTCCATGGAGAAAATTTTACAAATGGTAGCAGGAGTTGATAGGTCTCCATGATCGATAGATACTCAGGTTTCAATCAGATCAAAGTTAAGGAAGAAGATTAGTAAAGGAATGCATTTACAACCAAATGGGAACACATGCATATCAAAAAATGTTTGTTAGTTTATCAAATGCAGATGCCACATTCCAAAGAGAAATAGACATTGCCTTCATGGGGTATATTAATGAATTCATCCTTGTATATCTTGATGAAATTATAATTTTATCAAAGTAGAGTAAGGATCATATCATCCATCTTGAGAAGGTATTTGAGATATGTAGGGAATATGTGGTATCTCTTAATGCTAAGAAATGTAACTTTAACTGCAGGGGTCCTATTTCCATATTGTTTCAAAGGATGACATTTCCATCGATCCAAAAGGTATCCAAAACATTTTGTATATTTCATTACCTATTCACAAGAAGGCCTTATAGTCATTCCTTTGAAATATTAACTTTGTTAGGATATTCATTCCTAATTTTGCAAGATTGGTTAGGCCTATTACTCTTATGCTCAAGAAGAATTTAGTTTTTAAATGGAAAGCCAAAGGAAAAGAGAGTTTTTCCAAGATAAAAAAATATATTTCTCAAGATCCTACTCTTATTAACCTAGACTATTCCAAGGATTTCATCCTATATGCATATGGAGCTTAATCTAGCATTGATGTTGTTTTGAATCAACAAAATGATCAAGAAATGGAATAGCCAGTGGCCTTCTTCATTCAAACACTAAAGTATTATTAAAATAAGTATAACCACATTGAAAAGAATGTATTTTCCATCATGAGAAATAAAAATAAGTTCAAGAGTATGATTTCTACTAATCACATCAAAGTTTTAGTCTGACATTCCAGTGTGAGAAATTTTATCATGAAGCATAAATAAGTGAGAAAGATCTAGATGGGTGACCAAAATCATGAAATATGATGCAAATATTAAGGCCACAAATATGGTAAGAGTAGAGAGTTTTGTGAGTACCTTTCTTTGGATGCTCAAGATCACCAATAAACCTCATTCATCTTGTTGAATTTTAGCGGGATGAAAGATATGCAATCAATGATCACAACTATATTGCTGATATGACTAGATTCTTATCTGTTGGTACATATCCTCTGTTGTCCTAAAAACAAAAGGAATACATATAAGGCTACAATATATTCCTTATGCACTGATTGATAGAATTTTTTTAAAGTAAACATTGATGGATTTTTATTTAGGTGCATTGAATGTGAATATTGTGAATTTTTTTTTTTACCAAGTTCCATGCGTAGACACCAAAAACACATCACATTTCACTATCTTCCTCCAAAATAGCCTAATAGCCACATTCTACATGGGCGATTGATTTAACCCTAATTTTATCACTCACAACCCCTTTCACACGTCACAATGACCCTCACTCACACAACCAAGGATTTAATTAACATCAATTAATTAAATTCCCTCCTTTACCCACTCATCAGATCCACCTCACCCAACCTCATTTCCTCCTCCACCTCACTCTCCCACTTGCCCCTCCATCTCACCATTCCACTCCCCACCTTTCCCATACCTATCCAAAAAAGAGTTCACATGATCGACCGAGATCGGAAGTCTACACATGCGCATTCCACCCATAACCCAACAACAGGTAAACCTCCTACACCCTTATCTACATTTCAGTCTCTGATTGTATGTAAAAAGGATCGAAACATTTTGGCACGCCCGGTGGGACCCATCCGGGGTTCCTTGAATTTTCATTCCTAGGAAAATATTGTATGTTTGTTTCCCTTTCTAAAAGGCTTTCACATTAATCTCCTTCTCTAGAATCTTCTTCTTCTTCTATTTTCTAAAAGCAATCATGTTTTGGTGCTTTAAAATGAACATTTCTTCCCTTTCATTAGTATCACATTAGTGAAAGAGCATCCCTTCTCCTGTTCATCAGTTGTGACATCGAATATCATATTTTTGATTTGGGTTTAAAATAATCACATTAAATGAGGGCAACCTATATGCTAGAAGTCATGCCTAGCTAATGGTTGACAAACAAATCATAGAAAAGCACTCTCTTTCTCTTTCTCTCTCTTTGATTCTTACCAAATTGCACAAAATTTCAAAAACACATCTTAAACAACATCTTCCGGGAACATCTATTCGCGATCACATGATCAGGTTGGCAGGTACTCCCATCTCATTACTTTTGTCAAGTCATTATCTCAGAGGATGGCCCGCCCCCACCATAACATAACCTGAAACCTCACCTTTTAGATCTCCTTCTTCGTAGGAAGCCTTCCTCACCAAAAAACTCATTCTAAATCTCATGAGTCAGTCCTTCTAAATAGTGTAAGCTCAACACATTTAAAATCACTTGTTAGGTAATGTCTTCTTTTAGCATTCTGCTTGAAGTGTGTTTTGAGGTGTGAGAGTATGTTTTCTCCATTTTTGTTCTCTTTTTCCTTTTGCGCTCCCCACTCACAGTTGGTGTATTCTGAATTTTTCTAAGGGTGCAGAGGCTTCATTATATCATCCACCAATCTCTGGTTTGATCATTCTTTTGATTCAAATTTACCATAATACAATTTTCTACAATTTTTCAATCTACATAGTAACTAGGCATTGGTTAAATACCCTACTAGCATCAGTCTCAATTATTTTGGGTTAACTTACCCAAAAGACCCCTCTTTAGTCTCTTTGTTGTCACGAGTTCTAATAACATTACGAACACTTTGTTTCCTACTAAAACTCTGTCACAAAGCTTTTCGACACGATAATCTGCACTAATTCATGTCTCGGTTTTGTAAATCATTCTTATCTCTCGGTAACCAAAAGTGGTTGTTCTTAAGCTGGAATCGATCACCCTAATCAACATCAGTTAGCCTATGTTGGTTCTTAACTAAGCAAATTCACCCAATCTATCTACGAGATACCCATTCTTTCCATTCTGTTACTATCTCTATAATCTACGAGTATAACATTACCTGATATACACCCCTTCACATGGTGTTAACGCACAATCAAGAAAACACACTTGTGTTTCATGCTATCCTCAACCTCTTCCACCTAGTCTGTCACCTCCTTCTGTGTTGTCACCTATGGACCCCAATCTACCCACTGTTGTTAGTATGGGCGACATAGATTTTGTATGGTTTCTAGACTAGAATCCTACCACCTTACAACATTATCTACTCCACTCATCTGCTTGTGACTCCTCAAGACAACTTATCTACGGTATGCTCGTGTCCATCCCTCCCACTCTTACACCTACCTCCATGTCGGCTACTTCTAGCTCGGCTATACCTACTTCTACCTTACCACCGGTGGTGTCGTAACTCAACCCTACCACGATGGTATCCACCCCTATACAATGTTTACCACACCTTTGACATCTTCACCCCCTATAACATCTACCATGCCCACCTCCATGGCCGTTAGTCCCAGTGGCCCCATGTCATCCTCTACCTACATACCCGCTCCATCTCAACCACCACCAGTATCAACAAACCATACCCCTTCAAAATTTAGTCCTATCTATTCCCCAATCACTTCCTCCCATTGCTACTAGGGTGGTCACCCCGACCCCTCTTGTATACACCCACTTTCAACCTTCACCAAGTAGCCTCTACCTCTTATTCAACATATTACCCTTCCTCATCCTTCTCCTCGCATATACCTCCACAATTTTCATACGGGGCTCCTTCACACAACGTGATGCCTTCTACATCATATTCTTCTTACCTTCCTCCCCCTCCTTTGGGAATCCAACCTCCATCACAACCTACCCCTGATCTTATTAAAATGATGATGGATAAGATGCAAACGCTAGAAGCATCTCTTTCTAGTTCACGCACATCTCTCACCTATGAGGAGATTTGTAATGAGCCCATTCACTTCTCTGTTCCTATCTCGTCCATACCCCCCACATTGGGAAATATCGAAATTCAATTGGTTCAACAGAAAAGAAGACCCATAACAACATTTGAGGTATTTTAGACATGTGTTATCTTATCACTGATGATGATGCTTCGCTGTTGTGAACGTTTCCTATGTCCCTCAATGGACCCGCCTAGATTGGTATAGTGCTCTACCTAAGAACTTTATCTTCTCCTTCAATCAGGTGGCCCAAGCCTTTTGGACCAGTTCTCCATCAATGTAGTAAACAAAGTCACCATGATTGAATTATACACCACGCACCAATAAGATGACAATTCAATGATAGACTTTGTTGCTTGTTGGCGTGGCTTGATCAATCACCTCACATTCCCCTTACCGTAGAATGAAGTAATAGAGTTGTTTACATGGGCTTGTGCTTGCCACATCTCATCCACCTTACAAATCCAGACATTTCACACATTTGACGAGGCATTCACCATGGCCCGAAAGCTCGAAATCCGAGCCATCAAAGAGAAAAGGATTCAATTGCACAAAAAAGGTGCTCCTTTTAAACCACAAGAACCCTCTTCCACTACCAAAACACCACCAACCACTCCTCTTAACCCTCCTAGAGCCAAAGGCTCTACCCATGTGGTAGTCCTGAAGGCTAGCCCACCTCACCCATCCAACCTACCAAAACCTCCACCTAACCTCTTGCCAATGCAAACATTCCTCTTCAAAAATGAACAAAAGAAATATACCCCCATCGCTGAACCATACCTTGTTGTTCTGGAAAAACTCCTGAACACAGGGGCTATCACTCTTTTGGCTATCAAACCACACCCTGGTTTTGATCCTACCCATCGATACCCTCATGGTATAGGGAGAACAAAATCTACGACTACCATCATACCCGAGGACACAACACCAACAATTGCATCACCTTCAAAACCATTGTCCAAGAAATGTTAGATAGAGGAGATATCATTCTGGAAAATCCCAACGCACCTACAAACCAAAACCTCCACATCTTTCAAAACCATTTCCTAATCATACACCCCCACCCAAAAAACCCTTCTATAGTCGGTGACAATACCCAGGAGGTTCATGCCATCTTTGATATCCTACCCATACCGCTTGCACCATACCCCCCAACCACACCCACAGAATAACTTCCCAAACATATTCCTTTATCCTCACCAACATCTTCGCCCTCTTCACCACTATCACTAGAAGTTAATCTAGTGCAAACAAATTCATCTTCTTCGGATGTCATAACTACCATACCTGACCATGTCATTGACCCTCCCACCCTCATACTTGATGAATCGTCATCAACACCTACTTCCATACTCACGAGGAATCGGAAGTACCTTCCCCTTCCTCCACCTCACCACACATCGAGGAAGATCCTTCTTCATCTACCTTACCCACACTTCACCACAAAGAAGAGCCCATGCTGAATGTAACCAACCCACTACCATCTCCTACAACATTAAATGATCTCTTCTCATCTCTCCTTCCTATAAAATTAGATGTAGAGGGCTTCCTTGTGTCATAGATATCCATTCCGTTTACAGGGATCACCACCAAATCCACCCTCATCCCCTTTCTCTCTTCCTCGTCCCATTTGATGGACCCTCCGGAGTATGTTGATCATTCATTACTTCAGAACACATAAAATCCCCGTCTCCATGCAGATGCAGACATTGCCCACCGACTCACCCACTATTTACCCTATAGTAGTGGAAACATCTACACCTATCCCACCCACAGAGAAGACTGCAACACCTCCCACATTGCCTCTAACCACACACATACCCTCATCATCTACATCATCACTTTCTAACCCCTCATCAATCTCCACCATCTCTCATATCCTAGGGTACGACCCACATCGAGCCTTACCCATCCAACAATCAAGATTGATTTGACTACCCCCTCTCACCCCTTCACCAAAAATACACCCCTACCAAAACCAAAAAACCAACCCGAACGCCGATACTGGCATCACCCACTACCTCTTTGTCACCTTCACCACTACCATCCCTCTTGGGTCCTCATCCATCGTCCCTAACAACAAAATTGATTGTACATAGTATAGCCAAAAGTTGACAACTACCCCACTTACCACCACCTCCTCTTCTACCCAACCCTACGAAGTTTCCATTACCTATTAGGTAGCACCAACCACCACTACTATCTATCACCCCTACCTCCACAATGCCACCCCTCTCACCTTGGATTACCCATCCTCTCCCACCTTTGGCATGACCCTCTTCATCACACCATCATCCTAATTCTACTGACCACCCCACTTCCCAAAGCTACACCTAAACCCAAAACCAAATCATCCACTACACCTTTACTTAACAAAGTGTAACCTACACCCCAACTGAAGCCTAAACATACCCAAACTACCCAGATCACCCCATAATGTGATTAGCGGCACCCGCTTCTATATCACTACCGAGTTCCTCACCCAAAACCATACCCACCACACAATGCGACCCAATGGCAGGATCCTATGCTACTATCTGGCCAACCTACTGGCCTCCTCCCACATCACCTTACCACCTATTCGACCTTACGACCCACTCAAACCAAAACCAAAATGGTTTGATGACTCCCAGATATGTGCCTACCATCATACACCAAGACATAACGTGGAGGATTGCCAAGCTCTTAAAGCACTCCTTCTATAGCTCTTCATTGAGGAAGATCTTTTAGACAAATATCCCATTCCTCCCACCACCATAATCACCCCATCTATACCATTACCACCATCACCTCAAACATCATACCCTTCCTACCCACCACCTATATTTGAAATCAATATGGTTCAAATCACCACTCGGGCTCAATGTGATAAAGGAAAACTAGGGTAGATGAGCCTACTCCCTCACCTATACCTCACATCACACCTGCATTACGCACCAAAAATCACCATCCGAGGACCTACCTTCCCTGTCTCCAATGGGAGGGCCCATTGCGCCATGATCAAACAACTCCACCAATCGCCACTCAAAATGTCCTTGTATGACCTAATCCAAACTTCCGAATCTCATCACAGGCCCTCATTGAGGTCCTACAATCCATTGAGGTCCCACCCAATGACCCCACACCAGTTGCATCCATCATCACACCACACCACGTGGCCTACCTTATTTCTTCACCTCCCACCTCGACACTGTCACCTCATCTCAGGTGGCTGCCCTCACTTTCTCTGACGATGAGATCACACCTCACCAAACAAAGGACCCAGATCCCGCCTTGTTCATCTCTACTTTTTCGATAATATACATGTTCGGCATATTATGATAGATGGCGGAGCTAACATCAACATCATCTCCTCTCATGCATAATGATCCAATTATGTTGCATTCTTTCAACGATGCCATAACCACCACCTTAGGGACAGTAATCCTACACATTCATGTTGGTCCCGTAGCATCCCCGAACTCTTCTACATCCTAGAAGGAGAGTTCCAATACAACATGTTACTTGGCTAACCCTGGATCCATGTCATGGGATGTGTCCCCTCCACCCTTCATCGTTGTCTCAAGTTTGAACATGAAGGACACAACTAAACCATCCCCACTAACCCTTCACCATTCAAAACTATTACATGTTATACTAGCCCAACAATTTCCTAATACACGTCATCGCTCCCACTTCTACCTCCACTTTCGCTACAATCTCTGTTACCACTTCTTCTTCAACCCCTACATCACCTCTTATCACTACCACCACAGCTCTGTAGAACCATCCGTTGCGCCACAACCCATGCAACCTCCTCACCTCAAATCCTGTGGAGACATCCATTCCCACCACTCGTATCCCAGATACTAACCCACTAGAGGGTGGTTTTCAACACTTGACATTGGAGGAGTACCACCTCTACAACTTCAACACGTCCGTACCCCACAAGAATATGGAAACCTTCAACAACATCCCCATTATGACCCCCGCATTGGCAAAGTTCTCACCTATGGAACTTGTCAACACCAATCTGGCACTATGATAATTCTTCACCGAGAACTCCTCATGCTATGATTATTTACTAATGCACAACTTTTAGTTTGGTGGATGTAATCTGGAAACACAACAACAAACATAACATAAGAATACCATAAACTATGATAAGAAGGAATGATGATAAATATGAAATATAAGTGTAAATTATAATATCAACATGAAATTGTTACAATCTCACCCATGAAGTACTTCAAGTGTTACTGACTTCACTTGCCTTCCAACAATAACTATGGGAGAAACTTCAAAATTACACCTCTTAATGGCTTCTTTAATACACCTTCAAAATGATGGATTCCTTTATACACTTACTCATACAATATTTCTCACTACTTCCTTCTATGCTAAATGAGGGGGTTGGCCTATCTATTTATAGAATTTCCAAGCTTATCCATTTTATCTCTAAGATAGGATAAGAAATCTACTTTGACGAATCATATCCCATACCTTAACTCTTATGTGTACATGTAAGCTTATCTTTTAAGATAAGATAAACCTTATCATTTCACATGGGTTCCACATTTTAGAATTTTTACAAATAAAATACACAAAATATTTATGACCTCATTCCTTGTCCTTATTACCAATATAATATTTCTAATTCCTAATCATCTAGACCCTACTTCTCTACTTACCCTAACTTTGACATTTTAACATTACTTGACCACTTACGACAAATATTTACTTTTTACCACAACATTCCTATTGTACTTTTGACTATTACCTTACAATATATTATTGGTAGCGTCATTATCTTCTATCGACGCTACTACTAATTATACTTAACAACATCCTATTCCTAATACATACATTAATGAAATAAAATTACGGAGGAAAATTTTAGTGTCGACAAACCTCACACCTCCGCACCAATATGACCTATGGGGGTATCGATACTCCCACTTACACACTGAACCACCTACCTCAGCCCTACCATTTACCACCACCCTTCCTCATTAACCAGCCTATGCTTTTCCCATACCTTCTTTCATCACTTGCTTTGACAGGGTTTTGGCTTTGGCCTTTATGAGCAAGGCCGCCACACTGTCATTCCTTGCACTACTCACAAGCACAAGGACCATAGTGGGGTGGGATTTATTGAGCCCGCATTTAAAAAATCTCGTGCCGACCTCATTACGAGGCACATCAACCTCATGATCCCTCACCTAATTCACCCACTTCACCCATGGAGTCTATAGACCTTGAGTCTATTCCTCCTACCTTTTTTTTTCCATAAACACCATTTCCTTGGGACCTCTTGCCATTCAATGAGATGGCGAGGCTCCTACTTATTTTCCCATCCTCTATCTTAATATGATCGATGAGGACGCCCTTCTATCAAAGTTATACGTTGTCAAAACAACGATTCCATTCTCACCTACTTGGGTGTGGAGGACTCCTATCTCCACCGCACACTACCTTCTGAGACCCAAAACATGTTGAACGAATCCACTATCAACATCAACATCCACACATTGGATGACCCTCGCATTCTAAAGATAGGCCAATCTTTGGACTCTGCTGAACAGGAAGCCTACACTTCTTTCGTGACCATAACAACACTTTGCTTGGTCATACGCCGATATGCCTGGTATTGACCCCAACATCGTGGTCCACAATATTGTCACCTTACCTGATGCTAAACTCAAAAAGAAGCTGCGTAAAATACACCCACACATTTCCCTTCTCATCAAAGAAGAGCTCCAATGCCTCCTCTCTGTCTCCTTCATCCTACCAATTGACTACCTACTAATGGATTTCCAACATCATTCCCGTTACCAAAGAAATAGGGGACTCTGCATATGCACCAACTTCCAGGACCTCAACCTAGCTTGTCCTAAAGATGACTTTCCTCTACCTAGTATCAACCAATTGGTTGACCTCACCACGGACATGAGATGCTATCTCTCATGGATGGGTTCTTGGGTTATAATCAAATATTACTCACCCCGAGGATCAACACAAAACTACCTTCATTACCCCTTGGGGGACCTTCTGCTATCACGTCATGCCCTTCAGACTGAAGAACACATGCACCACCTACCAACGAGCCATGACCTATATCTTCCATGACATCATGCATCACATCTTGGAAGACTACGTTGATGACCTTTTGGGAAAATCCAAAAGTCACGCTGACCATTTACCCATTCTTAAAATCATCTTCGATCGTCTCATCCAATATTGCATACGCCTTCAACCTAAGAAGTGTGTCTTCACTATCCTATCAGGTAAACTCTTGGGCTTCATTGTTTCCTTGCGAGGCATTGAAGTTGACCCACCAAAATCAAGGCCATCCTCGAGATGCCTCCACCCACTAACCTCCGCCAACTTCATAGCTTGTAGGGTAAACTGTAATCTATTCGTCACTTCATTTCTCAATTATTAGATCATTGCGAACCCTTTCACCACCTCCTTAAAAAGGACATCACTTTCCATTGGAACGCAGACTGTCATAAATATTTTGAAGCCTTGAAATCATACCTATTACAGCCACCCATGCTTACCCCACCTAAGGATGACTAACCGTTCTACCTCTACATTTCTACCACCGACCATTCCTTGGGCACCATGCTTGCTCACTGAGATGACCAACACGGGAGCAGGCGGTCTATTACATAAGCCATACCCTTGTGGATTACGAGACTAGGTATACACACACAAAAAAGTTGTGCCTTGATTTAGTCTTTATGGCCACCAAACTTCGCCACTACCTACTTAACCACACTACCTTTATCATAACCAACACCGACCCCTTGCATTACATGTATTCTAAACCATTCCAAAACCAACACATTTCACGATGGCTCATGCTACTCGTGGATCTAGATATCACCTTCCTCCACCAAAAATCAATCAAGGGTTAGGCTATCACCAATCAACTGGCTGATGCCCCACTCTCTGACCACCAACCTAGCAACTTTGAATTCCCCGATGAATCCATCGCTACCCTTTCCTCGACGAACCTTAGAGGAACCTCTACACTATCAAATGACCTTATTCTTTGATGGATCTAAGTGTTAATGTGGGGGTGGAGTTGGAATCATCCTCATTCCACATGACAATGAACCCATACCCCTTTCTTTCAAACTTGACTTTGAGTGTACCAACAACATCGTCGAATATGAAGCACTCGTACTTAGGTCTCCAAACCACCCAAACCCTAGATGTTAAATCCATTAATATCTTTGGTGATTCTCAATTGGTAGTAAATTAGGTCAATGGACTATACCAATGTCACAATGAGGAATTACAATGGTACAAACACCATGTAGACCTCTTGTTAACCACCTTCACCACTATAACCTACAAAACCATTCCCCACTCTATGAACAAGTTTATGGATACCATGGCTTGTCTCACCTCACAAATACCCTCATCACCTACCGATTCACAAATCTTTGTTGTTGTGTGAAGGTTGCAATCACCCTCCTACCTCTCTCACACTATCAATCTCATTGAGAAACTTACTGTGACCCATCAGGACCTCTGGTACTAATAATACCTCGACTACGTCTCCCTTTCCTTTCTTCCTCCGGATGTTACCCGCAATGGCCGACACACCTTCCTCAAAAAGTCTCCCAATACGTCATCATGGGAGGTCTCCTCTATAAGCATGGCTTCGATGGGATCCTTCTTCGATGCCTCACTAGCTCTGAAATACCCTATACCATCAAAGAAATACATGACAACATTTGTGGGGGTCACATCAGTGGCCTAGCTATCGCTAAATGTATCTTACACCTCGGCTATTACTGGCCTACCCTCAACCGTGATTATTGTGACTACATCAAATGATGTGTGAAATGTCAACAACACTCGAACCTTCATCACACCCCAGGTCATGCCTTATAGGCACGAGACCTTTGGCCCTTTTCTCAATGGGGCCTTGATCTCATTGGTGAGATCAACCCTCATTCTTCCCAATGCCACCAATGGATCATAACCACTACTGAATACTATACCAAATGGGTAGAAGCCATTCCCCTCATCTCTACCAAAGCCAAGAAGATTTGTGAGTTCATCAACCATCACATTATCTGTCACTTTGGTGTTCCTCATTGCCTTATCACTGATAATGGCAAACAATTCAAAAACAAAACCCTCCAGAAACTCTGTGATACCTTCGGAATCCAGCTCAATTTTTCTTCACCTTATTACCGTAAACCAATGGCCAAGCCGAATCAACCAAAAAAACCTAAACAAAATCCTCATGAAAGTAGTCAACGATACTGGGAAGGATTGGCATACGCACATTCCTTTTGCCCTATGGGCATACCACACTAGTATTCACACATCAACTACTGCTACACCTTTCTCTCTGGTCTACAGTACCAAGGTTGTCTTACCTCTTGAATTCCAAATCCCATCTCTCTGCATATCACTCAAAGACATGCTCACCAATGATGAATTTCACCAAGATCATTTAGCACAACTAGAGCTGTTAGATGAATGACGTCTACATGCTTTAGATCACCTCCAAATATACCAAAAATGCATCAAACACGCTTATGACAAGTGCGTCCACCCCAAACCTTCCAAGTCGGTGATCTCGTCTTGAAGGAAAATCAACACGTCACCAAAGCTGAGAAACATCTACGGGGTAAATTTTCTCCTAATTGGCTTGGACCCTATATCGTTACCCATACCTATGGATCAGGTGCTTATCGTTTATCTTCACTTGATGGTAAACCCAAACCTGAGCCCCTTAACATCTTGCATCTTCGACCATTCTACTATTGATCCAAGTGGTTTATCACCTCTTGAATAATACCGAGATCATCTCGTGAGCACCTACTTCTCTTATCATCTCTTCACATGCCTACGATTAAACAAGAATCATGTGACTCTCTGTCACTTTTTCAACCTTGTCTTCAATATGAGTACCATGAATCTACTCATGGCATGATTCTCATGGATAATTTTCATCCCTTTATGGATGGAATCCCATGGTTGTTTACCATTCCTCATCTACCTCACAAACAACCCAACTCCACCTCCACCTTTTGACCTACAATGTTCGTATTCCTCTATAGCCTTGTCCATGGCTTAATTGGTAAAAACAAATTCACCTATCAAAATGGGATCACCCTCCTTGAGTCAAACTTCCAAACATAAAGATGAATCCCTCAAAAGGACATCTACCATTTGTATCTAGTCACCATAAATAGATTTGCTCCTTGAAGGACAACTATACTACACTAGCCATACTCTACCTAGTCAAAAAAAACTAGGACCATTTTAAAAGCTTCCCGCATTGATCAACTTCACGAAGACCTCAAGGAGATTATCTAATCATCCCACATGGACTTCCTGCGTTGATCAGTCTATCCAACAAACATAACAAACCCTTTTTCCATGGACTCACCTATCTAGGTTATCAACCATCTTATACAAGAGGTGTTTTATTCCCCTTCACATTTCCAACCTTTCACCATATCACCATTTTCCCCTTCACCTTTTTCTACCTACCATAGGACACTACCACGAATATGATCTATCATGATCCTACACATTGATTCACCTTTGGAACAGTCCAACCTGTAAGGTATTTTAGGGGCTTGAGGTTCATCACCTCTACCCTTGGTCTGCACATTGATGGTCCTTCCCAATCCAGCCATGCATCATCAACCTTGTTACAGTTCCCTACTTTTTGAACTATTGACCTTCTTCAACCAAAACAAAGATTTCCACTTACCTTCAACTACCTCTCACCCACACCTACCTCCACCTATCAATCTCTATTTCACACCACATCTGATCTTCATCACCTTACCCACCCGCACCCATACCTCTGACCTAGCATCTTACCCATCTATCCTTACCCACAAGCATCACATCTTTCCCCACTACCTATTTACATTTACCCATACCTTGACCCATAGTCTACCACACCCATACCCATTGACCTCACTCATCTACCCATACCCATTGACCCTACCTATCTACCCACACCCATTACCCTACCTACTTGACCATACCTTTTATCAATTTACCTGTCTACTCATACCCATTGACCTTACCTACTTACCCATTTACCCATACCCATTGACCCTACTTATCTACCCATACCCATTGACCTTACCTACTTACCCATCTACCCATACCCATTGACCCTATCTATTTACCCATACCCATGACCCGTACCTCCTCAATTGTACCCTTGACCCTTACCTATTTACCCTTACCTACATACCCATGAACACAACCTACCTCCACCCGACCAACCCTTCTCTATACCTATTCTTTTCCTCCCTAGCTTAAGGGAGAACTACATTGGTTTGAGGCCCCTTTTCGCCGGGGCTATGTAGGTAGCACTCTGAGGGCATGGGGCCCTTTGAGGTTAGCTTGACCATCACCATTTCCTCCTTCACCTCTTCTCATTCATAATTGACCACCTCTCACCATTGGCTACCTGTTCCAGTCACATTCTATTCTAGTTAATTTCAATTTATCATCAAATAAGTGGAAATTATGATAGTATTACGACATTCATTTCATCACATTTACCACAATCATAAGTTACTTGCGACCATAACAACATTAGCTATGTTGCCATACATACCAAAAATTAAACCAACACATATGACCATCATCATTTCTTTTTCATCATATCAAATACTTGTAAAATTAACTCAACTATGTCTATCACTGACTCCACCATGCCTATAACCTAACTCCACCACACCTATAAAATGACTCTGCCATGCCTATAACCTAACTCCACCATGCCTATAACTTTGACTCCACCATGCGTAGTCATTTTTGCACCCACAAGAACAAGGGAACCTCATGTGCGCGGCCTATCACCCAGCGGGAGCCAGGCGCTCACCGAGGTGTACGAGAGGGAGCCGAGTCTCCCTTTATGCGAGTTTAGTGGAAGGCATCATTCATGATCTTGAATTAGTGATTTTAAAGGACATGGAAAAGCTATAGATATCATAACGGCTTCTATGCCCTTCGGTCATATCAAAAGTAAAAGCACTTTAACTTGAGTGTGAGAACTAGGAAGTTGTAAATCCACAAATAGACTTATCATTCAAATAAGGTTCATGATTATACAAGAAAAAAATCATAATAGAAATATGCGAGATAATACTGAGAGAGAAGGTCTTAATGTAATCACGGTGGTAACCTTATCATATTCATTCATAGTACTACTACAAAACATCACGAGTGGTAGACCACAATCATACAACATATCTAGATCCATACATGTATGCTCACAAAACAAAAATTGCATTCCCCATTCCCTCATTACATCCTTCCTATGGTCCTCTACCTATTTTATCCCATAGTTCTCACGGTAATTCTATAGAGCTCCGTTACCTCGCTTCTTTATTTTTTTCTTTTACTCTACTAAGGGTGCACATATAAATAAGCATCGAGCTCCAAAAAAATCTTCTTCAACCTCGAGATCTAGCCCCAAGTGTCAAGGTATGGATTACCTCGGTGCATTCCTCTCCATGTCATGATTAGATTTTTAGATCTTCTATCATGGTATAATCCTCCCGAGTCACCACCTGTCGCGGGCTAGAACCTTTTCCAAACGAGAACACGTTCTTCATGTGTTCTATCCAAAAGGTGAAAGCTGCTAAGTCCCAAATTTTGCTTTGTTGGTGTGCATCCTAGGTTCTCCAAGAACCATTTTTGAACCTTTCCTTGCATGCCTTGACTTGCGCGCTTCATCTAGATGTGTGCTTTATGCACCTTTAAGATTTGGAAGCTCTGATAGGGTCCCAACATTACCCCACACTTCACCTGTTCTCCGCACTCAGGAACCTCTTTAAAGAATGCAATACAAAAAGGCAAGGCCTTGCCTTGGAAAATAATGGAGGGAAAGAATAAAGAATGGGGGAGAGAAATAATAGAAGGAGAACTACCTAAAGAAGAAGAAGGGGAAAATTTTTCCACAAGTCGGCCTCCAGCGTATTCCATGCATTGACTTCATCCTGCACTCTTGTGCAAAGGTTGCCAACCAATGCACTCACCTCGTCGAAGGTTAACCCTTCCCCTTTTGTGTTTATGGTCTCTACCACCATCTCCAGTTCCTTTGCTTGATCTTCCAAGGCATCCATCTTCCTTGTAATGACCTTGTAGAGCTCTTTTAGCGGGTTTTGATTGAGACCCATAGGATCTCAATAGCTTTAGACTTCTTTTCCACTTTAGCTAGGATCTTTTCTCGCTTGGCTCTATTGCCTTTATTCTTTTCCTTGAATTCCTTTAACTCGGCCTCATCGCTGGCAAGTAGCATGCTTGTCACCTTGTCCTAATCCGTGCAATGGTTGTATGCAACCCAGTGGTTTGTGCAGCTATTTTTACATCATGAGCACCTTGTTGTATTCAGCTATGAGCATGATGACTTTCAACTTGTCCTCCTGCTCTAAGCACATAGCTACATCCTTTGCTAACTCCAAGGCCAAAGGCTACCTTTCCATGGTGAGGATCCGAGTCAAGTCCTCAAGACACTCCAGGGAGGAACCATATTTTTACGGGAGGGTTAAGGTGCAGGTGCTTCATGATAATATCTGGGAGATGAGCTCCACCTTCTTGGAAAATTCACACACTTTAGCTTTCTCCTCTTGTAATTCTCACTATAGTTGAGTGTTGATCAGCTTTTCAAGGTTGAGTTCCTTTGTTAGCTTAACTATTTCTTCCTTCCTCTTTTCCATCAGGTCCTCCAAGACCTTAACCCTGTCATTTCTGCAGAAGAGTCTAGCCTCAACTTCCACGGAGAATTTTTTGAGTGCGTTACACACTTTCTCATCTCGATAGTTGTTGCATGTTTATAATGGGGTTGTCCCCCTTTCCTTTGGACAACGCTAGTATCACTCCTTGGTTAACCTTGAACTTGGGCTCATCAAGGTGGGAGTCAAATGCCCACGATAGCATTTTTCTTGTGCATGGGTATCCACCCTTAAGATCAAAGGACTCTATGGTGGTTAGCTCCTTGGTGGGTACGGTACTGGAAATGTGGGCGTAAAACTTTGTTGGGGTCACCAACATATCCCATCATTATTCTTCCCCCTCACGCATTTACTTCCCATGCGCACACCCTTGGGAACAGTTACTAAAAGAGTTGGGACTTTTGTGCTACTTACACTCTTCTCCCTTTGCTCTTCCTTGAATTCACCGAACACGAGCTCCATGCTGCACTCCAATTCCTCATCAACCAAGGTATTAATCATTTTCTCCCCCTCCCTTTTCGCTTTCTCATATATCTCCCTGAGTGAGCTTGGGCATGTTTGGTTCCTTGGTACTTTCCCCCTTGCTCCTTTCTTCATTCGCGTGCCTTCCTCCCCTTGGGTGCCCTCGTCCTTACAAAGATGAAAGTATCATTTGCATCTTCTACTTCCTCTCCCTCAAATCATGGACATTAATTGGCTCTGATTTACCTCCAGTTCCCTCTTCATCATCATTCTTTCACCTATATAGGCGATCGTGTCGTCATATCCTCGAACTCTAGTTCTTCCATCCCTATTCTTCTTCCTTTGTTGAAAACTCTAGAGTCGGGAATGTGGTCTTTTCTTCATTTGAGGGTTCCTCGGAGGATGGTGACTTTGCGAGGTTCTAGGGTCTTCTCCTTAACCCTTGTCCTCTTCTTCTTACGGACGTAGGTACTTGTCCCCACAATACCTACATCCTACTCCTCCACCGCCCTTTGTTCCTCTTTCTCTTCCCTCTCCTTACACTTTGGCATGGGCTTATTTCTGCTAAAAGGGTTGTTTGGGATGGATACCTCATCCTCTACGTATGCGCCGTTTTGAATTTTGGCCTTATGCGTAGGTAGATCCTAGCAACAACGCTCCTAGCAATAGGTAAATTCAAAGGCCTTACAATGTGCACATCATGTGACATGTACGTCTCAATGTACACGTGCTTCCTAGGGTAGACCAACTTCTTCCTCATTTCCTTGTGTTCACTATCAAGGGTGGCCAACTCAAGGTTTAATTTCTTCGACTCCTTGTATCACATTTACTCCGCTTGGAAAAATTGGGCGAGTAAACAAGAATGGGAGTTTATACCATGGACTCCGGCTTCCATCAACCAAAATGAACCTGCCAATACTGAGTAGTGTTGGTAGGCTGTGAACTCTGCTTCTCCTTCGATCACCTCAAGGAGTTGTTCAGGATCCACCATTCATACTGAATGCATTCCTAAGGCACATATACCATTTGTCGAGTGCACCTTGTACACCCCTATCATTGATTCACATGTATATTTTGAAACCTCTCTGCGGTGAAGGATCTTGATAGGGTACTCCCACACGAACTTATCGGATGCATCCGGCATGTACCCCACCACGAGAACACAATTGTGTGATGAATGTTCCCAAATAAGATTTTCCTCCCTTGTGTGTGTTTTTATGATTTCATTTGCTATGTATTGGGAGATGTTGTATAAGGTGCCCTCCGTGACTTTACTATAGAAATTCAGCCAAAGCTTGCTCACCTGGGTCCACCTTTCTTGTCCATTCAACTTGGAGACGAGGTGTGCGGCCATCTTCATCACCGGATCGCTGATATCCGAGACGTTGTAGTACCTTGATCCCTTCTTCAACTCCTAGGATGCAATGGTTTCTTTGATTGCTTCCTCATCCGTAGGTCATCTATGATCGCATACCCTTCACGGTTTAGTCTTGTGAAGCACAAAATCAGTTGAGGAGTTATGTGTATTTTGTGCCCTTAGAAGAAAAATAAGTCTTCGTGTATGCATGTCATCAACCACCTTTGGTATAAACGCTCGGGCTTCCCAAAATATAGCAATTCAAAAAGTTGGAGAAGCCCTTCCTTCACCATTTTCACCTTGACCATGTCACTATAGATCAGCAACCCGTTAGGTGTTTTTCTATTTGTGGGCGCACCGGCTCCAATGCCATATCCTTCATGATTGTATTTGACCGGTGATTGTAGTCGATCATGGCCATATTTCTTATGTGGGACTCCCACTCTTGCCCTAGAAAAACCCCATCCAGTATTGCATCTTTGAGTACTGAGTCCTCATTTGTATCAAGGGTATTTCCTTTACCATTTCCCTTCTTGGATTGTTACGTAGGTTTACCAACTAGTTTCGTGCCCATCATTGCACCGTTTGATTTCATTCACGGAGTTAACTTGCGAGTTGTTTGAAAGTCTTACTCATGCGCCTCGTCTTTGTAAAACACAAACCCTAATTTGAGATTTTCTCCTTTGATCACGGTGCTTCTTCACAACATTCCTCACACTTGTGAATCACTTCGCTTTCTGGTTTGTAGATCGAATGGAGTGATTGTGCTTAATTTCTTGGGGTTTTCCTTCACACGAGTCGAGTTCTTAAAACCCTAGCTCTTAAAAGAAAATATCTCTCCTTGTGTTCGCAAAGTAAAATAATGAAATGTCCATTCTTGTAGTTATAACTTTTCCCACTTTTATACATTTAAGGCTAGGCTACCTACCACCGTGCACGACGATATTGAATATGGTGTTTTCAAACAAAACACGACTTTCAAGCGCTTCTCCTTACATGCCAAATCCTTGCGTGAAAATTTTTCCAACCTACAGCGGCATGCAAACAATCCATCTTGACGAGAAGACTCTTGTGCGCGTGTTGTCGGCACAAAAATCACTTCTTCCATCCTCATGATTCTATTTTCACGTACCTCATGTTTTTGCACTTTCCTCCTTTGTATGTGGATTTCAATGTAACCTTATCTTGCCACCAATCTTCCTTCTTTTCTCCTAATGCATCTTTTCAACGAGGCCAATTCAAACGGTCTACCAACCCAATCCTCATGGTAGAATAAATCCAAGTTTCTCTTCATCATCTCACCCACACTAAAACCATACGCGGTCCTCTATGCATTCATAATTCAAAAATAATAAGGTTACCAATTCCCAAGGTGCAAAACAAAACAACAATGTGAAATGAAAATACAAGAAAGGAAAAACATAAAAGGAAATTCTAAACTAACTGGAAAAACTACCTTATTTACAAACACCAAGAAGCATTATTTATAGTAGGGCTTCAGCCTACTCCCATTGAAGTGTCTAGGTAATTTTGTTCCATCCAGCACTTGTAAGCGCACACGCCGAATCAAGGATGTATGAAATTACATAAGGACCCAACCAATGCACCTTCAACTTTCCAAGATGGTGTAGAAATTTTGAATCATATAGCAATACCATCTGGCCAACCTCAAACTATTTATTTTTAATATGGTGGTCATGCCATGCCTTTTGCTTTGCCTTCTCAGTTGTTTGGCTCCATCTTGCTAGTGAGTTCCTTTCATCCAACTTTATCAATTCATCTATTCTTTCTTCCAACACTTGCTCATCGTCCAACCCTCCTACGTGCGCTATACGCAGAGATGGTAGCATGAATTCGACTGGAAAAATTGCTTCCATGCCAAACACCAATTGAAATGGTGTGGCCTTGTTTAATATTTTATACGTTGTTCTGTATGCCCACAAAATTACGACACCTTGTCATCCCAATCGACTACCCACATCACATATCTTAGTCAATGTGTGACTAAGAATCTTGTTAAATGCTCTGTAGTCCCATTTGCCTGGGGTGATAAGGGTTAGTCTTGTGATGGCTACCATGAATTCTACCAATAGAATTCTAATGGTTTCATTTAAAAGTGAGTGCCCCTATCACTTGTTAAACTTAATGGGCACCCATACTTGCTTATAATGTTCTCCCACAAAATCTAGCATCTATTACTATGGTACAATCCTTAGTGGGTGTGACCCTTGCCCACCTCGTCAAATAATCAAGTACATGTAATGATATACCACGAGTTATTCCTTTGTACTGATTGGTGATATTGGTCCAAAAAAATCTATTACTCATTTCTCAAAAGGTTCCGTCTTTGGTGATGGGGCGTAAGGGCATTTCATCCCTTTTTCTAGGTTTTCCGAGAGGTCTTGCTAGCAGTGGTCACGGGCCTTGCAAAATTTGATGCAATCTTGGTGAATCGTCTCCCACCAAATTCATGTGACTAGGATCTTGAACACGGTTGTATTCCCTGCATAGTGTCCTCCAACAATCCGATCATGGTATTCTTCTATTATAGCTATGTGCTCGTGTTCTAATACGCACCGATTGCAAAACCTCATCGTGGCCCATTTTATACAAATCCCCTTGATCAACATGTAGGGTGTGGCGCATATGGCTAGCCTTTTCCTTTCCAAAGCACTTTCATTACTTCGGATGCCACACATTCCTTGAGAAAAACATCAATGTCTTCTAACTCCAGGGTGCACACCGTAACCTGAATAGTTGCGCATCTAACATGGTGTCCTCGATACTTTGTGCATCCTCTCTGAATCAATCCTTGATAAATGATCCGGAACATAATTGTTCTTCCCTAGTTTCACCACTACTTTGAATTCAAATTCCTGAAACAAAAGTACCCAATGACATATGCGCCCTTGCAATACTGCTTTGTTTACTAGATACTTCAAGGCCATATGGTCAATGTAGAATATGAAGGGAGTTTCAGGAGATTTTTTCTAAACTTGTGGAGCGCGTATATTATCGACAATGTCTCACATTTAGTCGTAGTATAATTCTTCTTTCTTTGGTGTCAAATTTCTACTTGCAAAACATACGGGATGATCAACAATTCCCTCTCTTGGTTGACCAAGAGCGAATCCCATTGCTGTACCAAAGGAATCCACGTGGACATGAAAAGGTTTATCCAATGATGGGAATCATAGAATAGGTGTGGTGATAAGCCTTTCTTTTAGAGTGTCAAATGCCCTCATTGCGCCTCTCCCCCTTTGAAAGGCACTCTTATGTCTGAGCAATATTTCCAAAGGCATGGAGATCTTGGTGTATCCCTTAATGAAATTTTTGTAGTACCCAGTGTGTCCAAGAAATCTATGCATGGTGCTCTGGCTGGTGGGCTCCCCTAATCCCACAATAAATGTAACTTTCACGGGATCCACTAGTAAGCCCTCTTTGCATGTGATATGCCTCAAAACGTTAGAAAGGAGTTACAAAGACACATTTCTTGATGTTGAGGAAATCCTAACCTACCAACATCTTTCAAAAATCAATCTCAAGTTATCACAATGGTCCCTGACCAACCCATACACTATCTAATCATCCAAATATACTTGAAGGAACTTGTGGATGAAGTCCTGAAATGCTTGTACCACTATGAGCAAAAATACGGTGGGTACATTCCTCAATCTAAAGGGCATGACCGTGTATGTAAAGCTTCCCCACTCGGTGGTGAAAGTTGTCTTTTATTGGTCTTCCTTGGAAATCCTTATTTGGTGATATCCAAGAATCCATCCGTAAAGGAATAGACCTCGCGCCCAAAGACTCCTTCTAAAATCCCTTCGGTGAAGGGGGTGGGAAAAGGATCTATGATACAAACATCATTCGACTCCCTATAATCCACATATATCCTTATCTCGCCCATCCTTCTTTATGTTGATCACCATTGGACTTATCCACTATGACTCTTCCACAACTCTAATGATACGGATGTTATCATTTTTTCTAACTCTTCTTTAACCCTTACGTGCATGTTGGGATTCATCCTATAAGGCCTCTTCCGATTAGGTGTGCACCCTCTTTCAACTTTATCCTCATTTCCCCTAATGAATGGTGGATGCCTTTTAGTTCATGGTACCCGCGTGGGAATAAGTTCTCAAACTCACACAAGAGGTCGATGATATTTGATACTTCCTTGTCTAACTAGTAGTCCCCAATGATAGCTTCCTTGGGCTCCTTATCTGAGTGATGTTAACTTTCTTGGTCTTAAGTGGTTTATGATATGTGTGTGCAAATGCATCCGTCTTTATTAACTACTTCACACATCCCAACCAAATTTTCAACATTCGAACTTTCCATCTCCTCTCCATCAATAACGTATACCAACTTCCCTTTCTCTTTTTCAACACACGCGCGCTTTCGAATTATATGTCTTCTGGTTCCTCTTCTTGACGAAACTTCCAAGCTAGGTCCACTAAGTAAGTCTACTCTTCTATCTTCTTCCATGATGCAATCCCCCAAAGTGAGGCACTTGACAGGTGTAGTGCCCTATCAATTGGTTGCTTGGTACTTCGGTATTCAAATGTATGAACAAATTTATTTGCTAACTCCTACCAATTTCTGTCTGGCAGCGAGTTTCAGAATGGATGTACCAAGCATGCACACAACCTTGTAGTGTTGAATACAGCTTGTGCACCCAAAGGGAGGGTGGTAAAGCTTCCGCACCTTCTCCCCAGACCCTCTCACATGCCTAGATGTGGGAAGAGGTGGGTTCATTACCATTGTAATCCTTGATAGCGGTGGGTATATTGCTCCTCAAGAATCGACACGGTAAAGACAATTCTAACTTCATGCCACTCCAACAAGTTTTCACTATGCACGGCCCACCACCTCAACTGCTTTGTGCCTATCGAACATAACCCATCATACTTATTCACTTGTCCTCCCTCCATTAAGCTTCCATTTCTCTCGAAAGACCTCGGGGTATGCATCCCGAGAATACTTGGTTCTGCCTTTCCTCTCGGTGCACCAAGGCTGCCCACGCCGTGGTTATGTTGGTGACCGATTCTTTGGATGTCACCTAATCATTTCATAAGTCCCATGCACCCAATTATCACATGCTATATAGGTAGTATCACGTGCATTGAGCATCATTAAAGCTGGATGAATCCTTACGTAGGGTGGATGGTCTGGATCTCTTATGGAGCGTGCATATATTCTATCCAAGACTTCCTCTCTAAGGGGTTTAATATAGGGTATGGAATTTTCATCGAGAAAGGGGTATGATGACCCGTTCCTCCTTGTTTTCCAAACTTATATAGCCCTTGTTAAACCGGAGATCTGCATTTTTTTGTAACACCAAGGGTGCCCAAGTAACGTTGGGAAATTATTTACCTCAGCAAGTGCCAAGACTTCAAAATCCCCGATGAACTTAGTCCCCTGAATGGTAATGTTCACATCCTTCAAGACACATATGTGCATTGCCTTAGTCTTATTTGCCATATACAACACATTTGAAGATGGTACATGTAATGCAAGTCTTCCCATTTGATGCGGTATTGTGAGTGAGAACATTAACCTCCACGCTGTGTCGATAAGGATGTTCTTAAGTAGCCATCCATCCACTCTGCGTTGAGGTGATCTCTTTGTCATAATCAAGGTTGTGAGGTGGGAGGTTTGCATGCAAGATCTGCCTTTCGTGTTCTTCCCCAGCGCGTGGTACCTTTTCTCTCAACCATGCTCCTAGAAGGGGAATAACATTATCTTGCCTCAACATTTTACACACCTCATAAACCTCATCAAGTCATCCTTTGGTGCTTCTACTAGTCTTCTTTTCTTATCTTTTCTAGTTTTCTCTTTTAAGCATTGGATCTCCCTTGTAAACGTCGAATTACGTCCATGGTTTCTGGTAGACTTCTTTCTCGTGAGCGGGTCTGGATACTTCCATGCACTACTTCTTCCTTGAAACCAGAGGTCTCTACTTAGGTGTTCCCTTTGTGCGTGTGGACTCCACCCTTGTTGTTACCATAACAGGCTCTAGTTTTGATTCACGTATTACTCGTAGGAGCCATTGCACATCAGCCTTCTTAATACTCACCATGGCAGCGCCCTTATCCTTCCGGTGTTGCTGAATCATATGTTCGTATAACTTCGGGCACTCCTCATACTTATGTTTTCCACACCAAGAGCATTATAGAAGATCTGGACATTCGCACTTATAATGGTCTGTGGCTCCATAATTAAAGCATGTTCCACGTGGGAACTCACTTCTTCCACCACGGTTACCGCAACCACAAAATCCTCCACGAAACCCTCTTCCACGTGCACCTCCATCTCTGCGCTCTTCATACCGATGTTCATCTCCTTTGGAACTGCTGGAAATGCCAGTCTGGCACACACCAAGGTCAATTACCTCATGGATTTGGTCAATCAGCCTGCAATCCTTGGTGTCATGTGTGGTTGAGGTACATATTTTGTAGTAACAGGATACATTCTTGCGGATCACGTGCTGTAGCAAGGGGCACCTACTTGCATCATGGTCCCCATGACATATTTCACAATTTCTTGCTATGGTATGTATCACCTTTTGATTACATATCCTTCCATTATCCTTTGTGTGCCCTTCTATGTTATAATTTGTGCACCACATCCCACTACGAGTCTCTTGAGTGTGTTGCAGATAATTTCTCCAAGCTGCTTAACCATGGTAGTGATCTAAGCTTCTAAAAATGGGCTAACACCGGGCCAACACTACCAACTACCTCGGACGCAGCGGCTTCCAACGCTTCACACGGGTATGTAAATGTTTTATGAGACAAAGCCTTCCTAAAGGGTGTGGTCAACCCTCGACAAACCACTAAGCATGTTGTGAAGGGTTGATATCATAAGATAGTTTAAACAAAATATTTTTAAAGTGTGCATCATACTCTTGCACACTCTCTCGCTTTCCTTGCTGGATTTCTTTGAGAGAGATGATGCTCTTTTGTTCAAACTCAGGTATGTGGAATTCCACCAAGAATGCATTCTTCAACATGGTATAATCCACAACAGTTTGATGGGGTCATATTTCCTATACCGGATATGTGCACATCTTTACAAGGCTGCCATGAATTGGTCGCCTTACGCTCTCCGGGGTTGTGATTCCCTTCACGCACCATAGCAGCTCGCACTTATGCACGTGCTCCGCAACATCCTCTATCACTCTATAATCCGGTAAGTGTAAAGACATTTCAAAGAAAACTTGAGGAGGTGGTGAGGTCCTTGGCCCCCGATCAGAGTCCCTTGGTTTCCTCTGGTGTTTCCTCCTCCATCGGACCCACTAGATCCTGAGCCCCCAACTCCTCCACTTCCACCTCCAGATCCTCCCGTGTTTGGTACATGGCTGTGTTTATTACACCTAACATCCTTGACGTTCCACCGTATTATGCATCAATAGTATGTTAGATAGTGCCAACCCCATTTGTATTTCCTCCACTTCGATGCGTTTCTAAAACCAGGTTGTATATGTGCCTTGCCCAAACATGCCGCCAAGTACCGAGGATAGTGTGTGTAGCCATAGAAGTTCCAAATGAGAAGTTGTACCTTTTGGGTGCCGATCGGCTACCTCTACCGATGTAAAATGGATCAACTATACTTTTCCCTCATTCAAACAATCCAGCGCCAAGGTTTGGTCACTAGGTGGGGTTAGATGCACGCCAACGACTCTCTGTCTCTACACAATGAGACTCTCATTAGAAGGCGTAAGGTTTTCTCTTCCATGCTTACCAAGATGGGGTAGCACGGACTATTCGTGTTCTACATCCTCTGTGTGAACCTCAACTCCTTTCCACCATGTCTAGCTCCATAACCCACTTGTAATCCCATGTTATCTATCAATCTCCTTTTCACGTGCTTTGTTATACTTGAGTCACCTCTCCTCTCTTTCTTTCTTAGTCATCACATCAGCGATCTCCCTCCACCCTAGCTTCTTCACCAAGTGCTTAGGATGGTTTAGCCGGCCATAGGAAATGCCTCTAAACCCATGGTTACCATCAAGATTTTGATTGCAAGGGGGATAACATGCATAAATGATCCTCTGAGCTCCCACAAAAATTCAAACTCAACAACTTCTGGACAAGAATACGTGGAAATGGCATATTCCAGAGTATAGCTACTCAATACTCCCTTCCACCAATGATCTATAGCACGGTTCCACGTTTGATCAACATCTTACAAGTTCGATATGTTTCTTGGGTCTAAGGGTGTGACTTATAATACCACCCGACCCGGATGCATATGCCGAGAACCACTCAAATAACTCTCTTGGGAAATAATAGAAGAAGGTTTTATACAACTCATGATAGAGAGTGTCTTCCACCCATCTTCACGTATCAAACTCAAGTCCAAGATCTTGAATCTCGAGAAAACTCATCCTCTATTCTTTTAAACCAATTTTCAACACCTCAAGCGTTAATCACTCTGCCATCACTTTTACATAGACCATGATGTATGCCATGTTCCACTATAACTTCGAAAAGATGTCTTGGCATTGGAACCATGATGTAGTCATTTTTACACCCACTAAGAACAAGGGAACCTCATGTGCCTTTGGCCTATCACCAGTGGGCATTGGGCACTCACCGAGGCACGCAAGAGGGCCGATTCTCCCTTTTATGTGAGTTTAGTGGAAGACATCATTCATGATCTTGAATTAGTGATTTTCAAGGACATGGAAAAGCTATAGAGATCGAGAACAACTTCTATACCCCTTCGGTCATATCAAAAGTAAAAGCGCTTTAACATAATTAATGAACTAGGAAGTTGTAAATCCAAAAATAGACTTATCATTCAAATAAGGTCCATGATTATACAAGAACACAATCATAATATAAATATGCATATAATACGGAGAGAAGGTCTTAATGTAATCGCGGTGGTAACCTTATCATATTCATTCATAGTATTACTACAAAACATCACTGAGTGGCAGACCACAGTCATACACCATATATGGATCCATACATGTATGCTCACAAAACAAAAATTACATTCCCCATTCCCTCATTACATCCTTCCTATGGTCCTCTACCCATTTTATCCCATAGTTCTTGTAGTAATTTTGCAGAGCTCTGCTACACGACTTCTTAGTTTTTCTTTTACTTTACTAAGGGCATGCATATAAATAGGCATGTGAGCTCCAAAAAACTCCTCTGCAACCTCAGATCTGGCCCCAAGTGTCAAGGTGTGGATCACCTCAGGCACATGCCTCTCCATGTCATGATTAGCTTTTTAGATCTTCCTATCGCAAGGTATATTCCTCTCGAGGCCACCTTGTTACCAGGCTAGAACCTTATCCAAAGCAGAACATGTTCTTCATGTGTTACGTCAAAAGGCCCAAAATGACTAAGTCCCGAATTGTGCTTTGTTGGCGCGCATCCTAGGTTCTCTAAGAACCCTTTTTGAACCCTACCTTGTGTGCCTTGACTTGCGTGCTTAAATGCATTTGTGCACGCATCGCACCTTCAAGATTTGGAAGCTCTGATAGGGTCCCAACACCATGGCTATAACTTTGACTCCACCATGCCTATGACCCGACTTAACCATGCCTATCTTTGACTCAACCATGCCTATAACCTGACTCAACCATGCCTAAAAACCTATCTTCGATGAATCTATACATAAAAATCACATTCTACCAACACAAATACATCATCGATGAATCATCCATCTCATCATATAAATTTGTGTATCCATACAATATACAGTGATATCAAATAATATCCATCTCTCAAAAGTCTCATATAAAGCCTCACCATCTTCGGCCACGCAAGTTGGTATAAGATCAAAAATACAAAAAAATATCATATACATGACCTCACCGTATTTGGCACACGAGGCGGTATATGATCAAAAATACTAAAAAAATCTCATATACATCCTCACTCTCTTTGGCACGTAGGCCGTGTAGATTGAAACAGGACGGAAGCTTTGTGTTATTTTATTAATCTCAATCAAGTAAAAAAGTACAGAGGATGGGCTGCAATATTTATAGATATTGCACAGCCAAATACATCCGGGAAAATGAGTTGCACAGGTGCAACCAAAAACCAGAATAAACAAGCTTCCAAATCACCCGGGAAGCAACATTTACATAAAAACAAATATATTGTTTATAACAATATAACAATGTGCATACAGACAAATATGGTTGATTAACCATATAACAATATAACAATTTATTATTTAATTAATAAAATTAATTAAATAATCTAACTATGCATAATTAATATTTAGGATAATAAAATTTATCCTAACATTCCCCCCCTTAATTGTGCATTGTCTGAAGAGATGAGGAGAGAAATGCTCTGAACAACTTGAACTTGTCACGTGCAAGTGACTTTGTGAAAATATCTGCTCGTTGTTCAGCTGTTGGACAAAATTGAAGCTAGATGTTGTGCTTCAACACATGTTCACGTATGAAATGAACCTGAACTTCAATGTGCTTTGTTCTCTCGTGAAAAACTGGATTGCGAACAAGTTTGAGAACACCTTCATTGTCAACATACATGGTAGTTGGTTTGTCCTATGGTATTCCAAGTCCTTCCAGTATGCGACGTAGCCAAATCGCTTCTGAGATGACTTCTCCTGACGATACTCGGCTTCTATGGAAGAGCGAGAAACAAAGTGTTGTTTCTTACTTCCCCATGATATTGGTCCAGATCCCATAAAGAATACAAATCCAAAAGTGGATTTTCTATCATCAATGTTACCTGCATGATCTGAATCCGAATATCCAGTCAAGAAGAAGTTTTCATTCTTCTTGTATTCCAGACTCAAGATTCACCGATCCTTTGAGATATCTCAAAATGTGCTTTGCTTTGCTTTCAATGACAAATTTTGGGTTCTGCATGAACTGGATAGATAGCTCAACTGCGCAAAGCTGATATCTGGTCTAGTGTAGGTCGAGGTAAATGAGACTCCCAATCAGCTCTGGAGTAGAAGTGGCACTTACCTCGGGAGATGGATCTAAGCGAGATAAGCATGTAATCTGTTCTCCATAGGTGTAGCGATTGGTGTGCAATCCATCATCCTAAACTTCTCGAGCATTGTCTTGGTATATTTCATTTGAGAAAAAAAGATATGATTCTCTTTACTGCCATACTTCCGGTCGAGGCAGGTAGTGCATAAGCCCGAGATCTGTCATGTCGAATGATCACTTAAGATCTCTCTTCGTTTCATCAATCATCTTCAACTGAACTACAGGTGATGACTAGATCATCGACATAAAATACAACAATCACCATCTCCCTCCCTTGATTTTTGAGGTAGAGATTGGGATCGTATGGATTCTGACGACTCCATGTTGTGCGAGATGCTCATCAATCTTGATGTACCATGCCGGGGTACTGTTTGAGGCCATACGAGAGATTTCTTGAGTCTGCATGCCTTTTCTTCTTGACCGGGTACTACATATCCCTCGGGTTGAGTCATGTAGACTTCTTCTTGTAAATCTCCATTCGGGGAAGGCACTTTTACGTCCATCGATGAACTTTCCAACCAAACTATGCGGCTAGAGCAAAGATCATCTGATCGTTTTGATCTTAGTTGTGGGAGAAAATGTCTCCTCATAGTCGATGCCTTCTTTACGTAAATGCGTGCCCCTTTCTACAAGTCTTGCTTTACACTTGTCCACTTTGTCCCATCTGCTTTGTACTTAGTCTTGAATATCCATACGCATCAATGGGTTTCTTCCTGTTGGAAGATCGACAAGCTGCCAAGTGTTATTCTTCATCAGCGATTTATATTCGAATCCATGTCATCTTTCCAAGCTTTTGACTATAGGGCTTCCTGGACTGTAGAGGGCTTGTCTGATTTAATGACTCTACTCATCAAAGCAAAGTTAACTTCTTCTCTTGCTTTACTGCGAGTCCGTGGTCTAGGGGTGGATGTATCCGGTGGAGCATCCAATCTTGCATCTCATAATGTGCTTGTACACCATTTAGGCATACGTTGGCCTGTTCCCATGGGTTATGGTTCTATCTGATCAACACCATCATCCCCATCATCACTTTCATCTTTTGAGGGAACATTAGCTTCAGTTTTTACAACTAGTGAAAAATCTACATCTTGCGAGTCCGGAGGAGGAGTCTCTGCTTCCTTATTCTCGAAAAACTCAACATCTCTGCTTGTGTAGAATTTTACGGTCTTAGGATCCATCGGTTTGTACCCAAGAGTCTCTTCTTGTATCCAATGAAGATGAGATTTTGTGACTTCATGTCCAATTTATTTTGCATTACTGTTTGGGTATGTGCATGCGGCTTGCACCCAAATACTCGAGGTGTGCTGATGGATGGTTTCCTTTTTGACCATGCTTCTTGTGGTGTAATTCCATCAAGAGCAGTTGTGGGCACTCTATTTAACAAATACACTGCTATTTTTGTTGCTTCTACCCAAAATGTCTTTGCAAGTCTGGAATCATCGATCATGCATCGCACCATTTCCATGATAGTACGATTTCTTCTCTCAACAACACCATTTTGCTACGGTGTGTGTGGAGGAGGAATTTTCGACGAATCCCATGAGTTTGTAGGTAGTCTCTGAACTCATCACTAGTGAATTCCCCCCCTCGATCTGAGCGGAGAGTTTTGATGTGACGACCAGTTTCTTTCTCAAGCTTGCCACTTTGAACTTTTGAATGTTTGAAGGCTTCACTTTTCTTGCGAAGACAAAAAGTCCACATTTTCCGTGAATAGTCATCAACACGAGCATGAAGTCTTGGAACCACTGAATGACTTGGCTGCATCGGACCGTCTGGTCGGTATGAACCAGTCAAGTTTACCATGAGCTCGAAAAGTACTCGTTTGGAATGAAACTACGTGTTATTTTCTCTTGCTAGCGAGTGAGGACACTTATGCGTATCCTTCGAAGAGATGGTAGCCCATGTACCATATTACACCGCGAAGTGTTTGAGATATTTGAAACTTACATGACCAAATCTCGATGCCACTGATTGAGTTGAGGTGTTTTTTTAGCCATAAGTGCTTGATCATTTTGTGAATGAAATCAAGTTGAAACATTAAATCCCACATTTGAGGCTTTTGCAATTATTTTCAAGCCCTGGATTTATCTCGAATCAAGCAGATTTTCTTGCCGGATTGATTATCAAAGTCAATTTTCAGGTTGTGATCTAGGAGTTAAGCCGAAAGAAGGTTATTTGTCGACCCAAGGACATATAGAACATCGATAGTGCACAGTAGTTGCGTGAACCAAGGGGTAGAGAAATGTTTCCAATCCCCAGATTGTATATGAAGAATCATCTCCCAACGAAACATGATTTTTCGATGGCGTGTCCCTCATTGAAATAAACCAGTCTCTGTGGCCGGTCATGTGTCGAGTGGCTCCCGAATCAACATACCAGACGTCACTAGATGACGTGGATGGTTCACTTGATCGAGCAGTGAACAAGAAGTCTTCATTATCTGACTGATCTTGTTGCTCAGCAATATTACCTTGCTGGTGGGGTCTTCTTTTCCAGTTCCCCTTTTTCTGCCCGTGATAGTTGTTTGAATGTCCCTTGTAAGTTTGTTGTTGTTGTGGTCCAGAATTGCTTGATGAACCTTTCTTATATGTGTTAAACCAACATTCTTGCAAGTCATGTCCTCTTTTGCAAATTGGACATCGCTTCTTCTATTGATTGTCCCCATGATACTGATTCTGATGTGGGGATTTCTGATAGGATTTAGGTTTTCCTTTACCTTTTCCTTTCCATTTTTGATGTGAAGACAGTGCCTGCTCCTCTTCATCATCCTTGTTGTGCATTACTTCCTCTTGTTGCAGTAGGTTTACTAGCTTGTCAAAACTAATTGTAAATATCGACAAGTTTAGAGTTGTGACAAAAATGCGGTAAGAAGAGGGAGAGCTCTTAGAACAATGGGAACGAGAGATTCATCTTTGAACTCTTCTCCAAGGGCTAGAAGTGAAGCCCTTAACTCGTAACTCTTCTTAGGAAGGCTTGATTTTCTCATTCTGCATTTGAATTTCAATGTATGTAGTGACTCTGCAAATTGAGTATGACATTCTTGCTCTTGGCCTCATATATTGTGCTCAACTTATCCCAAGCTTCTTTTGTTGATGTGGCATCTCGAATGTGGGCTTGCACATCGTCGGACACTCCAAACAAAATGATGAGTTTTGCTTTCTGATCTACTCTATCAAATTGTTGTTGTTGTGTTGCATCCGTTGGTGATCTGGTTAGAGTACCAGTCACAACGGGCCAGATTTCTTCAAACTCAAGTTGTGTTTTTATTTTTGTCTTCCAGCGACATAGTTGCTTCCTCGAGCAATTGTGAATCGGAAGAAAAATTTGGGGGCATTGGTGCCCATTTTGCGAGAGATCAGCGATAGGGTTTGGCTCTTATCACTCCGGGTATAAGGTCTCCTAATCTATATACCGTCGGTACCCAATATACCGAACCTTTCTATATACGTGCCCTTCCGATATACCCATCGATGTGCGTGGAAGAAGCTCGCCCTTTTCTATATACCCGGTGATGCACGTGAAAGAATTCGATACGTGGTACCAAGACAATGCTTGATCGAATGGCGTGTGATTATTGACACCGGATCAAAGAAATATCCTCATACGCGTGCATAACTTCACTATATACTCGGATAATTTATCAATCGGATTTATGTCTTGCAATCGTTCACAGACGGATGGGATGGTTCATAGTGTGTGCCTTGTGACCTTATTACTCCCCGTCGATTTATAGGGACGATGCCTGATGATGGCGTTGTTGCAGCTATATTAGGCATTAAGTGCGGTAGTAGTCATGACGGCTTTACCGTAAGCGCTTCCGAGAGGCCTTTGTATATACCAAATCTTTGCGAATGAGATCTAGGATCTCGTGAGTGTTCTGAGAACCAATTTTACTATTTTTATTACAATTACGCGGTTTACGAAGCGATTCATATTTTAGGATTGACTATGGAAACACGGAAATTAGTACAATATGCAATACAATTTGAATGACAAAAAATTTCAGTTTCGGGGTCTTGGTGACCTCCTGAACCCAAAATGCTAAAAATTACAAAAAAATAGCTGAAAATGCAATTTTTAGATGGGTCTCCTTTTGCAAAAAATGTCTGGAATGATAAAACAGACCAGATGGGAGAAATTTTTTTTACCCTAAATTAGGGATTTCTCCGCTAAATTTAGTTAGTTGTAACTAAATTCAAAAAAGCCTGCTAAATTTAGCAGTTCCCAGAATTTCCGCCAGATGCAAAAGGAGAGTTTTTGAGTGTTTTTTGTGGGATTTGATCCTCAAACCTCTCACTCCCAAGGCACATGCACTAACCAACTTGCCCACTTGGGGCGCTTGGACTATGAAAGGAAGAAATTTGTATTTAATGATAAGTAAAATTGACTTACCTTTAAAAAAATGCAACTTGGTGAGCCTCCACGTGGCGCATGCTGGTGAAGGGGTGTTTTTAGGGTTGTATTTTCCTAAAAACTGGATCTGAGGCTTTATTTCCTTGCTCAGGCCGCATTTTTCCTTCCTTTGGCCGCGTTTTTAGTGAATGTGCATGTACGGAGCCGCATGAGATTCTTTGTTTGGGCGTGTTTTTCCCTTTGGCATTGTTTTTGAGAGCTGCCACGTTTTTGATTGTGTTTGCTTGCTTGGGCACGTTTTTTGCTGTTGTAGATAACAAACTAACCCTGCATTTGTTTGTGCAGGTCGCTGAGACAGCAAATGGCGCGGGCGTGAGGAGAATGGCGTTTTTTAGCTCCAAAAAAACATTTTTTCTTATGCAGGCCGCGTTTTTTTGTTGATGATACAAACTAAGCCTTCATTTCCTTTTGCAGGTGGCTGTAGACAAAGAATGGCGTGGCTTTTGCTAAAAAAATGTTTTTTACCTTGTACAGGCCGCGCATGGGCGCATTTGCTTAAAAAAATGTTTTTATCTCCTTTTTTTAATTCTCTTTGCTCTGTTTGATTCTTGATCACTGTGCAGGTACATATACAGACCTCCAAAACAAGCCAAGCAAATTCCAAATACAGTAAAACAAAACCCTTATTGGGAAATTTTTTTATTATTATCAATACCTGGAGCAATTTTTGCCTGGTGCTGAGTGCGCGATCTGAAAAAAATTTTGCGTTCAAACACACAGACGAATCGGGGGATGTGGAAAGGTAGAGATGAGGCTGGGAGGTTGCAGGAGGCTACACAGGCTCTCTATTGCTGCATACTCTTCTCCAATCTTCTCTATTTCTGCTGCATTCTTTCTTCCACACCTTCACAGGGCCAGAATTTCGCTCTGGTACCAAATGTAGATTGAGAAATAGGGACGGAAGCCTGTGTTATTTTATTAATCTCAATCAAGTAAAAAAGTACAGAGGATGGGCTGCAATATTTATAGATATTGCACAGCCAAATACATCCGGGAAAATGAGTTGCAGTGCTGACCAAAAACGAGAATAAGCAAGCTTCAAATCACAGGGAAGCAACATTTACATAAAAACAAATATATTGTTTATAACAATATAACAATGTGCATACAGACAAATATGGTTGATTAACCATATAACAATATAACAATTTATTATTTAATTAATAAAATTAATTAAATAATCTAACTATGCATAATTAATATTTAGGATAATAAAATTTATCCTAACGAGGCAGTATATATCAAAAATTCCTAAGTACTTCAAAATCGAGGAACATACATCGGGCATCATCCTACTGGGACATCCTCCATCTTAGTCTCTCGTATCTCCTCTCCCCCTTGGCTCCTAACGGTGACCCATTAACATCCCACTTTTGCCTATCATGGGTCGTAGTTGGGTTCCTTCTAGTACATCACACGGGGTGGCCTCCATGGCTGGTGGCCTCACCTAATCCTATCTCGGGGATTGATGGCTCCTGTGCTCTCTACACTATGGGTATGTGACCGAGTTGTCTCACTCAAGGATTATTGTGCCTTTTACTCTCTGTATGATAGGAAATCTATCTGGCTGCCATCAACTAATCCACGATAATATTTGGCCTCACCTAGGGCATCCATGATCTAGATATTGGTATTGTCTGCGGTGGCCCCATCGGCCTCGACCTGTACCTATCTGTGGGACCCTATTCCACCCCTTCTGTGAGCTAGGACCCTATCTGGTGCTATTTGGTGTCATCGGCCTATGCCCTTGTGCTCGTATCTGGGCCTATAATACCCAAATATGCGCATGTGTAATGGATAACTAGCCTTGCAACCCCGACAACTGCGCCTATAGGGCAGCCACACGACCATCATCATCATATCCACCTTATGCCATCTGGGCATGTGGTAGCCACTTGTCCATGTAAAAGGGCCACCTCGCCTCGACCTGCTAACTACCATGCATGACATCCCCATCTAGGTAATCGGAGTTACCACATGCCCCTGTAAGGTGTCTCTACACCGTGATGGTGGCTAAATATGGCTACCTCATCTTGAGTAGTACTACTCGTAGATGGGTAGGCCATCACTATCTATATCTATCTATCACTCCGGCATCATCAATCTACCGGTCTATTACCTGCTCCTCCTACCCTATAGGCACTATCAGTTGTGGTAGAGGCAATGGCCTCTCCACGTCATCTCTCTTATACTATGGGAAGGGCGGAGGTATATCTTATGGTAGCCCAAACTACCGTCTGACCCTATCAACTAGGATCATCTCATGCTCCCCTACACGACACCCCTCTATCCATCTGAGTAGCTGAAGGCCATCTAACTCCTCAGCCATCTATCTATATAGAGGATAACCCACATATGGTCTCCAAATAATGTCCATCCCGAATGACAATCCCTTTAATAATCACTGTAATATACTACATCATGAGTAGCCCTCTCTCGATCGACACTCTCCAATAACATACACCCATCGCCTATAACCCACTCGAATAAAACTCAACTCAAATGCATCTACTCGGGGCATACCAATCGGATGCACACAAACTATGTGCTCATAGGCCCAGTAGTGAAGAACAAACGTGTACATAAGCTGAACTTACAAAGCCACCCATATGCCCACAACTCTCTATATAACTACACCAGGAATGTTGGAACCCAAGAAAAGTAGGTCCTATCCATCATCATATCATGTAACACCCCCATCAGTGATCATGGGAACCTCCCACCCTTTACATCCAGCGGTGCAAAATAACAAACTATGTAGATACATATCTCCATAACTCAAGCTAGCAACGTGAAAAGGCATCTCCGCTAGTCCCTCACTGAATACTATCAACATCAAATCCTCTAGAGGCCTCTGAGGAGATTGAGTACACCTACATCCCCAATATCGGTAAGCCAGGATCTTCTACATGTCCTCCGGGGTGAGTGTCATCTCACTGTTGGTAGGTGGAATATGTTGGTCACCAAATCCCATATATCGATGAGGGTGACCATCGGACTCGACTACCAAGCTGCATCTTTGGTAGTGTTAGACCCCAATCAGGCTGACCTCCTTAACATGCTACCACTCCTCATTGTCGTTGTGCCTCAAAACCTCAAGAGCGGGAGTGGCACCCTGTCTCGCATCTATAGCTGATCTCTCACCTGCATCTAGAACAATGTCACATTAATATCCCTCAATCATACTCACATTTAACCACGATGCCTTAGCTATACGTATTGCCCCACCTCTTTCTTTCTTCCCAACCTACCTTCATATCACATTTATCTCTACACACCCCAACCTCACCCACTATCATTTACCCATACCTATTTCAACCACCCACCCATGTTATGTTTTTCATCAAAACACCTTCTTTTACCCTTACCTATCTCACCCACCTGACCTAGGGCACTTTTGGCCCCTTTTCCCCCAAAACGTGACTGGTATCGGTTATCTCTAACCGACCCCGGTCTCCCCTAAAATGACATCGGTAACCTATTTCGTGACCGACACCGGTTATATCCCACCGAGCGTCGGTGAACCCCGACCGACATGTCGGTCCTTATCATGGTGAAAACCACGATGCCAAAACCCTCCATTTTCCAAAAACCCCCTTTCCCTCCCTTCTACCCACCCATTCTCACCTAAACCTCCCCTCAACTCCCTCCACCCCTCATTCACCCACCCACCTCTCTCCCCATTCCTATTTTACCTGATTCACCCTCCCAAAATTAAATTCCATTTTCCCCCAAAACCTATTTTTCTCAAAACCCGACCTATAACAATCTACCTCACAAAACATGAAAAGGGTTTGACTCTTACCTCATCACATTTCTATCTTCGTGGTGGCACATCGGCCATTGCACCGGTGGACCACCCGATCCCCTCTCAGCCTTTTCCATCACCAATCGATCACCTCACCTCCAACCAACCGAATCACTCAATCCAATCTCGTGGACCCACCTATCAACTACCAATCACCCAGTATCTGGTTCACCAACTCAGCTCTCCATTTTGTTCGAGACGCTTTCCAACTTTCCCTCTCTCTCGTGTCGTTTTCTTCTATTTTGTATGGGACAAATGATTCCGATAAATGTGGAATTTTCCTTTTTATAAAAACCCCGACCTAACCGGTGTCAGTTTACCTTAACCGACATTGGTCATATGCCCTACCGCACCATGGTCAGTTTCCCTATACCGGCATCGGTTAACCTTAACCGACATCGGTTACCCTTGATCATCACATTGCCACCAATTTCACCCTATCAATTTTCCCTGCAACCTTTTTCACCTCACCCAAAGCCCACCTTGACCCTTGACCTCACCTTTTTACCCACACTTGCCCCCTTGGGGTGACCATTGACCTTCTGCACTCACTCTACCTTATGATGTTGTTACCACATTGTTATCCTACCAACCTTACCTTTCTATAGGCATGACCTTTTGGATGTGTCGGAACCACCTTACGCATTCCCACATCTTACCTCGTTGAGTTCCCAGACCATATCCTTCACCATGGATACCAGACCTCAACAACCCCTGTTTGGATAACCTGATCGACCTTGGATGATGTAGAGTTTGAAATCTCTTCACCATGGTACCGTGTCACAATCTCTGTGTGTGCATACACTTGATTGACACTACCCTACCCACATCTACCTACCCACCCACACCTACCTACCCACGCTTACCTACCTAACCGTTGATTATGTGGATATTCTCATGTCCTCACTTATTACAAAGCTGTGATGATGGTACCTATTTTCTCACCTTATGACCTCACCTTACCTATCGCCATGACCCTTGTCCAAAAAAACCTTGACCTTTTGGATGTACCAGAACCACCCTATGTGTTCTTGCATCTTACCTCGTTGAGTGCCGGACCATATCCTTTACCCTGGATACCAGACCTCAATAACCCATGTTTGGATGACCCTTACGACCTTAGCTGATGTAAATTTATTATGTTGAGAAACCCTTGTACCTCATTACATTTTACAATGTGTGCATATGTTTGAATGCTCTACCTACTCACCTACCCTTCCTTTCACCATCACCATACCCATGCACCTCATCTCTTTCACACCTCTCACCGTACTTTCTCAAACCACCCACCGACTCTCTCTATTCTTCATCGTCGGTGCCCGATTTGAGGGGGTCACTCATGCCCCTATTTGGGGCACCCAACATCCACCTTCTCACCCTACATTCACATGGGGCAAAAACCAACCTTTGTTTTTTTCACGCGCCTACCACTATAGGCTACCCAACAAAAAGAGGCAAGATGTAGACACCAAAACACGTCAAATTTTATCATCTTCCTCCAAAATAGCCTAATAGCCACATTCTACATGGGTGATCGATTTAACCATAATTCGGCCACTCACAACCCCTTTCACACATCACAATGACCCTCAATCACACACCCAAGGATTTAGTTAATATCAATTAATTGAATTCCCCCTTTACCAACTCATCGAGCCACCTCACCCAACCACCTCATCATTCCAATCCCCACTTGCTCCTCCACCTCACTATTCCAGTACCCCACTTGCTCCTCCACCTCACTCTCCCACTAGCCCACTTTCCCCTCCTTCTCACCATTCCAATCCCCACCTTTCCCATACCTAGCCCATACCCTTATAGAAAACCCTAATAGTGGCCACTCCACTCATAGGACCCCTCTTTGTCCTATAACCCATTCTATGGGTGGAGGACAATTGTGCTCGCCACTCAAAAATCAAGTGGGAATACATATTCCCCACTTTTCAAAAACAAATTCCCCGACATAACCGGTGTCGATTATAGTTAACCGATGTGGTTAGGTGGGAGCGGCGTTAGTCACCTATAAATACCTGGGTTCGGCTCTTTCCAAAGGGTTGGTTGATATTCTCTTGGTTGGTTCATCATTGGACATTCTCTTGGTTGGTAAATGGTTGATTCATCATTGTTGTTGAGAACTTGACATTGGACCGGAAATTAGTTGAAGCAGCAAGGCCATCCTTATTTCTAGTTGAGACCGATAGTGGAAACACTCACAAGAGCCTTTATGATCACAACCATTGAAGGAACTTGAACCGAGGCGGGGCTCGAGCAAGAGCCCTCTAGCCAACCTACCAACCTCCACTAATGTCTCTACCACGCTCCAACACACATCGGACTCTAGGTAAGTAGATCCCTTGTATCTCTCACCTTTGTTTGTGTTCTTATCTATCATTTTCTTTTCTCCAAAGCAAAAATTCCTTCCTACCATTCCAATCTCACCTATTCAGCTCACACCTACACCCAGGACCCTCTCTCACCTCATTCGGATCCTATCAACCCTCCGGTCAGTCACATAAGGCACCCTAATTCCCATTTCCAAACTACGAACAAATACCATGACCATCACAAGTTAATCCTAACCGTGCTTGGTTTGTCTTGACTTCCGTCGGTCACTCTCTACTACGCTAGCTCCCAACTTCTACCTAAACACACCCAAAACCACCTCCAAAGACCCCAATACTCTAACCCTAAACCTCCCATCACCGTAAACCCCATCCAAAACCTCCCAACACTCTATTCTAGATAGAGTGGAGCAAAACTACCCACACTAGACCTTTCTCACTTCTACGAGTGACCCATATTGATTAACCTTAACCGACATCGTCTACTCTCAATCGAGTCGGCCTTTGTGGTTGTTAACACATAGTAGACCGTAACCTACCTCCTCCCCCAAACCACCTAAAATACCCTACCCAACCCCAATCAAACCCTATCTATGACTTATAGACTACCGAATCCACCGGAACCCGATCCAAACACCCTTTTTACCAACATAGTTTAGTATTCAATTGAATCGATGTTGATAGCAACCTGAGGCACCCAAATTATAATGCTAGCACTAGATTTATCTTATTTACATGATTTTGTCATTTAATACTGGTTTATAAAACAATAGACTGACATCCCTCTAGGGAGTATCAAACTTCTTGGATCTAGAATATGCTAGGCGAGTCCACTACATATATTGTTTAACTCACTTGTGGTCTTGTTTTCTTATTTCAGGGTAGTCCTTCCTAGCCAAAAAGGAGTTCACACGATCGAGAGAGATCAAGTCTACAAGTATACATTCCACCCATAACCCAATAATAGGTAAACCTTGTACACCCTTATCATTTGAGTCTCGGTTATGCGAAAAAATGATCGAAACACGATGATGGTTCCTCGGGTGGACATTTTTCTACTAAGGCTAGTGCGGTGAAAATATTAAAATTAGGTTACTTTTGGCTCACATTTTTTTGCTAATTCTCACAAATGGGTTAGAAAATATAGAGAATGTTCCTTTTTAACTTATAAGAATAGGTTATATTCCCTTCCACTTCATCTAATTTAATCGGATATTCCATTTTCCTAATGGGGTCTTGATTTCAATGGCATGATTAATCCTCCATCAAGTGTTGGTCATAAATGGTTTTAAAAACAACATATTACTTTACCAGGTGGAAGGAAGTTTTTCATTTAAGGATTCTACTAAATCATTCATCCTTGAATTTTTTGAGGACATTGTGATGAGGTTTGGCATTCCCCAAACTATTATCTACGATATTGCAAAATTTTTCTTATAATCCAAATTTTTGATTCGGATCTTGGACTTGCGATTTATCTTAAGAATTCTTCCAATTACTACCCCCACGGTAATGGATTGGTAGAGTCTACTAATAGGAATATGATTAGGATCGTGAAGATAATAATGTACATTAATAAAAGGTAGTGGCATACAAAGGTGAGCAATTATCTCTAGGAAGACATGATCACAATGAAAAAACAATTGACACTTCCCTTACAATTTTGTCTATGGAAAAGAAGCTTGGATTAATTTGTCACTTGAGTTTCCTTCACTTGAATTAGCTCAAAGTTAGAGTTTGAGGTGCGAGATCAAAGGGAAGTCAGAATGGAACTTTGGTTAAGATTGAATAATTAAGGAATGATTCCATGATCAAGATGGAACAATATCAAAAATGAACCAAAAATGATTTGTGGAAGGCTAAAGATCGGACATTAAAGGTTGGAGATCTAATCTTAAAATGGGATGTAGATAGAACTAAACCAAGGAGGCACTCTAAATTTGATGCAACGGGTGGGCCATACATCATTACTACTTGTAAAGAAGTTAAATTTGATGAGTTGTGAGACCTTGATGAAGATGTATTACAAATCGTAGTCAATGGGATTTATCTCAAACATTTTGATTAAGTTGTTTCATTTCATCTTGTACATATTAATTTAGTTTTCAATTCCTCTAAGTTATTTTAGCACATTGTCTTGTTGGTAGAATATGTTTCTTTTCCCCAAGTTCTTTGCATAGTTTCGTTGCTTTTGGATGGCCCCGTTGCACAATGTTCATAATTGTTTCTAGAGAAGGTATGAGAAGAGGAGTTTACGATGTCCGGGGATCAAGCTGCGATTCTTCATAGACTCAAATACGAGAAAATAAAATTTAGTTTTTGGGCGGTATTCATTGTTCATTCATTCGACCCAAATAGATTAGAATTCAAGATCAAGGTAGTATCCATTTAAGTTTGGGGATACTACTATTTAGTTTCATCATTGCTTTAGGAAGCAAGGTAAAATTTTAGAATTGAAATAATTTCCACTCACATAAAACCTTAATTTGGAATATTCTTATGAGGAGAATGGTTAGTTCAAGCTTTAGGTAAGCTCCAGGTCCAAATGTGCTTCAAGTGGATTCAGGGGTGAGATTTAGAGCTTTATATCAATTCTTCAGGAATATCAGGTTGAATCCATGCCTAATGGATACTTCAAGGCCACTAATATTTCAATCTAGTAGGAAGATTATGTCATTGATTTGCCAAACTATTATACGATTTCCCTTAGAAAAATTATCTAACTTGACAAATTGGACTTGGGAAGTTTTGTAGAGCTTGAAGGGTGAATATGAAAAATTAAGGTATTTTCATGCTTTGGGAGAACTTGTGATTTTTAGGACATTTATCAAATTATTCCTAACTCATCAGTTCAGTCGAAGTCCAAACAGTTAATTTTTTAGGGAAAATTGAGAAAATTGGACTTTTAGTGCACTTTGTGGATGCGGGGGTGGTACAAATAGAACTAGTTCTCCCGAACCTAGCTTCCCCACATTGGTATTCAACCCTGAAATACAAATAATTCAATGTGTTGTGGAGATACGCAGATGTTTGGAGGTTGAATGGGACAATTCCATTGGGGTTAATGTTCCCCAAAATTGAGGCTGACTCATAATACAAGGATGACCGAAGGAGTGCGGGCCATGAGGTGATGCAAAGAATGCATCGAGGTGGAATGGGTTCCACGAGATGTGAGTTCCCCAGGGAGTGATATATATACAATGTAAAGGAGGCAAGTGTTGCGGGATTTTAGTCCACAGGGTTTGAAGTGAAGTGTTGTATGGAGAAGGAGCAATGTGGAGAACCGAGGCTAGGGTGGTACAAGTTCCACTAAGGTGTATGTTCCCCGCATCTCTACAAATTTGTAAAAAAAAATAAGAGGTGGGGAAATTCAAGGACAATATAATGAAGAAAAGGAGGAGGCTAAGAAAACAAATGGAATAGGTTCTTTGGTGCCTTTAATTCCCTAAAATCTTGAAATCCCCGCAAAACAAAGGAGATAGAATGAACAAGGGAATAGAGTGGGTTTTGGGTAGAGTAAGTACAGTAGGAGAAAAAGAAAATGAAGGAAATAGTATCAAAGTACCTTTTGTACCATGAAGACCCGTAATAAATGTAACCCAAAGGAAAATATTTAATCATGGACTATGATTTAGTAAATGGAACCCGCATCTACCCCAACCCCCTTAAATTCAAATGGTCATACATTTTGACCCAAAGCTTTGATTTTCACACAATTTGGCTTTTTGGAAATCTCTCGAGCATCCTCTACACCACAAAACCTAGTTTTCTTATTTTTATTAAGGTTTGGTGGGTGAGAAAGGGGAAAAAAATCTCTAGTAATAGAACAAATAGTTCCGGGTAGTGTTATCCATATTTCACCCCTCGGGAAAAGTATTGGATAAACCATGACCCCGTTAGGAAAGAACTAGAGAAAACATGTTTGAATCTTGCAAACAAGTTATAGAGGGGATCTATAATGGAGTGCAGGGCTTGTGAAAGATTAAATGACCCCTATGCAAGAAGAAGAAGAAGCGACTCTGTTGAGTGAATCCGGACTTTAAATCTATTTAACAAAGTTACAAGTGGGCTCGGAAATAGAATAAAGCAAAGTCGGGAAGGAGGAACAATTTCAAAAGAGCCATGAGTAAGAAGTAAAAGGGAGGGGTGAAGATTTGAAGTCTTCAAGATACAAAAATGATTCAAAATAGGCTCAAAAAAATGACTAAGCATAGAGATTAAGCGGAATCTTCCATGTGTTTTAACGATGCTCCTCCAAAGATTAAGAAAAAATGGGTAGGCTCAAATGAGCACCAAGCCTCCATGCATCTAGAACTCCAAAATTTGCACTACTAATTGAAAATTCTTCGAATGGCGTGGAAGGGGCCAGTGTGTCTGCTCAGTGTAATTCCAAAATGGGAGCCCAAGGCGGAGACCCAAACTTGCACCATCCCTCCACGTAGCAAATGGTCAATAGAGGTCAAAAGGTAGACAAGGAAGACCTCAAAAATTGGCTAAGTATAGAAGTGCTTTGGCGGAGTCCTCACGTGTCCAAGTGGTGCATCTCAAGAGTTAAACCCAAAGTGGAGACTCAAATGAGCGTGGGTTTTCCATGTTGCCTAGGATCCAAAAAAAAGATGAGGAAGGTCATTGAAAAGTATAAGAGTCTCCGAGAGGTTTCCACTTATCGATCGACGCTCCTTCGGAGGAAAAATCCTAATCGGGTTTCTAAGTAGGCCTGAGCTTCCACGTGTCCCGTCCTATTTCAAAAAAAGGACAAAGTTTGGGTTTAATAGTCAAAGAACCGAGATAGATGGGAATAGTGCCACAGTGTCGAATGGCACTAAATCAATGGCCGAATAAAAGGAGGGTTTCCAAATGAGTGCCAGAATGCACGTGTGTCCCATTGAGGTAAATGACTCACCAAGCAAAGGACTTAGCTAAAAACAAAGGAACCGAGAAGGTCATAGAAGAAGCAATGTGTTAGCCCCTGCGCCATTCCAAGAAAAATGTAGAGGCCACCCTCGGAGATGCACCAGCCCTCCACGTGTCCCATTTCAAAAAGGGGGCCCATTTTCAAACTAGTTTTCCTTTTATTTTGTTCGGACCTGACCTAAATTTCAAATGGTCATATCTTTTGACTAGAGACTCATATTTGGGTAGGAGAAGACTTTTTTGAAATGTCTTGACCTCCACTATGCCATGGACACTTAAAATATTATATTTTATCAGGCCTCAATGGGTGATAACCTGGAAAATGTCTTTTCCCCATTAATATGGGATCCGATGGCTTCCACTACCTGGATATTGAGATTTTTGGTCTGCCATCTTCTCTCATATGACAAGAAGGCATGGGGAACTAGACTCGAAAGATTGTGGGTGGATTTGAGAGGGGCATTTATTGATAGTGGTTGAGCTTTCAAAGCAAGATCTAATGCGTATCTCAAGGTGGTTGAGGTAGGATTTAGAATTTTTCCCAATTCTCTCTCTTTCTCCCCTCTGTGTTGAATCTATAAATGAAGGGTCTAAGCTCATTGTAAAAGGGTTGCTTATTTTTCCTCTCTATCTCCCCCTATTTTCTTTCTCGAGGTCAAAAATGGAGTTCAAACCTCCTCCCTTGCTCTGTAAATGGTGTTTTACCTCTTTCTCATGAATGATGTTCTTGTACAAACTTCAAGTAATAAAAACATTTTTTTGATGCATTTGTCCATCCTTGGCTATTTTTTGGTTGTTTCTCCTTGCCTTTCTTCATTACAAGGTACATGTGCATGTTTTGGATGTTCATTTGTAGATGCGGGAGTTGTTTTTATTTAGATTTTAAATGTTTTCGATGTGAATATGATCTTTTTCCTATGATGTAGTTGTTCATCCTCTCATTTCTCACCTCTCTTCATTTCATGGAGGTTTGGTTAGATGATAAGTAGTTTTCCTTCTCTAGTGTATCACCATTTTAGTGTAGACTCTATTTTTTCTTGTTTTCTTTCTCTCCTGTCTCCTTGGATAGTTAGAGTAGGATTAGATTATATTTCCTACACTAGAATAGCTTGTGGTAGGTAGTTTAGGAAGTAAGAGCCAACTTTCTCCGGAGGTCCATCTCAAGTTTAACAAGTCCCTGCTTGAGAGATGGTCCCATGTTATGTGGATCACACCAAATGACTCTGCCTTAGAAAAGTAGATCTCGATTATTCATTTGGGGATGCCGTGATTTTGTACTAATAGTTTTGACACGCCGGTGGGACTGGTTTGAAGCACGTTTTCGACCTCATCTTAATAGGTTGATGTTTTCTGTTAAGGGTCATCCTTTTAAGGCACATGCAAGCACATCTAAAGACTCCATCTGGTCAAAAACCCATTCTCTAAGTTGCGGAATTTTTCCACTCATTTTCATTTTCATCCATTTTCTTCTTCCATCTCTTTCATTTTCACCCATTCCATGAGGTTGTGCAATCATGAATTCATTCCCTTCATGGAACTCACACTTATAGTAATGCAACCCATCTCCAATGTATTTCCCAAACTCCTCCGATTAAGCATTATGATCAAGTCCGGAACCATTATGCTTATCCATATAAGTAGGGTAAAAACTAGTTTGGCCATGAAGCTTATCAAGAACAAGGGAATGCATATAATGGTAACAACTACATGCAAGATGTTGATCTATTGAAGAAGATCCAAAAAATGGAGATTAGCATGGTGCATTCCAGGGCTATAACACATAGATGAAGGATTTTAGAAATGGATATAGGGCACCTTTTCCATGGTCCCTATGCCAAGACATTAAATCCCTCAGAAAATCTTGACTTCGTGGTTGAAGTGCTACCTCAACTTACATAGTGGATTAAGGACATTGGAGCTTATGAGCAAGGTGCGAGACAACCTTGTCAATAGGAAATTCAATCACCAGCTCCCTATCTTTCATTTTCTATTCCTCAATCTTTATCATTTCAATAGAGGCAAGAGTCAAACCCCTCACTTGCTGCCCCAAGTGTTGATTTCATTTCTCCATCTCCTAGTTTTCACCCCATTTCAATTCTTCTCCCCTTTTCCCTCCCAATAAGTCATCCCCTCAAAAAAACAAGAAGTTCCACCTCCCTCCCCACCACAAGAAATTGCAAAGCTGATTGAACCCCAACCTTTCACTCCTCTTACTTTCCCAAGCCCATGTTGGGAACATAATCAAGAATCCAGTCAAGGAAAACAAGAAGTGGAGCCCAATAGAGAAGAAATGACAGAAAATATGAAGAGTTGGGCAGCCAAATTTGGGTTTACAAAGATCCTCTTGATGGTCAAGCCAATAGAGGAGGTCAAGGTTGAAGAACCAGTGGTGGATGAGGCTAAGTTTGTAGCAGAGGAGGACCATACTACATCGAGGCTCCAAGTGTGGGAGCCAAGCCATAGAAGAACATTCTTAAGTTCTTCCTCCCACTTCATTCCCTTTAATCTTTGATGTTGAAGAAGAGTTTGATATTTCAAACTTCATGTTTGAGGAATATGGAAACCATGGTGAGCAAGTTTCAGATGTGGAAGACACCATGGAGGAGGTTGAGCACTGCGGCAGGAGGACAATAAGGAGGTAGATTATGTCTATCGACTTGGAGGATTTCTTTGATGGAGAGGATCCCATAGAGATCACATCATTTTCTCCTCCATATCCCACATTCCAAGAACATGAGCCTACTGCCATGGAGGAGAACATTCAAGAACAACATCCTACACTTCATAATAGCCCTCTGGAACCAATATTGGAAGATATGAGTCTTCCATGTTCTTCACAGGAGAAGGAAGAGAAAGGTAGGAGGATGTCACTATCCCTCTCACACCATCCATCCATGAGGGTCTACAAAAAGACTCCATTTTTAAAGTTAGAGTTCGAGAACCATGGGCAGATTCAAAGGACCAAACCATGCCCAATCAAGTACTTAGCTTCATTAGAGTCAAGGAGAAGCCAAAACCATTCATCCTTGCTTATAAGCATGAGGATGAGTATCAAATTATAAGGGTCACCATCACTACCTCAAGAGTCTAATGCGAGGTCATCTTGAGGAGGTATTTTCCATTAATGTTGATACCTTGATGATTTGGGTGGAAGACAGAGCTTAAAGTCAAGTTTTTCATTCATATTGGCAGCCATATTCAAAGTGTCAAATCATTTGCATGGCTGCCCCTTTGAGAAAGGGAAGCTATTTCTCTCTGTAGTTGCAGGATTTTTTTAGCATTCTTTCTCTCTAGTTAGTTTAGGAGTAGGAGTAGATTTTGTTTTCAGTAGAAGAAGTGCTTGTGCACACTTTGCATGTCTCATTTGAGGCATGTATGATTTTGTCTTTGTACATAATTTTTTTTTTTGCTCCAAAGGTGCACAAGGCCAAGCTCTTCACTATTTATGGTAGAAGAATCATAGTTGCCTGTAACAGTTACAAATTCCAAAAAATAATCCAAATGCAGAGCAACTAAAGTCATTTGAAACAGTCCATTTCAGGGACAGATGAAAGCCCCGAGTTAATTTTTTTCTACTCTTAGAAACTCCATTTAAAAGATTTTCTTATGAAACCGAGAGTGTAGAAACAAAAGGCTAGGTCAGACAAAACATAGAAAAGGCATGTAGTCGGGCTTGCGGTGGTTCGATGATTAGATCTTTAAATTTTAGATGAGTTTCATGTTTACCAGGAAGAATTCATGCCCAATAGATTCTTCAAGGCCACCTGGTCTCTTCATTTAGTAGGTAGATGTCCCCATGAGTCACCAAATATTATCCATATTTCATCCCCTAGGAAAAGTATGGCATTAGCCATGACCCATTGGGAAAGAACTAGAGAAAACACATTTTAATCTTGCAAAAACGAGTTGCAAAGGGGATCTACAATGGAGTAGCGGGAATGCTAAAGATTAAATGACCCCCTATATAAGAAGAAGGAGAAGAAATGACTCTATCAAGTGAATCCAGGACTTTAAATCTATTTAACAGTTACATGTAGGTTTGAAAATAGAATAGAAGAGTTAGGAAGGAGGAGTAGTGTCAAAAGAGCGGGAGTAAGAAGGAAAAGAGAGGGGCAAAGATTTAAAGTCTTTAGGCATCGAAAAATGGTTTAGTATAGGCTAAAAAAATGACTAAGTATAGAGATCAAGCGGAGTCCTCCATGTGTTCGAATGATGCTCCTCCAAAGATTACAAAAAGGGTAGGCTCAAATGAGTGCCAAGCCTCCACGCATCTAGAACTCCAAAATTTGCACCGGCTGTTGAAACATCTTTGACTCATGTGGAAGGGGCCAGTGTCACCAACGTAATTCCAAAATGGGAGCCCAAGGTGGAGACGCAAACTTGTGCTAGCCCTCCACATAGAAAATGCTCAACGAGGTCAAAAAAAGACAAGGCGGGCCTCAAAAAATGGCTAAGTATAGAAGTGTTGTTGGAGTCCTCCACATGTCCAAGCGGCACATCTCTAAGGGTAAACCAAAAAGTGGAGACTCAAATGAGCGTGGGTTCACACCGTTGCCTAGGATATGATAAGGTGAGGAAGGTTGTTCAAAAGTCTAAGAGTCTCAGAGAGGTTTCCACGTGTCGATCCGATGCTCCTTGAGAGGAAAATCCTAAGCGGGTTTCTAAGTAAGCGCGGAGCTTCCATGTGTCCCATTTTAAAAAGAGGACAAGGTCGGGTTTGAATGGTCAAAGCACAAATATAGACCTATGAGTGGTGCCAAGTGTCAAAGCACAATGCTAACTCAAGGGCTGAATAAAAGGAGGGTTTCAAATGAGTGCCACGGGACTCACCGTGTGTCCCCGGTTGAGATATATGACTCCACCAAGCAAAGGACTTAGCCAAAAACATAAAGGAACCGAGAAGGTCAAAAGAAGCCACGTGTCACCCCATGCCATTCCAAGATAAAAATTTAAAGGCCACCCTTAGAGATGGGCTAGCCCTCCACATGTCCCATTTCAAAAGGGGGCCTATTTTCTAACCTGGTTTTCCCGCTATTTTGTACGGACCTCACCCAAATTTCAAATGGTCATATCTTTTGATTGGAGACTCATATTTGGGTGGGAGAAGACTTTTTGGAGACATCTCGACCTCCACTACACCATGGACACTTAAAATATTATATTATATCGGGGTTTAGTAGGTGAGAACCTAGAAAATGTCTTTTCCCCATTAATATGGGATCTGATGGCTTCCACTACCTGGATATTGAGATTTTTGGTCTACCATCTTCTCTCATATGAAAATAAAAGTGTGGGGAACTAGACTCGATATATTGTGGGAGGATTTGAGAGGGGCATTGATTAATAGTGGTTGAGCTTTCAAATAAGGATCAATGCGTATCTCAAGGTGGTTAAGGTAAGATTCATAATTTTTCCTGCTTCTCTCTCTTTCTCCCCTCTATGTTGAATCTATAAAAGAAGGGTCAAGGATCATTGTAAAGGGTTTTTCATTTTTCCTATCTACCTCCCCCTCTTTTCTTCCTCGAGGTCAAAAATGGAGTTCAAACCTCCTCCCCTACTCGTAAATGGTGTTTTTCCTCTTGCTCGTGAATGATGTTCAGTGTAAACTTCAAGTAATAAGAAACGTGTTTTGTGATGAATTTTTCCATCCTTGGCTCTTTTTGGTTGTTTCTCCTCACCTCTCTTCATTATGCAAGGTACATGTGCATGTTCATTTACAGATCTGGGAGTTGTCTTTGTTGGGTTTTAAACATTTTCTGTGTGAATATGATCTTTGGCCTGTGATGTAGTTGTTCATCCTCTCCATTGCTCACCTTCCTTCGTTTCATGGTGGTTTGGTTAGATGATCAACAGTTTTCCTTCTCTAGTGTATCACCATTTTAGTGTAGGCTCTATTTTTTTCTTATTTTCTTTCTCTCCCTGTCTCCTTGGATAGTTAGAGTAGGATTAGATTAGCTTGCCTACATTAGAATAGCTTGTGGCAGGTAGTTTAGGAAGTAAGATATGGCATTCTCTAGAGGTCCATCTCAAGTTTAGCAAGTCTCATAGCTTGAGAGATGGTCCCATGTTATGCGATTCACACCAAATGAACTCTTCCTTAGAAAAGCACACCGACTACTCATTTGGGGGTGCTATGATTTTACACTAATAGGTAAATCAACAACCAAATTAATGAAGTATAGTGCCCATTATTTCTCATGTAAGAAATTACAATGGAGGAATGGTGTTGTAGGGTTTCCCTTGCCTATTTTCAGAGATTTAATGCATCGTGTTGGTAAGTGGAAGTAAAAATCCAAGTTTTCCATCTTCTCTTTCTTTCCTATTCTCTATAAAATGTAAAGTGAGACTCATTTGTAATGTTGGATACTTTTGGAATACAAGGGCATCATTGTAAAGTGTTGCACAAGTGTTCTTGAGTTGTAGGTCTTAATTTTAGTCCTAAAATTAATTCACACCTTCTTCCTCCATTGTAATGATCTGTGCATCATCTTGAAGCAATAAAATTACTTATTTTGTGGCTTTATCCAGCCTTAGTTGATGATTTATTGCACTTCTTTTTCTTTTTCATTTACTTGCAGGTATGAGGTGTATGTTTCTTCATATTATAGGGTTTATTTATATTGTGCATTATGTGAAAATAGGAATCTAAATGCTTATATGGAATATGATTGTCATTTATTCCCTCTCCATCATTGTTTTGTTCCATTTTCTCTCTTTTAAAAGTGTCTTTCCCCTTATTTTTGGTGTTATCACCTCCTGTAGTTTAGGATTTATGCTTATGCATCTCCTTCTCTCCTTGGTCCCTTGGAATTATAGAGTAGAGTTAGTTAAATTTTAATTCCTATGATTAGTTTAGCATTTGGAATAGGTAGAGGAATAAACCTTCTATGGAGGTCTATCTCATAGTGCAAGTACCACAACTTGGAGACAGTCCCATGTTTGCCTTAAAATATTGGGTGTTTTATGAAACATGGTAGGGTGTGATTTTGAGCTCCAACAGTTTCCAAGAGAGGAAGATGAAATATGCATGGAATATAGAAATCTTCAAGTGCATAAGAGGAAGATTGTTATATGATTGATATAACAATCTGCAAGAAGAAGAGCATAATAATGTGTAAAAACATGCACAAAGAGGTGTGAAAGAAGGATTTCCATATCCATCCCAAGGAACAAAATGGCTAGTCGAGGAAGGGAAGAGAAAATTATCTTTAACATGTATTAAGTGTAGATAAGTAAGACACTATGTGTACGAATGTCCTAGTGTGCAAAGTGAAGTAGAAAGTACTTGCAATACATTGGAATAAATGCTAAATTGCATTAAACTTGGTGTGTTGGATTCCAATAAATGTTACCATAAAAGGAACTAATTTGAATGGAGAGATACCACAACCGCTTAAAATATCCTCTATGTTTTTCATGTATGTGTTATTTCTCTATTGGGGATCTAAGAAAGGGGTTTGATTTCTTAGAGATCCACAAAATTTTTAGAAAAACAAGTGATGTTTTAGGATCCCCAAAATAAATGAACATGGTCATGAAGTCATATTTTACTTAGTTAGTTTCCACAATTGTACCGTGTTATGGTTACAAAATAGGACTAAAATGTCGATGATGAGGATACTTTCTTCGTGGTGATTTTTTGGGGTCTACCTCATCTTTTTGTATAGATTTAATGATACAGTTTATATTATAGATAGTTTTTCAAAAACAAATAAGATATTCTTCTAATACCCATCTCATAAATCAATTATTTATACTTTAAAACATTATTTTACACAATAAAAATGTGATTTTACTACTTTAAATCCATTTAGGTCTCACTTTCAATGTTAATAAATGTATGTACTACATTTCTAATGTAAAACCATTTTCCCATGAAAGCAATACAAAGAGCTAGTGAATCCTTCCTCATTGTATAAGTGAAGAGAATGAGAGTTCAAAACTTTCTAGTAGGGTTAATATTCATTTTCACTATTAGTAGAAAATTATCAATTTCTACTTATGAATATAAAAATTTAACAATGTTAGATTAGATCTATAATAGTTAATTAGATTAGGAGTATAAATAAGTAGTTGAAGACAACATCATCTATTATATTGTCTTTAAAAATTGAAATATTTTAATGGTGTTTTGAAAATAGGCATGCTACTTTTTTAAAAATCTTATTTATTTATTTATTTGTTAATTTACGATTTTGCAGGTTTATATTTAAGTACAACACTATTTATGTTGACTTATTCCTCTTTTGAATGTGATTCTTAATTGTGTAAGGAAATATTGAAATAGTGCATTAAAGCCACATTTAACATATATAAGTTGTAGAATAATAATAATAGTGTTCATAAATATGTGTTGTCATATTATTTTAAAATATATATTTTAAGAAAATACTCCAAAATTTTAAATTTAATATTGATTTTGAATCTCAAACAAATATTCTTCAATTATTATTATATTTGATATTTAAAAAAATCACCAAATTATTTTGAAAGATAAATGAATTTATATTTATTTTGATCAATAATTATTGAGTTTTTTTATAAACATATCTATGTCCATTTTTATGGATTATACAATGATTTACAAATTGAAAAACATATATCTATATCAAAACTTCTTTTGACTAAACTTCTACAACAAATAACAATTCAATTAATAAAAATCATGCACCACTCGACTATAAAATACCTCAATTAAAAAAATTCAATCCATCAAAATCATCAAAAATCTACCCTAACACTAACATATGCACTCCAGTACCACAACTAAATACAATTCAATCCATCAAATTCATCCATGATAATTCTTCCCTAACCCTATGTTCTTTCATTCCCTTATGGGTATGTAACAAAATTCTTCCTAAATGTATATAAATAATTATCTCCACCTTCAATTCCATTGTATACGAAGAAAATTCTTGAGAGAGTACAAAAGTGGATGTTGATAGAAAATAATGACAAGAAAAATAGATATAAATATGACCCATGCACAAATAGTCAACTGCATTTTTTAAATTTAGTCTTGTTCATCCATTGATATGTTCAACAAACTTGGAGGAAAACCCACTAGCAAGATCAATATCCTTAGTAGAATAAGGAAAGTTCTTTGGTGATCTAACCAAATCCATAGATTTTTTTATCACAAAAGAATCCCAAGTGAACCATACTTATCTTCACCTTTATTTTTTCTATCTTGAGAAAAGGATTTGATACAGAAAACATCAATTATAAAATCCATCTTCTTCTCAAATTCCATGTAGATAATAACATGATCCCTTGAATTACCCTTCGATCCATAAGAGAAAGGTAGTCCCAAATTACTTTCACCGATCGGTTTATTAGTAATAATCCCCTCTCTCATTCCTCATTTTCTTCCTTAGTAGATGCATCATCTTAGACCCTTCTAAGGTGAAGGAATCTAAATTTATTATAGTTCCATCATATTCATGCAAACTTGTATTTTTGTGCCCTATATACCCCCGGCTTACACCTCCTCTTATTTCTTATCCCTCGTGGATTTCTTCCATCATGTTTTGACAACCACCATAAATATGTAAAGAACCACCATTATGCAAATGTTAGGATTCTTTTATCGTCAAATATTTCGAAAGGAACTATACATATTTTCCATTTTCTATTTATTTTCTTGAGAAAAAACCTTGATAAAATTGGAGTCAATCATGCCTTCCATCATCTTCCTCTCAATAGCCCTAAATAAAAGAGAAAGATCCCTAAATTTTGAATGGATCCATAAGTATAAGATTTTCTGGATCATATATAGAACTAGATATTTAAACATTTCCTCATTCCTTTCTTCAAAATCCTTTTGACCCTTAGAATACACTTTAGAAGCTACCAAAGTTCTTATCCCTCCAACATTACCACTATATGGCCAAAATTCTTGAATGAAACCTATTCCATCGCTATCAACATCTTCCCGATCCAAATTTGATACCTTCTCATCCTCTTCATCAAATCATCTCACATTGCACAAAATAACCATTTTAGCTCCCCATTCTCCTATAACTTTCAGATATAAAGCCAAAAATGGATGGTAACTACTTTTATTATGCTATCAAGTTATGAAATGGTGTGGTGGAAGAAACCTTTCTCAAAGTTAGACATGGAGGTGGTGTTGGGTCCTTAATTTCTACCAAGCGATCTACATTCCGAGTGCCCCAATGTTTTGTTTGGTTTACATGGAGAAGCTCATCCCCACCTCAAGGTGTGTTCCTATGACCACTTATTAAAGTGTTCAATAGACTCAATAAAAATGAAACTTGGGTTGATGATTACAAACCACTTATAAATTACCAATAGCCCAATACTTTCAATGCAATGAGACCTAAAACTTACTAGTTAGGTTGATATCGATTTTACTTTTAGTAAAAATATCACTTTCCACTTATAACATTTTTGTTTGAGCATAAAAATAAATATCAAAATTTAAGCGCTAAATTAAGTTAGATTTAAAATAATTGATTAAATTAGGATTAGTTGTAAGTATTTTTTTATAAACACACCACATGCAAATTTAGATGTTGTAGATCTATTATAATCAAAAGAGAATGGTAGATTTTGAAGGGTTTATTAGTAAAAATGTATGTACTATTTGTTTTTTCATTTTATTTCTCGGTAGGCATCCAGATTTGAAGTTTCCTTTCATGGAAAATGTCAAATTATGAGTGTCCTAAAAAAATTGTCTTATCCGTCGGAGCCTAAAAAAAAAGTCATTATAGAAAGACTAGATTCCCATTTGTAGTAAGGTGCCCATGAAGATTGGGTCACCAATTTGAATGGAGAATGCCACAACTAATAATTTGAGGATGTATTCGTAAAAGATGGTGATGTTTAAAATGTTAAAAAAATGATGATGAAAAATTGAAACAAATTTTTGGGTGCTCGATAGGATTTTAGTGTTATGCTTGAGTCTGCATGGCATCGTACTACTGTCACAAAACCTTTTTCGATCAAAGTGGGACATTTATTTAGACTATTATTGCTCTTAATTTGCATTTTTTCACCCTTTAGGCCTTTGGGTAGTGGTACTTGCCTATTTTAATGGGGGCAACTAATATTCCCGCATCTTCCGATGTAGGTTTAGGTGGCGGGAACTCGAATGACCATGCCTCCAGTAAAGAAATGAGCTCGCAAGTTTTTCCCAAAGGTTTACGAAATGTAATGACCCTCCTCTACCTAAGCCTGATGTTGTTTTAGATTTACCTCAATTTGAAAAGACTTTCTCTTGGCTTGAATCTTTTACTTTGGTTACATATTTTGTTAGTTGTGTCCCCGGAGAGTATCCTAAAACAATGGGTTCAAAACCATTGAAAAGCTCATGATGTCAAACTTGAGGGTGTCCAAAACCTTACCAAGGGTTTTTAATTTTTATGGCCCCTATTTTATTAGGAACATTGGTGATTTTTTCCCCATGGATGCGTGATTTTATAGTTTCTGAATATGCTAAGCTTAAAGTTCCCATCTAGGTGGAATTTCATAGTTTACCACTACCCTTGTGGAATTTTATGGAAGACTTGGCCAAACCCATTGGGAACTTCATTTTCCATGAGACAAATAAGTTTTATGTGGCCCATCCATAGTGTTGGGTCTGTGTGGAAGTTGACCTAGAAAAATACCTCAAGGAAACCATTGATATTCAAGTAGGTGACACAATGTCCTCTCAACATGTCCTTTATATTAATCTATCAATACTTGCTTCTACTTCTAAGCCCGACGATCGTATGATTTGATAATTTCGATAATGGTATCCTTTGCCTCACCTATATCTAAAAAAAAAATGTTAACCCAAGCCATCCTCTTCTACTAGTGAGGGTTGGATTGTAGTGCCCACTTGCCTTCAACACTTATTGCATTTTGATTTCGATTATTGTTGGTTATATAAATGGATATTATTGTATCGTTTTGGCTTAGCATGATGATTAGATGATAGAGATACTTTGATTATTGATGGATTTCCATTCATAGTATGATCATGTGGATTTCTTAGAGAGACATTTAATATTGATGATGATGTGTTGTTGACATATTTATATCTATTTCTGACATTCAACATTTTCGTCATATTGAGTAGGATTTAGTAGTGAACTAATCTTGTGATCTTATTACTATTGATGAAATATAGAATTGAGATGTTGTTTGAATTTTAAAATAGTAACATTATTTTCTGGATGATGATTTAATTTGTGTATGGATGATTGTTGATTTATATATATATTTTACTTAGGATGTTTTGATGCGGCCATAAGGTCGAAGGAGGTATAGTGTGTTTCACAGTAGATTATATCACAAAATCAAAGGTGGATTGGAGACCAACCACATCAGAATGCTAGATGGATTTTTTGGTGCTCAATTTATTCTCACCCCATTTGTCCTTGAAATTCTTCGGTTTGCGGACTATGTTGTGTTTTCTATCTCCCATATTGATGCATGAAAAATATGTCCTTCCTCCTTGGTCGAGGATCACTTTAAATCTAGAGTTTGTTTTCCATTCTGTGTCCATGTGAAAGATTTGTAACTTGGGTGTAAAATAAGTTTTTTCCCTCCCTTCCATTTTTCCACAGTCATGTTTTGTGGCACAATAGGATGTACATGGGTGCGCAAGAGGAAGAGCAGGGATGGCCAATTTTAAGGTGTCTGTAGAAGGGTGCGTGAGGAGGGAACGAGGGGATAGAAAATAAGGCACATGCAAGGATATAAAAGAAGGCATACATGCGGGAAGAAGGGAAGACATCGGACATGTGAGAGGAAGGTGCAAAAAGGGGGAAATGGAATGGAAGTAGAATGTGAAGGAAGAAATAAGAGAGCCCATACCTTTTTGGATACTGTCCCTAAATTTTATTTTGATGAAGCACCGAGGAGACCCGTGGAATTTTCCACTTGCCTTTCTCGGACTTAGAAAAAATTTCATGTGGAGCTTTGGTGGACCATGGACATGTGGAGGTCCGATGCTCATTTAAGGATCCACCTCGGGGTCCCAACTTAAAATTGTGATAGGAGACATGTGGTGGGTTCCAAATGCTCCACAATATAATTAAAATTTTCAAAGTAATTTTCTAAGGGTTGGGACACATGGAGGGACCATGCGCTTGTTTGTACACCAACCCCTAAATTTTATTTTTAAGAAGTGCTAGGAGGAGGAAACTTGGAGACTTCTACTTACTCTGCCCTTGTTTGGACTTTTCAATGGCCAAGGAAATATCTAGACCCTAGACACATGGCGCCTTCCTTTGATCCTTCAAATTTTTTAACAACTCTACCTTGGACCGAGAAATGTGGTGAGCCCGCTTGTTTGGGGTATCTTATTTTGGGAACCATATCAAAAGTGAGCGATGCGATAGGTGGAGGCTTCCATCTGGCTCCTTTTTTCGAGACTTTTTCAAATTCCAAAAGGAATTTTTCTTGGGCCTAGGGCACGTGGAAGGCCTACGATTGTTTGGAAACTTTCTCTGTACCTCACCTTTGCATTTGCATGAAGGAAACACATGGATGTCTCTAATATAGAGGTGACAAGGGGCATAATCAATGGTTGTTGTGCATTTCACCTATTTTTCTACCATTTTTCTCCAAGACTCCTGGAGATGCAAATACACACTATTTTTCATCATTTTTGATGAAATTCCTTGTCATTTTTTTCTGCAAAGTTCCATTGAATGGATTTGAAACTTAATTTGTGAGTCCAAGGATTGTTAAGATTGATATTTTGAAGTTGGAGTTGCTCGAGGCACTTGCAAAAATGTGAATTACTAGAGAAGATGGATGGGGAAAATTGTAGAGGAAAAAGAGGGAAAATATTGAAATGATAAAGGTTATAGGTGTAAAAGATGGAAAAGGTGTTTCCTCGAGGGAAAAATGATTACCTATTAGATCCATCTGTGCAGAGCCTTCAAAAATTGATTAAAAAGGCAATTTCTCGCATGACAGAATCAAAATGATTAGAAGGATTGCCAAAAATTTGTGGCATGGCATCCTAGTCATTAGTCGAGGGCCCAAGAAATGTGATCAATTCACAATTGGTCCACCTAGTAGCTTTCGGATGTAAAATTGTTAAACGTCACTTTTTGAGGAAAATTAGTAACAAGAAAAGGTCCCTCAAATATTATTATTTTTGGGGGAAAATTGAGCGAGTGAAATGTATAAATGCAATGAGAATACTCTTGTAAATGGTCGGGATTTTAATTCTTAAGAGAAAATTTGAGGAAATTTGTCTTCGAGAGACCAATCTAAGATAACCTATTAATTTTTTTTGTGTTAGATTTTCTATCATGTTAAGTTGGTTGCGAGATGTATAACCATTGATGATCATTGAGGATTTCTCTGAAGCTTTCCCGTTGATGAATCTAAGAAATTTTGAAATTAATTTGTGTCAATCTTGGAGCAATTAGTGTATGCTTTGTTTTAGAATGTCTGCAAGTAGTTTTACTTGTTTCTATTGCAATATTACATTGAAATATTTTTGAAATCACACAGGATCTCATCCCTGTGATAGTTTAGTGGCATTTGTAATTTCATTTCAAGAAGAGCCTTCATCCTATGATGAGATAAACAAATTTAAAATCACTGCACTGTCATTTGTTGATAAAGATTGTTTGTAAGTCTTTGGGTGTACCTTAGGTGTGATTGATTAGAGATTTTGGTGTTTAATTGAGTCTTTAACTCGAAGCCTTCATGTTAGAGTCTCAAATATTGTGTGAAAATGTGCTGATCTAGGCCTCCATTGAAGCACACCTTCTGGTTGAAGGAATGTCTTAACTATTCTAAATATTTCTATTGTTGAGTTGTCCATTGTTGTGAAGTCCCTCAAAGATTTGGTATAATCAATTTATCATGCTTAATCTCCCACCAAAATTATTCAAAAACCATGAATCCATCCTAAACTACCCCTGTTTTCCCTATATATCAACAAAGGAACAAAATCTATTTACTAAAATATGCAAAACAATCAGGATTTCTTAATGTCTTCAGTAACCTTAGCCTTGTGTTGAAAGTATCTCCATCTTTATAAGTGACAACTATTGAGAGTTAAATTATGGAGTATTGACCATATTTTCCCAAGGTTTTCTTCATAAAATTTTGTGCAAAAGAAGGATATCTCCATCTCCTTCATCAAACTAGAGGTTACACTATGGGTCCTCTCACCTTGGTCGAAAGGCACGGCCTAAAGTAGTGAGGATAGGTCAAATCCTCTTGAAGGTGTTATCCATATCTCCACAAATATGAGTGACAAAGGGCCGATTAGATATCATCCTCGGCTACAAAATGAAACACATTATGATCTATTTGTCTCTAAGCTATGTACCAAATATGTGATGTTTCTCAGCTTGAAATGGAGAACAAATTTGGATACTAACACTAGTGGCGCCACTGCCAGGGACTCTTTGAAGTATTTTAAAAGTGCAGTACATAAAAAACCTCAGTAATGTTTCTTACATGATCTACTTGTAAATACATTTCTAAAACATCACTGTCATTCAAATATGTAAGAATTGTTCAAAGTTGTAATTTTTGAGTGAAATATTTCTAGCTTATACAGATTATTGCACTTAGGTTTGTATCATCATTGGTAAATTTGGGTAAAAGAAGAGAAGATCTTGTAAGATTTGCATGAATATGCTATTAAAATACACTTGATAGGTCTTTCATAGTGCATTTGCACAAACTAAGGAGAAAATCCTTAGTGGTGAATTTGTGTTGTTTAAGTTCTTAATAAATACCAAAGTGTCTTAACATAGATCAAGTAAGATTTTTCATTAATATCTGCAAAGATGGAAGGAAGATATTTCTTCACCAAGGACCCTAGTAGAAGGTTTTTTCAAGAGCTGAGAAAGTCTAATTCAAAAGGAAGAATAATTTGGAAGGTTGTTGGAGATCAAGCATCAAGAAAAGAGATCTCCATTGGTGAAACTGATTAGCCTGTGATTAAAGATTTTAATACTTCCTCAAGTGCTTCTAAATTAGGTAGTCTCTTTGTTGAATTGAATTCTCCATTTGGAGAGGGTCCTTATTTTTATTTGAAACATTTTTTCTCTAAATAAGCCCCTATATTTTCCAAATCAAATAGAGTTTTCCAAGAAACAGAGCCTTTAGAGGGCAATCTTTCGAAATTACATCCATGTACCACACAGACCCCTCACTCCTCATCATTCTATTTCTCTTGTAAGATCACCTCCTTAAAATAATATGGCTTAGCCTCCACCCAGACCTCCATTTGTTGTTAATACTTTTGGTCCCATCAATTTTAGAGGTATGGTGGCTATCCAAATGTTGTGCCATAAGATGTAAGAAATAGATTGCCTAAGTTTCAAGGAAATAATGCAATCACTAGTGATCAACACTTGAAGCTCTTTGTCAATATGATGGAGGACTTTGAAATAGAATTTGAGGATGTATACATTAAATTGTTTATCCATACTCTAGAAGAAGATGCAAGGGACTAGTATAAATCTTTGCCAAATAATTCCATTGATTCTTGGATAGAGATGAAGAATGCTTTTAGAATGCAATATGGTGATAAAATGACCCTAGGTTTCTTTTATAAGAGTTTTAAAATATAAAAAAGAATACTAATGAATCACTACATGATTTCAATATAAGATTTAACAAAACATTAAGAAAATTTCTGTTAATTTGAGGCCATGTGATGAATCATGTCTAATAAAGTATTCAAATGCATTTGATAAGAAAGTTGATTACTATTTGAGGGATAAGAACCCTAGAACTTTGAGGCAGGCCTTTACCACGGATCTACAAATTGAGAACAACATTAAAGTAGTTGGAAAACCTCCTAAGAGGGAGGGTGTTAAATTGATTAACCCAGAGAAGCCTCAATCAAGTAAGGTTGTGGGTCTTGAGGAAGTTGTAAAGACTTTGGCTGGGGATGTCAAAGAAATATCTTACAAGCTGACCAGGAAGAGAAATGAATTAGACAAGGTTCTCAAGGTAAGTATGGGCAACAAGGATAAGACATATTTCTCAAATCATCCTAGAAATGATAAGATATATGATGACTATAAGAGGTAAAGGACCCATGGGAGCTAGGGAGAATAGAGTAGTGCCCGATCCTCTACATGCCAAAGTTGTTGTTGTTAAAGAGACAAATCAAATTGATCGGTGTGATAAATGTTTCTTACCCAATCCACCATGTGAAGTAGATCAAGAAGTTGAAGAAGTTGATGACGATGAAAACATTGATGATGATGCATGCATGGTGGAATGCTCTAAGCTCACAACAAAGAACAAATTCAAGTGAAGTAATAAGTGTAAGAATTGCTGTAATTTTTGGGACTGCATTCAATGGGTACCTCTTCTTCCTCCCTCTCATGCTTTAGAAATAGATATGTTACAAGATTTTTAACTTCCTAATAATGATTTTGAGTACTTAAGAGCTCTAATGATTAAGAAGTATAATGGAGGAACCCAATCAAAAGAGGATAGATAATTGTTAATGAATGTTGTTGTTGCCCAAGAAAAGAGTATAACACAAGAAGTAAATCTATAAAAGGGGCACGGCCTCAAGCCAAATTAAAAACCCATTCTCACCAATGTCCGAAAAGAAACTCTAAAGAAAGATGCATCTGGAAAAATCCTTATTTTCTCAAGTAGAAATGGTGTGCCCATCCATGCCCAAAATATGAAAAATATTGTGCCATCCAATGAGTTTTTCAATATTTCTCTAAATGTTGCTTTTCCCAAATACATTACTTATGACATTTCCCAAGTCTTGAATCGAGATCAAGATTTCTATCCCAATTTTTGAACTAGCTTAGGATTCTGAGCACAAGAAGAGGGCTTTTGAGTATTTGGGATTGGAAGAAGATAGGAGTACCAAGGCAGAAATATAAATAATGTAAACACTCCTCCTCCAACCATTGCAGACCTAGAAAAACCACTAGCATTGGAGGAGATAGGGGAACCACTTGAAGTTTAGTTGGGAACATCTTTGGTTGAGTCTCAATTAAATGTTGATCCATTTTTTACAACACTGATTATTAAGGATAGACTGTTGCACAATTGTATGTTTGATTCTAGAGCATCATGTAATGTTATGCCTCTAGAAGTCATGGGTATATGGGATTAAATCCCTCCTCAAAGCAGTGAGGCTGCTGTTTGCTACTAATCTAAAACACAGCGAAAACAATATATACAGTATTCACACTAATCTAACCATTGGGGGTTGGGATAGAATCCGAAATCTGCATTCACACGATTCAAAGGTATTGCTTTCGTAAATGAACGGGGTTAGAAACTATTACAATGAAAGAAGCACAATGGAAAGGAAATGAGAGAAACGTATTTTCTTTCGAGTAAACGCAGAGCACGAAATAATCATACGAGCTTTAGATCATAAATATAATGTCTGAGATGATTAGAAACAATAAGATGCTATGCAAAGAATAGCTTAAGATCATGAATGTAAGAACAATGTCTTAAGAAAGATATATCCCACAACACAAAGTTTGTGAAATAATATCAACTTCTATTCTTTGAAATGATTGAATGAAAACACAAAGTTTTTCTTCTTTCCAATAGCTCCGAATATTACAAAAATCTTGACCCTTTGGAATGCATAAGCATCCCTTATTTATAATAAAAGGGAACGAGAGAAAATAGGATAAATCCTAGAAAATAGTGTTCTTTAAAAAGAGTTCTATTTTGCTTGACTCTCATGTAGGAGACCAAGTCAAAATTTGCTTCCTATATGTGACGAAAAAATGAAAAAGACATGTCGATTTCAAGATTGAAATGACATGAAACATCAAGAATTAATCTGAATCATCATCTTTCACTCCTTCATCTTTCTCTTCCTCCAACTGCACCTGTTTGTTCCCGAAATTCTTGGAACCTTGAATTATGCCTTGCATTTCATTTTCATCGGAGTGCGGTAGAATGATCATTCCAAATTTCACGAGTTTCATGGATATCACTAGCACCACTTGAGGAAGCTTTTCAATCTTTTGCTAAGCTTTCTCAAGGCCTCAAAAGAATGTTCAATTCTTACAAATCGATCAATGATCTCAATACCAAATCCGTGCGTTGGTTCATCTTTGAATAGACTCTTGGACTTGTTTGAAAAGATCATCTGTGATAGGACACCGAGTTTCCAGCGACACCTTTGGACAAATCTTCAGACAACTCTTCTTCCAAATCACTTTTTCCATCAATCAATTTATCCCTTGATTCTCTCAACTTACCATGAGGCTTCGTTGAGAATCCTCACACCTGAACTGATGGCTTTAGTCAGCTGAAAATGCTTATCCGTATGTGGGATAACACCTTCTTCTACCAAGAGATGTGATGGTATTTGCTTTAATACTTGGAGAGCTTCATAAGTCAAATCAAGATGTCAATTTCTTGAGAAAACTCATCATCCATCTTCTCTCCATCCTTACGAATGTCCCCCCCATGATTGATGAACTTTCACAACGTCTTGTATCACTTCCTTCCCTGTTGGAGCAACCTTTGGATCCATTCATCGACCACTCTTCCTTTTTAGCAATCTTCTCAATTGTAGGTGCGATGATGAAATCGAATCGCGAGGGAGAAGAAGATGGTATGGATTCAAGGGGTTTTGAGAGTTTAAGCAAAACCTCTGTCAACTGCTCCACTTTTCCTTTAAGCTCATCTCTGTTGTCTTTTGTTTCTTTCAACTTCTGGCACAGCACGTTTGTGGCATCCCGCATCTTGTTGCGCCCCTTCTGCTGTCACTCTTCCTAGAGCCACCCTGGTTATCTGATAATCAGAGGCTGTTATGTCCTCTTTAGTTTTGTCAGTCGTGGGAGTGGCGATCTCTGTGAACTTATCTCCTGAAGCGTCCACCAAAACCCTTGAAACTGTTTTGGGTTTCTTGCCTGATTTAGCAGTAGGAGCCTTGAGTGAGCTGAAATCAAAGGCTGGTAGGGGCACAATCACCTTCCTCTTCCTCAGAGTTTGCTCGAGTAGCCATTGCGGCGTATCAGAGGGAGTTGCCACGGTTGTAGAAGCTGGTATCATACTCTCAAGGGGAGAAGATTCTACTAGTGGAGGGGAATAGTTACCAATGTGGTAGTAGATCCAATAAAAAGAGGCACAGGAGGGGGTGTGTTGGTGATCACTTGGGTCCCAGCAGAGAGGGGTGAAAGTCCAGAGAAAATACTGGCCATTACTGAAGAAGTTGATGGAGAATAAGGAGGTAGGAGTGGTTGTGAGGAAAGAGGCACAGATTCAGACTCCAAAGCCTTGGATGCAAGAGATAAGGTCTCTTCAGTTGAGCAATCAGCAAATGGTGAAACCAGAGGCTGGCTTCCTTCTCCTTCCAAAGTAATTTCTCCTATTTCTGGTGGTGTTGGTGATTCTGGCACATTCACCATTTCAACTGGAGAAACAATTGAAGAGATTTCTCTTTCTTTCCTCTTTTTGACAATCTTGACCTTTATAGGCCCCCTAGAAGATTTTTGTCCTTTTCCTTTTTGGAGGGCCCCGCCTCTGAAGCAGCCAACTCTGAAAACTTATCATCTTTAAAACTCATTCCCCAAGAGGAGAGCCATGCTTTGGTGCATGCAAGAATCCGAGCCGACCTATCTGTGATGGAGGCTTTTCATTGATTGACCAATCAATAGGTGGGAAAACATATTGATCTTCATTTAGTCCATCATAGGAAAGATCCAAAACACTTTCATTGTCACTAGTACCTTCTGGTAAATCAGCAAGCTCAAGTGTTTGAATCTCAGCAATTGTCAATCTGCTATGATCCTTCCTGCGAACAGCAACCTCATCACGCAGATCAATCCAAATGTCCTCTATGCTTGGCCTATGCAGGTGCAGGGTTCCATACGCCCTGAGGACTCCTCGAATGTCAAACCCGTCTCGGGGCTTCATATGCTTCCTCAACTTGTCCTGAAGCTCATGGATAACATTTTTAGCTTTTACCACTGTCGAACAAGTGTATCTCCAATAGAAATTGGGAAAGATCTGCAGACCTTATGTTTACTTTGTTGGAATTTATGGAAATCCAATAGTTGCCTAACCAATTCCATCAATATCAGTTTATCCCCTGGATATCGGGAAGCGAGACGGAAAGGATCCCCCGAGTACATAACCACCCGAAGATATGTGAACTTCTTGAATTGTAAGAAGACACATCCCCATTTGGAAACTTCAGCCTGTGAGCCTCATCGAGACTCTTGTCTTTCTCAACTCGGGGTTTAGCTGCGAGATGTTTTCATAAAAGAAGGCGTCATTCACCCTTACGAATTGGTCTTGGGATCCCTTCCTTGTCGGTTGAGGGAAGTATTGATACACATGGTTCCCATCTGCTTCCCTTGGTATCAATCCGGGATAGTTCCTCATCCCGGCCATTTGCATATGTGACATATGAAGACATATAAAATTTCCTGTGGACAAAAGCTGTTGTCGGTTGGGAATCTATCTCATTACTAATGAGAGTGCCCCGATCAATCCCTTGTTGATTCTTCTTGATGGTGATCATGAATTGATACATCCACCCTTGGAACACATTTGATTGGGTAAAGCGAAAACCCGACTCAACAAAGTGATGATGTCATTGATCTCTGGATGAAATCACTCCTGGGGATAAGTCTTGGGAATCTGGAGACAGCCGGTTTGGCCTTGATCAGGAACTTCTTATTTACATGCTTGATACAATCTTCCTGATCGTTATCCCAGGCTTTCTGAGCTGACTTGACATCCAACTCTCCATATTCTTCAAAATTTGGTAGTTTGAGGAGGTCATCAAAGTAACCTCCATCAATTTGATCACTACTTCTCTGCACGATTTCTCATGAGCGAGAAAGCGAGAGTCATAAGCTGGAAGCGCGAGGATAAGATGAATTCGAGGGCCGAGCGGACATGGGAAAACCGCTTTAAGAGGTAAGCCACTATCGGCTATCGCTTTCATCCACGGAGTTTGGGAGGAACTCCTTACCCTACTCCAGAAATCTTCAATATCTATATTCCCGAGCTCTGTATCTCGGATGTCATAATTGCAATCGATATATGACGGAGACTCCACCTTTCTGAACTTGTATTTCATTCTTCCTGACTTCTCAGTCTTTTCTTGCGATGGACCGAGGTCCAGCATGAAGGATGTTGAAGGAAGAGAGTTTGAGAGATCGGGAGATGTTGCTGCTTTGTGAAAATCGACCTCTGGAGATGCGGAAGAGCGGAAGAGTCCGACACTGCTTTGAGAGAGTATGTCGGGAATCAGAAACCCGATGCGAGGATGTCGGAAAATTTTGAAAGCCCGGACTTTTTAAAGATGGAAACTTGAGAAAGCCCGACACTTTTGAGGATGTCGGAATCTTGAGAAAATCGACACTTTGAATCTTTGATATACTTGGGTCTCTAATCTTGCACAACACACCTTCAAAACCGAGAAGAGGAATAGGGTTTTGTTGAATTTAAAACATGTAAATTATTTTTACCATTCATATACCAAACATATCTTAATTCCAACAACAAAATTAAGGGAAAAATCACAAAGTGGTAATTCCAAAGAAATAAACCTAAAACATAAACCTGTTTGGAAAACAACCCCAAAAGGAAAAAGAATAAAAACCCCACAAACTGGTAAGGGAATGGGAAGAAGTCCATCCATAATCAATCCATAAAAACCAAGAACAAAGAATGAGAGAAATACCTTCAACCAAAGTGAGAAAAGATCGAAAGCGGGTGATTTGATCGGGCATAGGTGAGTTTGGGTTTCGAGGTTGGAGAAGCATGCGTGAAAATCCACGAGTTAAAAATACATCGGTAAAAATGACGTGGAAATCCACATATTTATAAGAAAATTTGCAATTAATACACTTGGCTTGGCACGTGCGTGCCAACTCACCCGACAACAACTCGGCATTAACGCCATGTCGGCATGCTCGGGAGGTCGAAACCCGCCACAAAGGTGTGTAAACAAAGGTTTGTGTGGAAACAATTGAGATGTTTAGATGTCAAAGTTAAGAAAACCCGACACAAAGGACTAAATCGACTTTGGGTATCGGAAGCATGAGATGTTGAGATGTTTAGGTGCTTCAAAGTTCAAAACCCGACACAAAGGACTAAATCGGACTTCGGGTATCGGAAGCAGATGACACAAAACATGTTTCGGATAAGGCATGTTCCGATGCGCCGAAGGCCCGAAAACCCGACTCGACTTACTTGAAGCGGGTTTCGGGTTTGGGGAACATAAGACATAAAACATTCAAAACACATGTTGACCTATTGGTGAAACCTGAAAACCCGATTTTCTCTCATAAAGGCAATTTTGCAAAACCAGCTTTAAAAATTTCGTAGGGGTTATCTGATAGTTTTGGCGTAAACTCAAAACTGAGATAACAGCTGGCTCCAGCTGGGGACTTTCTTTGTAATACCAAAGGAAGAGAACTCAGAATCTCTGGTCTTATCCATTGGGCTATGGAGTCTAAAAAGAAGAAAACCAAAACAAAACAAAACGAAGAAAGAAAGAAAACCAAAAGCAAACACACAACAAAAAGTAAAGTATGTACAATGCAAGAGAACATCTTGCATTAGTGATGGAACAACTTTAGATGTTGTCCGCTAAAAGGTAAAGGGAGTAACCCTCCATCCAGATATGATAGAAGGAAACTATTTTCACCATTCAGCTCATGGATCTTGAAAGGCCCTTTCCACAAAGAATCGAACTTCCCGTGCATTCCTTTTTGTTCCCTCCTCTTATCCCAAAGCAACACTAGGTCTCCAATCTGGAAATTACGCTGCTTTGATTTCTTGTCAAAAATTGTCTTCACTCTGCTCTGATGATCTGTGATGCGATCAACCACCTTGCTTCGTTCCTCTTCTAGCCTAGCTAGGTACATAACCCTCTTCTCAATAGAATTTTGAAAGGCCGTATCTTCAACTGCTTTTGCCAACTGTAAGGCTGGCAATTCTACTGAAATAGGGATCTCAGCATCAATCCCGTACAGTACTTGGAAAGGGGACATTCCTATAGCTCGCTTTGGGGTAATCGATCAGCCCACAACGCATCATACAATGCTTTGTGCCATGTCCTCTGGTTTTCATCTACTAGTTTTCTAATTATGGTAACCAGGTTCTTGTTGCTGGATTCAGCTTGCCCATTGCCTTGGGGATAATAATCAGATGAGTGAGCCAGGGTGATGCCGAATCCATAGAAAAATTCTGTCAACTCATGTGACGAGAAATTAGAGGCATTATCAGCTACAATCTTATGAGGCACACCGAATCTGACAATTATATTTTCTTTAAGGAACTTGCAAACAGCTTCAGAGGTTGCTTGCTTGATTGGTGCGGCTTCTACCCACTTGGTAAAATAGTCTATAGCAGTCAGCACGTAATTATGTCAGCACTGGAGGTAGGATTCAATGTTCCAATGAAATCAATTCCCCACTGGCGAAAAGGTTCTTCGATCACTACGGGCTTCAGGGGAAGAGCTGCTAACTTGGGACGACCAACGAAATGTTGACAAGCTTCACACTTGGACACCCACTCTGCTGAATCTCGAAAGAGAGTAGGCCAATAGTACCTAGCCCGTAGGATCTTATAAGCTGTTACAGAAGATGAAAAATGTCCTCCGCATGCTAGGCTATGGAAGGACTCTAACAACTTTACTGTTGTGATTTATCAACACAACGCAGGAAAACACCATCAATACCTTTCTTGTATATTCCGTTATCCCACAAAAGGTATTTTGCAGATCTCAACTTGACTGTCCTCTTCTCCTTATGGCTTAAATGCGGGGGGCATTCACCATAAGTTAGAAAGAAAGCAATATCCATGTACCATTCATCAGTTGTACTCACGAAAAGCACCATGGGCAGCTCTGAAGAAGCATCTTGAGTCTTTTCACATTCTGCTTCAACATGATTTTCTGCAATCAATTGGCACAGGCCCCTTCCTCGTACCAACTTGGTAGGTCTGATGTCCAAGTCATACTCCTGAACTTTAGCTATCCAGGTACCTCGTTGACTCCCCAGCTCTTGTTGAGTCAAAATGGATTTAACGGCAGTGTCGGGAGCGAGCGAGTATGGGAATTCAACACATAGTACTGAAATGCTTCACCACTCGTACCACCGCATAAGCATGCTTTTCAATTTGAGACATCTTTAATTCATGCTCCTTCGATGGGCAGCTCATAAATGTGATGGGAGCTTCAATGCTTTCCCGTTCTCTGCCTGCATCGGGATGGTGACCTTGTGTGTGAGCAGAGGCGTAGTTGTACATGATGAAATCTTTCTTGAAGTCTGGACATACTAGGATAGGAGCACAAGCAACTGCCCTTTTGATTTCTTGAATGCAAGCTTCCCTTCTGTACTCCATCGAAATGGAACTTTTGCCTTTCATCATCCCAAGGATATCCTTGGTTTTGTCAGTGAAATCAGGTACAAACCTTCTTAGGAAATTAACCTTTCCGAAGAAAGAATGAACTCCAGTTTTACTTGTGGGTAGGGTAAGGCTCTGAATGGCCTTTACCCTTTCTGGGTCAATTTTGGTTCCTTCTCTAGTCACGATATGACCCAGCAATTTTCCTTCGGTCACCCCGAACATGGACTTCTTGGGATTCAATGAAATCCCGTGACGCCTGCATCTCAAAAGTACTTGCTCTAAATGATCATAATGATCACTCCATTTTTAGAGAAAATGGTCAAGTCATCTAAATACACAACTATGACCTTGCCCATCAGGTCTCTGAATGCCAAGTCCATAGCTCTCTGAAAGGTGGCTCCGGCATTGATCAAGCCGAAAGGCATCCTCCTGTAAGCAAAGGTACCCCATGGGGTTGTGAAGGCCGTCTTGTGTTGATCCTCCGTAGTTACCTCAACTTGATTATATCCTGAAAATCCATCGAGCATGGATAGCATTTCGACCCGATAATGATTTGTAGTACACCGATCCATGATAGGCAAGGGATAGTTATCCTTCAACGAAGTGATTCGAGGTTAGGAAGTCAACACACAGATTCGGATTTCGCCATTCTTTTTCTGGCGCGGGGATGATGTTAGCAACCCAAGTGGAGTGATGGATTGGAAAAATAATCCTGGCATCCAACATCTTTTGAATTTCCATGCAAGGATAGTCCCTGAGATCTTGGGATTGTAATGTCTTTGCTTTTGCCTATACGGCTTCACATCAGGTTTCAAAGGAATACTGTGCTATACGTCTTTGGGCTTGAAGGATTTTAAATCTGCATAAGACCAGGCCAACACATCCATGTATCTCTTCAGAAGTGAAGTGAATCTTGCTTTTTCTTCAGGGGAACAACATTTCCCAATATTCACCATCCGAGGTTGATCAGACGAACCTAGATTGATTTGATCTACTTCAGAGGAAGAAGCTCCTTCAACTTGCCTTTTGTTTTGAATAAAACGATCATGCTTGTCAAACAAACCCTCCAAAGAAACCAAACCTTTTGGTATCTTGTTGCCTTTAAGTTGAATAAACTCACCATCAACCTCTTGATATGGATCTGAGATAGTTTCACGGAAGGCTGATTCAGAACCTTCAAAGTATAACTCACTGAAATTGTCAGCCTTTTCTAGAAAAGCTAACACCTGTTGATCATCATTGAACACTTGCCAGTGAGTTGCATTATCACGGGATCTTTGGGGACGGTACACAATCTCGATGGAGTATGTATCTTGCTTGGGCGAGGATGAGGAAGAAGGAGGGACGTAGACACGGCTAAAGAATCAGCCTTGTCATTATAATCTCTCAAAAGCTTGCCTTAATAGAAAATGCATCAAAGCATTCTATACTATCCCAAACTTTGTTCCTGTAATGTCTCAAGCGATCATTTTTCACCTGATAGATTCCCGGACCTGGTTGACAATCAGCTCCGCATCCCCTTGGACTTTGAGATTTTGGATTCCCTTCTGTCTGGCTATTTCTAATCCTAATAACAGGGCTTCATATTCAGCCGTGTTGTTAGTATTATCAAATTGCAACTTGTAAGCTGATGGGAAAATTTCTGAATTAGGAGATATGAGAACAACACCAGCGCCTGATCCGGTGGTTGAGAAGCTACCATTGAATTCGAGGGTCCAAATAGCATTAGGATCTTCTTCCTCGACATCTATAGTGGGTATCTCTGAAGTCATGAAATAATTTCCAAAGCTAGCATCTTCGAAAAGAATTTGAGCTTTAGGATCATCTGATTTAGTTACCAAATACCTCGCCTGGGTTCAGGATGGAGAACTGATGAACCCCATTGACTGGGATCTTGGCTTTGGTCCAATCCATATTAATCTCTCCTCGACGTCTTTACAAAAACCTCTACCCAAGAGGATACCGTAAGCTGCAGGGATATCAACAACTAGAATGGTCATTTTCACTCTCTTTTCCGGGAAAGCAACGAATGCGAACTGTGCATCTTTGATTTGACCAATCAAAGGAACTTGTTTGGTTTCCATAGAGTAACACCATCCATATGACTTAGTTAAAGTAAGCCCAAGAGCATGGGCTACTTTTGCGGGCATAACATTGTCGGAGGCCCCTGAGTCGATGATGCAATTGCTGAGTTTAAACCCATTTATAAGTAAAGACAAATAAAATGGTTCAATCTTTCCCGAAGAAGAAGCAGAGGTCAGATTGTTCTGAGATGGGGATTGAGTAGGATTTGGAAGGAGACCTTTTGAAGGTGATGGAACAGCCGCTTTACTTCTGATGAATTTGGCAAGTTTTTTGAACTGTTCAGGATTTGATTGAAGGTATTCTGCTTCCGACATTTGGATTTTGGTTCTCTTTGCATGATCAACAATGTCAAAAGTAGTATAAGAAGGGGTGATGGTAGGCTCAGTTCTAATCACATGAGCTTGTGCTGAGGCACTGATCTTAGGAGAAGGAGAATAAGGAGCAGTTGCCTTTTTGGTGACCTCTCTTTCAGTTTGTGCTGAAATAGGAGTACCTCTCTTAACTATGGCTATGGGAGGTTCCTTATTCTTCTCCTTAGTGTTTTCAAGAGGTTTTCTGGGATTCTGAGATTGGGATCGAGTGAAGACAAAAATGACTGACCATCTAGTGCACATTCATCTTCATCGTATTCCAAATACCCAATGCTGGAGTCACTAGCCGAATCATCATAAGACTCATCGGCATATCCTGAAGCTTCAAAAGCTTCCGTGAGAATCTTGTTCTTCTGGTTCTTCGTCTTCTTCAACTATTTCTATTGCTGCATTGATGGGAGGAGCTTCAATTGCTAGCCTCGGTTGAGCTAGGAGTTAATCGCGGCCTATCCCTTGCAAGCGCACCATTATTGTTATTGAAATTCCGTCGAGGGATATCTCGATACGGAACATTGTTCACCTGCTGAGACATTTGCTTTTTTAAAGCGATCAAATCATTAGCCATTTTATGAAACATAGGATCGAGTATTACCTTGAGAAGAACCTTGATTTTTGGGTTTGGGTATGTCCTTCTTGATCCTTCCGGCCAAAATGAGATCATCCTCTATTTCAATAGTTGTTGACTGAGCAACATCCAAATTTGGGATAACCGACCTTCTTAATAAAAAGCTCACATCAGGAGGCTGAGCATTAATGAAGAAGCATTTCTGATTTTCGGAGTTGGAACAACTATCTCGGAATCTTTCGAATCAGTTTATTAAACTTTTCCACGAAGTCCCGCATGGGTTCATGAGATTCCTTCTTCATATGAGTAAGTTGAGCTAACAAGGCATGAGAATCTTTGGCTGGTTTGAAACGTGCTTCGAACTTGGTCCGCATGGTAACCAGTTTGTGATGCATGCATTTGGAAGATGATAAAACCATTCAGCTGCTGCACCATGCAACGTTTCAACAAAAAGTCGAACAGAAACATCTTCGTGAGCTACTCCAAGGATGCCGCACGCTACAAAGAAAGATGCAACGTGTTCATCAGGATGCTGCTTCCCATCCCCATTGAATTTGGGAATGTTTTTACGTGATCCATGTGGTAACTCATGCAATGGTGGAGTTAAAGAAAGAGGACCAATAACTGCACCCCAAGGCACAGGTTGCACTGCCATCCTTCTGAAAAGAGTGCGTATAGGGATCGAGTATCAGACAAGAGTAGTGCATGACAAGTTGCAGATGCTTCCCGTTCCATGGGGATCCGGTGTCTCGAGCAGGTGAAGAACTTTGGTTCGGTTAGAAACAATCTTGTTGGGAGACGAGGCTGAAATTTGTCTTTGTTGTAGCAACTCAAAGAGTGGGTCAATTTCACCTTGGGCTCGGCGGGACCAGTGAAGATCTTCTGGCCAGCTTGAGGCTAGGAAAGAGACCTTGAAAAATAAGGCAAATACGGAGTCGCGGACACCAAGAGGATAAGCTTTTTACTATTAATCCGTATTCCCAGTGAGTCACCAAAAGCTGTTGGTTGGATATTTTGTCAACCCAAAATATGAGGTTGACCACAGTATATGGGATTAAATCCCTCCTCAAAAGCAGGTGAGGCTGCTGTTTGCTACTAATCTAAAACACAAGTGAAAACAATATATACTGAGTATTCACACTAATCTAACCATTGGGGGTTGGGATAGAATCCCGAAATCTGCATTCACACGATTCAAAGGTATTGCTTCGTAAATGAATGGGGTTAGAAACTATTACAATGAAAGAAGCACAATGGAAAGGAAATGAGAGAAACGTATTTTCTTTCGAGTAAAGCATGAGAGCATGAAATAATCATACGAGCTTTAGATCATAAATATAATATACGAGATGATTAGAAACAATAAGATGCTATGCAAAGAATAGCTTAAGATCATGAACGTAAGAACAATGTCTTAAGAAAGATATATCCCACAACACAAAGTTTGTGAAATAATATCAACTCTATTCTTTGAAATGATTGAACGAAAACACAAAGTTTTTCTTCTTTCCAATAGCTCGAATATTACAAAAATCTCGACCCTTTGGAATGCATAAGCATCCCTTATTTATAATAAAAGGGAACGAGAGAAAATAGGATAAATCCTAGAAAATAGTGTTCTTTAAAAAGAGTTCTATTTTGCTTGACTCTCACGCAGGAGACCAAGTCAAAATTTGCTTCCTATATGACGAAACAGAAATGAAAAAGACATGTCGATTTCAAGATTGAAATGACATGAAACATCAAGAATTAATCTGAATCATCATCTTTCGCTCCTTCATCTTTCTCTTCCTCCAGCTGCACCTGTTTGTTCCGAAATTCTTGGAACCTTCGAATTATGCCTTGCATTTCGTTTTCGTCAGGTGCAGTAGAATGATCATTCCAAATTTCGTAGGTTTCATGGATATCACTAGCACCGCCGGGAAGCTTTTTCAATCTTTTTCTGAGCTTTCTCAAGGCCTCAAAAGAATGTTCAATTCTTACAAATCGATCAATGATCTCAATACCAAATCCGTGCGTTGGTTCATGCTGAACAGACTCTTGGACTTGTTTGAAAAGATCATCTGCTGATAGGACACCTGAGTTTCCAAGCGACACCTTTGGACAAATCTTGAGCAACTCTTCTTCCAAATCACTTTTTCCATCAATCAATTTATCCCTTGATTCTCTCAACTTACCATGAGGCTTCGTTGAGAATCCTCACCCTGAAACTTTGATGGCTTTAGTCGGCTGAAAATGCTTATCCGTATGTGGGATAACGCCTTCTTCTACCAAGAGATGTGCTGGTATTTGCTTTAATACTTGGAGAGCTTCATAAGTCAAATCAAGATGTCCAATTTCTTGAGAAAACTCATCATCCATCTTCTCTCCATCCTTCTGAATATCCCCCACAGATTGATGAACTTTCACAACGTCTTGTATCACTTCCTTCCCCTGTTGGAGTAACCTTTGGATCCATTCATCGACCACTCTTCCTTTTTTAGCAATCTTCTCAATTGTAGGTACTGATGAGAAATCGAATCCGACAGGGACAGAAGAAGATGGTATGGATTCAAGGGGTTTTGAGAGTTTAAGCAAAACCTCAGTCAACTGCTCCACTTTTCCTTTAAGCTCATCTCTGTTGTCTTTTGTTTCTTTCAACTTCTGGCACAACACGTTTGTGGCATCCCATGCATCTTGTTGCGCCCCTTCTGCTGTCACTCTTCCTAGAGCCACCCTGGTTATCTGATAATCAGAGGCTGTTATGTCCTCTTTAGTTTTGTCAGTCGCGGGAGTGGCGATCTCTGTGAACTTATCTCTGAAGCGTCCACCAAAACCCTTGAAACTGTTTTGGGTTTCTTGACTGATTTAGAGTAGGAGCCTGAGTGTGAGCTGAAATCAAAAAATTTGGTAGGGGCACAATCACCTTCCTCTTCCTCGGAGTTTGCTCGAGTAGCCATTGCGGTGTATCGAGGGGAGTTGCCACGGTTGTAGAAGCTGGTATCATACTCTCAAGGGAGAAGATTCTACTAGTGGAGGGGAATAGTTACCAATGTGGTAGTAGATCCAATAAAAAGAGGCACGAGGATGGGGCGTGTTGGTGATCACTTGGGTCCCAGCGAGAGAGGGGTGAAAGTCGGAGAAAATGCGGCCATTCGAAGAAGTTGATGGAGAATAAGGAGGTAGGAGTGGTTGTGAGGAAAGAGGCATAGATTCAGACTCCAAAGCCTTGGATGCAAGAGATAAGGTCTCTTCGGTTGAGCAATCAGCAAATGGTGAAACCAGAGGCTGGCTTCCTTCTCCTTCCAAAGTAATTTCTCCTATTTCTGGTGGTGTTGGTGATTCTGGCACATTCACCATTTCAATTGGAGAAACAATTGAAGAGATTTCTCTTTCTTTCCTCTTTTTGACAATCTTGACCTTTATAGGCCCCCTAGAAGATTTTTGTCCTTTTCCTTTTTGGAGGGCCCCGCCTCTGAAGCAACCAACTCTGAAAACTTATCATCTTTAAAACTCATTCCCCAAGAGGAGAGCCATGCTTTGGTGCGTGCAAGAATCAAGCCGACCTATCGTGATGGAGGATTTTTCAGCTTTGATTGACCGATTAATAGGTGGGAAAACATATTGATCTTCATTTAGTCCATCATAGGAAAGATCCAAAACACTTTCATTGTCACTAGTACCTTACGGTAAATCAGCAAGCTCAAGTGTTTGAATCTCAAGCAATTGTCAATCTGCTTTATGATCCTTCTGCTGAACAACAACCTCATCACGCGAGATCAATCCAAATGTCCTCTATGCTTGGCCTATGCAAGTGCAGGGTTCCATACGCCCTGAGGACTCCTCGAATGTCAAACCCGTCTCGGGGCTTCATATGCTTCCTCAACTTGTCCTAAAGCTCATGGATAACATTTTTAGCTTTCACCACTGTCGAACAAGTGTATCTCCCAATAGAAATTGGGAAAGATACAACAGCCTTATGTTTACTTTGTTGGAATTTATGGAAATCCAACAGTTGCCTAACCAATTCCATCAATATCAGTTTATCTCCTGGATATCGGGGCAGACGGAAAGGATCCCCGAGTACATAACCACCCGAAGATATGTGAACTTCTTGAATTGTAAGAAGACACATCCCCATTTGGAAACTTCAGCCCAGGCCTCATCTGAGACTCTTGTCTTTCTCAACTCAGGGTTTAGCCTGCAGATGTTTTCATAAAAGAAGGCGTCATTCACCCTTCTGAATTGGTCTTGGGATCCCTTCCTTGTCAGTTGAGGGAAGTATTGATACACATGGTTCCCCGTCCTGCTTCCCTTGGTATCCAATCCGGGATAGTTCCTCATCCGGCCATTTGCATATGTGACATATGAAGACATATAAAATTTCCCTGTGGAAAAGGCATTTGTCGGTTGGGAATCTATCTCATTACTAATGAGAGTGCCCGATCAATCCCTTGTTGATTCTTCTTGATGGTGATCATGAATTGATACATCCACCCTTGGAACACATTTGATTGGGTAAAAAACCCGACTCAACAAAGTGATGATGTCATTGATCTCTGGATGAAATCACTCCGGGGATAAGTCTTGGGAATCGGAGACAGCGGTTTGGCCTTGATAAGGAACTTCTTATTTACATGCTTGATACAATCTTCACTGATCGTTATCCCAGGCTTTTACGGCTGACTTGACATCCGACTCTCCATATTCTTCAAAATTTGGAAGTTTGAGGAGGTCATCAAAGTAACCTCCGTCAATTTGATCACTACTTCTCTGCCGATTTCTCACGAGACGAGAAAGCGAGTCATAGCTGGAAGCAGGATAAGATGAATTCGGGGGCCTTTGGCGGACATGGGAAAACCCGCTGCAAGAGGTAAGCCACTATCGGCTATTGCTTTCATCCACGGAGTTTGGGAGGAACTCCTTACCCTACTCTAGAAATCTTCAATATCTATATTCCTGAGCTCTGTATCTCGGATGTCATAATTGCAATCGATATATGACGGAGACTCCACCTTTCTGAACTTGTATTTCATTCTTCCCGACTTCTCAGCCTTTTCTTGCGATGGACCAAGGTTCGACATGAAGGATGTTGAAGGAAGAGAGTTTCGGAGATTAGGAGATGTTGCACTTGTGGAAATCTCGACCCTCTGGAGATGCCTGGGGAAGAACGGAAGAGTCGACACTGCTTGAGGAGTATGTCGGGAATCGAGAAAACCCGATGTGCTGAGGATGTCGAAACTTTTGAAAGCCGGCACTTTTTAAAGATGTCGAAACTTGAAAGCCGACACTTTTGCGAGATGTCGAGAATCTTGAGAAAATCGACCACGACCCTTTTAATCTTGATATACTTGGGTCTTAATCTTTTGCACAACACCTTTCAAAACCCGAAAAGGAGGAATAGGTTTTTGTTGAATTTAAAACATGTAAATTCTTTTTACCATTCATATACCAAACATATCTTAATTCCAACAACAAAATTCTGGGGAAAAATCACAAAGTGGTAATTCCAAAGAAATAAACCCTAAAACATAAACCCTGTTTGGAAAACAACCCCAAAAGGAAAAAGAATAAAAACCCCACAAACCTGGTAAGGGAATGGGAAGAAGTCCATCCATAATCAATCCATAAAAACCAAGAACAAAGAATGGAGAGAGAAATACCTTCAACCAGAGCGAGAAAAGATCGAAAACGGGTGATTCAATCGGGCACAGGTGAGTTTCGGGTTTCGAGGTTGGAGAAGCATGCGCGAAAATCCACGAGTTAAAAATACGTCCGGTAAAAATGACGTGGAAATCCACATATTTATAAGAAAATTTGCAATTAATACACTTCGGCTTGGCACGTGCCAACTCACCCGACAACTCGGCATTAACGCCATGTCAGCATGCTTGGGAGGTCGAAACCCGCCACAAAGTGTGTAAAGCAATTCGGGTTTCGGGTTTCGACACAAAGGTAAATCGGACTTTGGGGAAACAATCGACACAAAGCATGAGATGTTTAGGTGCTTCAAAGTTCTGAAAACCCGACACAAAGGACTAAATCGGACTTCGGGTATCGGAAGACAGATGACACAAAACATGTTTCGGATAAGGCATGTTCCGATGCGCCGAAGGTCCGAAAACCCGACTCGACTTACTTGAAGCGGGTTTTGGGTTTCGGGAAACACAAGACATAAAGCATTCAAAACACATGTTGACCTATTGGTGAAACCCGAAAACCTGATTTTCTCTAATAAAGGCAATTTTGCAAAACCATTTATTCGATTCCTTTAGGACAAGAAGAGTTTGTTTTTTCTTTCAAACTCAACTTTGAATGCACTAACAAAATTTTTGAATATGAAGCATTGTTATTAGGTTTGAGAATTGCATGGAAATATGGTATAAAGGATATCATTGTCAAAGGGGATTCAAAATCTGATTGTCAAGTAAATTAGAAATCGATGCTACTAAAAATCAAAGAATGAAACAATACAAGCATGCATTCTGGGGATTTGATTGAAATTTTTAACTCTTTAATATTATGCACCATGATAGAAAGTTTAATGTTTTGTTGAAGATAAGTTTAAAATGCTAGGATCAGATTTGGGAATTATACAAAGTGTCTCCATTTTGTGAGTATGATGTTGAAATACTAAGAAGGCCATCTATCCCGATAATGTTAAAAATTTGCAAGTGTTTGATGATGATGCCTAGGTGAAACGGTTTCTGCAGGACCAAGGTGAGTTTCTTGACAAAAATATAGATTGGGAACCAATTGTGTGTGTGTTCTTGAAGGAAAGGAAACTTTATTCGACAAAGACATCGTCAATTGAAGACAAAAATGAATCCCTAGAGGTTTGGTGGCTCTTGAATCAAAATTTGATAATGTTGACTACATTATTAAGAGAAGTATGTCAATTTCAAGAGATGTGGAAGAGAAACGACACAGGCACAAAGGAAAACCCACATAAAATCTGGTTAGGAAGCAATCTCAGCAAGGAAGAGAAGCAATCATATGTTCAATTGTAGAATAAATATCAAGACTGCCTAGCTTAGTCTTACTCTGAGTTAAAGGCATATAGGGAAGATTTGTTCCAACATGAAATTCCTCTTGAATCTAATGCCAAGCCTTTCAGGAAAAAATAGAGGCCCATCAATCCGCTCCTTTCTTTGAAGATGCAAGAAGAACTGAAGAAGTTGAGGGATGGAGGGATCATTTAGCCCACAAGGTACTCATCTTGGGTTACAAACCTAGTGCCTGTCAAAAAAAAGAATGGTGATATAAGGTTGTGCGTAGACTTTAGGAACTTGAATAAAGCATCATTGAAAGATAATTACCCTTTACCAAACATGGAGAATATGCTACAATTGGTAACTAGTTCTGAATTGTTATCTACTTTGGATGGTTTCTCTGGCTATAATTAAGTTGTGAAGGAGTTAGAAAGAATAAATACCACCTTTACCACTCCTTGGGGAACTTATGTCTATGTTAGGATGCCTTTTGGCTTAATGAATGTTGAAGCAAATTTCCAAAGAGAAATGGATGTAGCATTTTCTGGTTATATTAATGACTTCATTGTTGTTTATCAAAATGATGTAACTATGTTTTAGAAAAAGAGATGATCACTTGCAAACAGTTGGAGAGAATGTTGTTAAAGTGTAGAGAGTGGCATATCATTGAATCCTAAGAAGTTCCATTTTGGATTGCAAAAGCAAAAACGCTTGGTCACATTGTATCAAAGGAAGGTGTCATGATTGATCCGAGAGAGAGTGGAAGCCATCAACAAGGTTCCATTCGATAACTAAGAAGGGAGTTCAATCCTTCTTTAGACAAATAAACTTTATTAGAAGATTTGTGTCTAACTTTACTTGAGTTGATCATCCCCATTACTAGCATGTTGAAGAAGGACCAAGTTATCAAATGGGAATAAGCTTCCATTCAAGATTTCAATGGGATCAAATAAGCACTAAATCATGCCCCTATTTTGGTAGATCCAAATTAAAAGAAGCCTTTTCAAATGTTTTCTTTTACTTGAAAATACCATTGCATTTGTCTTATTGCGAAAAGGATTATTAAAAATTTGAGAGACCAATTTCCTTTTCGAGTAAGGCATTGAAAGGAGCTAAGTTTAAGTACACCATCATGGAGAAACAAGCATTTGCATTGGTGAAAGAAACAAAGGTTTTCAGACCCTACATCTTGATCTCTAAAGTTTTTGGTTATGTTCCCACACCATGGTGAAAGATATCTTATCAGAGTTGGAGGTCTCAAAAAAATATGTAGATGGGTGAACAAGTTGCAAGAATATGACATGGATATCCAAACCATGAAAATGGTAAAGATTTAGGCTTAGCTAAGCTTATGGCTGAGAGAAACTTGCAAACTATTGAGGTGAATGAAGTAGAAGGAGAAAGGGTGGATGTCCTTGAAAAGTTGGTAAGCTATGAATGGTACAAAGATATAATATTTTATCTCAGACATCTATGCTGCCCTAAAAATTTGAGTAAAAATCAGAAAAGAGCTCTTAAGTTAGCCTCTCAAAAATATGTCATTACTGATTTTGGGTTAGCTTGGAAGAACCTAGAGGGAGTGCTCTTAAGATGCATTGCTGAGGATGAAGCCCCAAAGGTAATTGTTGATCTCCATGGGACATTTTGTTGGAAGAGTTACAACACATAAAATCTTGAGGGCTGGTTATTGGTGGCCAACTCTCTTCAAAGATATAACTCTATTGGTTAGGAAATTTGAAAGTTGCAAGAATTTTACGGAAGAATGAAAGCTCACCTCCTTCCTTTGAGCGTGTGTCGGTTGAAGCCCCATTTAAGTAATGAGGAATGGATTTCATTAGAAAAATTTCTAATCCTTCCGAGTGCTGGTCATAAATAGATTCTTGTAGCCACTAATTATGTCACTAAGTGGGTGGAAGAATCCCCACCAAGAAAACAACACACCAAGTTATCATGGAATTCATGTTGAATCAAATCATATGTAGATTTGGAGTGCCAACTAAAATTGTTGTTGATAATGTCATGAGTTTGAACCAAACCTTTGGTGGCAATGTTCAAAGAGTATGGAATTAATTTGACATATTCTTATAACTACAATCCTAAAGTTTGTTATTTGGGTGACCAAATCATGTCCAAAGAGCTCTTGGTAAGATCCCTTTTGAGTTGGTATATGGAATTCTAGCTTTTCTTACCCTTAATTTGAAATTTTCTTCATTTCAGTTTGTTCGAAAAAAAATTGAAGATCAATAAGTTAGTCCATATGATGTTGGAATCAATCATATTATTGAGTTAGATAAAGAAAGAAGCCCATCCCATCGGTGGTATGTGAAGTTCAGAGAAAAGTTGAAGAAGTTATTTGATAAGAAGGTGACTCTAAGAGCTTTCAACATTGGGGATCTTGTACTATTATGGGATAACATGCATGAAGATAAGGGAAAGCATAGTAAATTTGATGCATTGTGGATGGGCCCTTATTCAATTGACATTTGAATTAGTTAAAATAGATTATTCCTAAAAAATTATACGAGGAAGCGCTTGAATTGCCTGTTAATGGTAGGCATTTGAAACATTTCCTTGATTGATTTCTCAGAATCAAGGTATACTCCATTGTATAGTGTATAGTATTTTGGTTGCTTTCTACCTTCATGTTTTTCTATTTTTGTTTGTCCTAGTCCTTGGTGGCCATTTTTTTGGTTTCTTGGTTCGTCCTTGGGGTTGTTATTATTGTTCTACTTTACAAGCTTATTCTTTGACTCCATTTCCCAATGGTTTGTTTTTGGCCCTTGTCTCTGTTGTTTGTTCTTGTGGCACTCACGGGGAGTTCCCAACCCTAATTCGGAGCTGATGTTGGTGCTCAATTTAGTCTCACCCTGTTTGTCCTTGAAATTATTTAGTTTGTGGGCTCTGTCATGTTTTCTATCTCCATATATTGATGCATGAAAAATTGTACTTCATTTGGTTGCCATGATCAGTCCCTTCCTTTGGTCGAGGATCACTTTAAATCCAAAGTTTGTTTTCTGTTCCTTTGTCCATGTGAAATATTTGTAACTTGGGCGTAAAATCAGGTTTTATTCTCCCTTCCATTTGTCCATAGTCACGTTTTGTGGCACAATAGGATGTACACGGGTGCATAAGAAGAAGAGCAGGGACATCCAATTTCAAGGAATCTGCGTGAAGGAGGGCATGTGAGGAGGCGTGAGGGGATAGAAAAGAAGTAGTGTGCGAGGGGATAGAAAAGAAGGCACACGCGCGGGAAGAAGGGAAGAAAGCGGGTGCATGAGAGGAAGGCACAAAAAGGGGGGAAATGGAAGGGAAACAGAATGCGATGGAAGAAATAAGAGGGTCTCGTGCTTGTTTGAATACCTCCCCCTAAATTCTATTCTAAAGAAGCACTTTGGGAGACACATGGAAGTTTCGCTACCTTGCCCATACTTAGATAATTTTTCATGCGACCGGTGCATCTTTGGTAGACCATGGACACATGGAGGGCCGACGCTCATTTGAGGATCCGCCTTAGGGTCCCACCTTAATAATTGCGACAGGGAGACATGTGGAGGATTCCATCGGCTCCGCTCTATACTTAAAATTTTCAAAGAAATTTTCTAAGGCCTGGGACACGTGGAGGGACCATGCTGTTTGGGGACCGGCCCCTAAATTTTATTTTGAAGAAGCACCAGGAGGACACTTGGAGGCTTCCGCTCACTCTATCCTTTCTTGGAATTTTTAACGGCAAGGAAAAATATCTGGACCATAGATACATGGCACCTTCCACTGATCCTTTAACTATTTTAACAACTTTTCAGACTGAGACACGTGGTGAGTCCGCGCTTATTTAGGGTCTCTAATTTTGGGCACCATATCAAAAGTGTGCCATAGCAACACGTGGAGGCTTCACTAGCTCCTTTTTACTAAGAATTTTTCAAAGGCCAAAAGGCATTTCATTGGGCCCAAGGTGCATGGAAGGCTTGTGCTTGTTTGGAAAATTGCCTATGTACCTCACCTTTGCAATTGCACCAAGGAAACACGTGGATGGCTCTAATATAGAGTTGAGAAGGGGAAGAATCAATGGTTGTTGTGCATTTCACTTGTTTTTCCACAATTTTTACTCCAAGACTCTTGGAGATGCAAATACACATTGTTTTACATCATTTTTGATGAAATTCCTTGTCGTTTTTATCTACAAAGTGCCATTGAATGGATTTGAAACTTAATTTATGAGTCCAAGGATTGTTAAGATTGATATTTTGAAGTTGGAGTTACTTGGGCACTTGTAAAAATGTGAATTACCAGAGAAGATGGATGCGGGAAGAATTGTAGAGGAAAAAGAGGGAAAAGGATGAAATGATGAAGGTTGTAGGTGCAAAGGATGGAAAAGGTGTTGCCTTGAGAGTGAAAAGGATTACTTGTCAGATCCAGCTATGTAGAGCCTTTGAAAAATGATTAAAAGGGATTTCTTGCATGGTGAATCATAATGATTAGAAGGACTACCAAAAGTTGTGGCATGACATCCTAGTCATTAGTCGAGGGGTCCAATAAATGTGATCAATTCACAATTGGTCCACGTGGCACCTTTCGGATGTAAAATTGTTAAAGTCACTTTCTATGGAAATTTGGTGACAAGCAAAGGTCCCTCAAATATTCTTATTTTTGGGGGGAAAATTGAGCGAGTGAAATGTATAAATGCAATGAGAATACTCTTGCAAATGGTCGGGAGTTGAATTCTTAAGAGAAAATTTGAGAAAATTTGTCTTCCTGAGAGACCAATCCGAGATAACTTGTTAATTTCTTTTGTGTTAGATTTTCTATCATGTTAAGTTGGTTGTAGATGTATAGCCATTGACAAGCATTGAGATTGCTCTAGAAGCTTTCCCTTGCTGATGAATCTAAGCAATTTTGAAATTAATTTGTGTCAATCTTGGAGCAATTAGTGTCTTCTTTGTTTCAGAATGTCTGCAAGTAGTTTTACTTGTTCCTATTGCAATATTACATTGAAATATTTTTGAAATCACATAGGATCTCATCCCTGTGATAGTTTAGTGGCATTTTTAATTTCATTTCAAGAAGAGCCTTCATCCTATGATGAGATAAAAAAATTTAAAATCACTCCACTATCATTTGTTGATAAAGATTGTTTGTAAGTCTTTGGGTGTACCTTAGGCATGATTGATCAAAGATTTTGGTGTTTAATTGATTCTTTTAACTCGATACTTCATGTTAGAGTCTCAAATATTGTGTGAAAATGTGTTGATATGGGCCTCCATTGAAGCACACCTTCTAGTTGAAGGAACGTCTTAACTATTATGAAGCTTTATGTTGTTGAGTTGTCCATTATTGTGAAGTCCCTCAAATATTTGGTATAATCAATTTTATCTTGCTTAATCTCCCACCAAAATTATTCAAAAACCATGAATCCATCCTGAATTACCCCTGCATTCCCTATATATCAACAAAGGAACAAAATCTATTTACTAAAATATGCAAAACAATCAGGATTTCTTAATGTCTTCAATAACCTTAGCCTTGTGTTGAAAGTATCTCCATCTTTTATAAGTGACAACTCTTGAGAGTTAAATTATGGAGTATTGACCATATTTTCCCAAGGTTTTCTTCATAAAATTTGTGTAAAATAAGGATATCTCTAGATCCTTCATCAAATAGAGATTACACTACGGGTCCTCTCACCCTAGTCAAAAGGCACGACCTAAAGTAGTGAGGATAGGTCAAATCCTCTTGAAGGTGCTATCCATATCTCCAAAACCTAAGTGATAAAGGGTCAGTTAGATCTCATCCCCAGCTACAAAACAACACACATTATGATCTATATGTCTCTAAGCTTCATGCCAAATTTGTGATCTTTGCTCAGCTTGAAAGGGAGAACAAATTTGGATACCAACGAATTCAAAATGGTCACCATGGAAAATTGTGTTATGTTGTGGGTGTTTTGTTGTTATTGTTAGTAGGTCCCCATGGAGGGGATCACCTCTAATTGTGACCAAGGGTTGTGTGTTGTTATTTAATTTAATTTAATTTAATTTTAGTGTATGTGATTTTATGGTGATGTAATTCCCTTTTATCATTAATTAATTTGTGTCTAGATTAGTAAATTAATCATATTACTAAACTAATTATGGATGGGATAAAAATAAGTCATTTATTAGATTAGATGGTTCTTTGGTTTATGTGTTGTAAGTGAAGTGTATGTGATCTTGAGTGTTGTACACTCTACCCCTTCTTGAAAATTCGGATTTGGCCTTAAGGTCCAATTTTGGAGGCTTGCAGGACACCTTAAACTTGTCCCACACCTCTTAATTTATTATACCAACCCTTCCTATGGGTTGGGGGTCAAAAATATACCCCATTATGTGTTTTAGAAGGCAAAAGGTGATTTTTAATTGCACTTTCTTACATGTGTTTATTTCTTTGTCCTTAAGGGCATGGGTTGGAGTGGTGTGTGTAAGAGGTTTTCGTACTCTATACCACCCATTTATTTTGCCTTAGGGTATGGGTTTGACTTGGGTGATGTGGAGTGGAGAAGAAATGATGTGGCATCCTACGTGGAGCCACATCATCTCCCTCCTCCTCTTTTCTATTTATTGAAATTTTTGGGAAGTAAATGGGGTTACTTGCTTAGCTTTGGATCTTGGATTTTTGGGAGTGCTTTCTTGTTGGAGTAGAAGGGAGCTTGGATTTTCTTGAGTTTGAAGGATTTTTGGACTTGCTTGAAAAGTGGAGATTTACGATGACAAGGTAGGATCTTTCACTCTTGTTTTCTTGTTGTTCTTGTATGTTATGTTGTATGGATGTGTGTTCTTGTTTGAAGTGTTGGGTAGTAAATTGACCTTAGGTTGTGTTGAGATTTGGAAATGGGGATGAAATATGTTGGGAGGCATAAGAGCTTATTTGTGTGTTTAGGAGGGAGTGGGTTTTGATGCCCCACCTTGTTCTATTTTGTTATTTTTGTATTTTGGAGCCATAAGAGAGAGGGAGGCATAAGAGTGAGGGAGGAATAAGAGACATAGATTTGTTGTTGTGGGGAGGCATAAGAGATTTTGGGATTGATTGTGTTGTGGAGGATTTTAGAGGTGGGAATCCAAACCCTTGGGAGGCACAAGGGCACCCCCATGTTCCTATCTCTACTTGGCTTATTTTAGAGCCATTGTTTTGGATAGTTATTGTGCTTAAAAATGAGTGTTTTTATGTGGTTATCTTCTTATGTGTTTGTTTCTTGCAAGTAAGTGTGGAAGCATTGTAGAGTTGTCATGTGTTGGATCCATCCCTTATTGCCTTGTGGTTGGGGCTCAGGGGCCAATGAGAAGAATTTCTTCTTCTTCTCATTGGAGTTTTGGTTGGGTGGAGAGTGTTGCCTCTCCCCATTTTTGGTTGTTGTGATCAAGTGAAGAGAATATGGAGCTTGGTTGGAGATTTGATTCTTGGAGCAATAATAGAAGAAAAAATGTATTTCATTATAGTTTCCTTCTTGTAAAAATTCCCACTTCAAGTGGAAGATTATTGTATTATTCTTTTGAAAGAAAAGTTGTATTGATTATTAGTTATTAAGATTGTATTGTAGGTTGAAAAAGGAAAGAAAGACATTTTAGTAAAGCTAGTTTTGTTGTAATAGAAATGAAGTTGAAAAGGGAAACATCTTGTTCCCATTGTAGTTGATTTATTTTCTCACATAAGTGTGTTGCTCTTGCTCTAAAAATTATTGGAAATATTGTTGAAAGTCTCTTGTGGGAATGTTGGAAATTTGTATGAAGGAAATATTAAATTTTATTGTATTACTTGAAAGGCATGTAATGGAAAAGTTAGACTATTTTGTGCATTTTCTTGTATTGTTTGATAGAAAGCCAAAACTTGGATGTATAGATGGAAAGAACTTAAATTATAATTGTCTTTTACTTGGCCAATGAAGTAGGTTAATTTCTAATTCTAGTTGTGTAAAGAAATTTCATAGTTGCAAATAGACCTTAGATCTATTGAGTATATAAACAAGTTATTAAGCTAAATCAAGTTCATTTTAAATCAAATATCAAAATGGTAGTATAGGAAAACAAAATTTTAAACTATCACTTGATAATATTGCCATCCCATTTTAAAAGGAATTTGTAAGTGTGAGTTTTAGTTTAACTAATAATATAGATATCTTATTTTCCTCTTAATAATATTAGTATTAAGATATTATTATTGAAAATAATAATAATTTTAAAATTTATGTATAAAATATATATATATATATATGTATATATATGTATGTATGTATGTGTGTGTGTGTGTGTGTGTGTGTGTGTGTGTATATATATATATATATATATATATATATATATATATATATATATATATATATATATATATAACATTGATATTAAATAAATACTAAGCGATTAACAAATTAACGTAATAACAAAAAAAAATAGAATTAAATTGAGTTTTGGGAAAACCAAAGGCCATGGCATGCTCTATTTAGTTAAAGGAAAATGGGTTTGGGGGTGGGTCGCTGATCCCACCCCCACCCCATTAATAAATGGGATGGGGCGGGGTTGGCAACCCCTCGCCAAAGTCTTGCAAACTCTTGCCACCGTATGCTAAACCCCCAAAATGTATAAAATTGTTAAATGCATAGTTTGACTCTATCATACGAGAAATGCGCATATAGAATGTATAAAATATATATAACATCTCCTCTTAAAACTCATTTTGTTATTCACATACATACATATATACATACATACATATATTTCTAAATGTATATCAATATATATATGTTTATTCATATTTTAAATCATGTATTGTTTTATTAGTATTTGGGTTTCATTAAAATGTGTTTTTAAAAAATATATATATATACCTTTACCCAGTAAATATGATCACTATTTTTAACCATTTCCTTAAGATGGGCAAAACCCATATGCCATTTGGGAAAAATATTGAAATAATGAGGTAAATAAAATATACAAACACATTGGAACCCTAGAGGAGGATGAAAATAAAAAAATAAAATAAATGAGGCATGTATGTCTCTCCAAAAGCTTGAGATGGCCTCTAATGGCTTCCTCCTTCTCCTCCACCAATCTGCAAAACAAAAGAGAAATAATAAGTCAAAAGAAAAGAGAAAGAAGCCTTTCATAAGAAAACTTAGGGTTAGTGAAATCCTTTGATCTTGTGGCCCCAAATGAATCCATCCAATGGATGGGATTCATCCCTACAAAAAGTAGGTGGGGAGTGGTTGAGTAAAATTCAAATTTTAAATTTTAAATGCATGGGTTGACTTTTAGGGGGCCACTTGAGTTGTGTAGGGGGTGGAATTATTTATCTAACCCTTGTGCTAAATTGAGGACTTGTTAATTGTTTTAAACCTAGTCACCTTGTGGGATTAAAATAACTTTAGTATTTAATTAAATAGACCCCTTTACCCATGGGTTTAATTTGTGCAAGTTTGGCTATGGTGTAAATTAAATTTTATCAAATAAAAATTAGGGGAAACTAAACCAAGCCTTAGACTAACCTAGTTTATTCATAAGTATTGAGGGCATTATTATTTTTATTATAATGGGGATTAAATAAGGAAATTTATATTATTAATTTAAAGTAACTTAGAAACATAAATGTGACAACTTTTAATTCGAAACTTTTACAGACACGCTTTTAAAAAAAACTATTCCATAATTTTTCTTGCTTTCATGAGGTTGTTCTTGGGTTTCCTATGGGAAAATTTAGCGGCTATTACATGGACTAGTGTCACTAACAAGAAAAACCATAAACCCCACAATTTGTTTATCAGCCTGTTGGACGGTCTACTTGGGCTTTAGTTTCGCTAACTAATAAGAAATTGGTGGCTCCTCTCCTATTCATCATTCCCTTCTTGTGGTGTCCATAATTGTTACTTTATACCTTTGAATTCACTACCACATTCTAAGGAAAATTTTGGAATTTCCAGGAGCAAGTCCATGTGCATGCATTCTCGTAGCCCCTCCCCTCAAGAGGATGAAGAATATGTCCTGCTACAAAGGCATCATTTTAAGATAAGCGATTATGTTCCTTTTTCAAAAATCACTAGTTCATCCAATTCTGTAAATAAGTTCACCATTTTGGGGGACCTCAAGGAGGAAATGGGAATGAACCTTGACGTTTCTCAATGATTGTGTTCTCTTGGAATGTTTGTGGGCTTCTTGAATGAACCCGTCGTTATACGATTAGGGACATTTGTCAAAATTTTGGTAACACACACATGTGCTCTGTCTATAGGAGGTTAAGCTTTCTCATTTTATTCTCCAGTTTGCTTCTCATACTATCTGGTGGGTGTCATTTTTCATCATTCCAATCATGAGCTTGGGAAAAGGGTTGTTCTTACTCTTCTCTCACCTTTTCTGCAACATTCTCTTATTTCTTAGGGTTATGAACCCTCACATCGGGTTGTGTGGCCCCTTTTTAATATGCATAATCATATTTTTGGTATTGTTAATATTCATGCTTCTAATGATGTTGTTGAGTGATATTTACTCTAGCAATGGTTTTTGATGAGCTTATTGACACAAATTGGATCCATTGTGGTGATTTTAACATAGCAGAGTCTACCGATGATAACGTGGGGCATCTTCCTATGCGGTGTTGTGGGGGACGCGAAAGCATGGTTTTAAATACGTAAAAAGATTGGAATTTTCGATCCTAACAACTATTTTTGGCATACCTCTACTAGTCCCCTGGTTCACTTGGTCTAACCTCCGACAAAGTGATGACAAAATTATCAAACTTAATCGTGCCTTCCTTCTAGAGAAATAGTCATTTTATTTATACTCCAATTCCGACAAGCATGTTTCTATTTGGGAAGGGGCTCTAATCTCATATCATCTACCTATTTTTTAGAAATTATGTGTACCAACTCCTTTCAAACCCAAGAACTCTCAATTCTACCTTAACACTAGTCACCTGTAGCATAAGAGAATTGTGGATCACATTCTCTACATTTGGGCGTAGTCAAGTGTCCTTCTAGTTAAGATGGGTGGATTGTTTTATGGTAGGATGCCATTAGCGAGAGTTACATCCTTTCTCCATATGTTTTGGAAACATGTTACGTTATTCAAAAAAGGAAGTATAAGGCATCTTCCTTGGAATATGTCGAAGTTATAGAGCCCTTGATTTCTCACCCTTCAATACCGCCTTAAGACTGAGGTGGCACAATGGTGACACAAAATCAGGATGGAAGAAGTTTATCAAGCCCATGGAGCACAAATTAGAGCTCAATTGCATTGGCTCAAAATCAGTGACCAAGTTACAAAAGAATTATTTGCTTTCCTTTTCCTCGTCACACGTCCAGGTTCAATCTAGCCAATCAAGGGTACTACTGGACATATCCCTAACCTCCCAAATGTCCTACATGATTTTGTACAACACTACCGTGGTGTACTTTTTATGCAACCTTACACTCAAGAGATGGATGCGCCTTTGTTATAGTGCCTTCAGGAAGCTCCCTGCAAGCTTTCTGAGACTCATAAAATTTCTGTGATCATAAAATCTTTGTCGATGACCTTAAGGAAGCTGTCATGTAAATGAAAATTGACAAAGCTCCTGGTATTGATGGCTTTCCATGTGAATTTTATCAAGTGTTATAGGATACTATTGGTCCTAACCTTCATCATGTTTATTGCAAATCTATGGCCAACAATTCTCTTGGGGATTTGATAAATCAAGGAAATATTAATTTTATCCCCAAGGATGGAGATCCTAAGCTCATAACCAGTTGGCGGCCGATTATTCTATTGAACGTTTCTTACAAGATCATTTCCAAATCCTTAGCCCTCCAGATCTGTAATCTTTTTCCTCTTATGGTGCGTAGTGAACAAACTAGTTTCATCAAGAGAAGATTCATTCTAGATAACATCATTTCCATTTGGGAAGGCATGGAGTGGGCTTGATTATCTGATCAAAAGGATCTCTTCATCAAAATTGATTTTGAAAAATATTATGATAGGATTGAATGACCTTTCATTACTTCTATGCTACAAGATCTTGGTTTCGGCCCTAGGTTCATCTGGTCTGTCAATATATCGTTTCAAGGATGCTAATGTCGGGATTACCATTAATGGATTCCACTAAGAGATGTTTGAGCTTCTATCAACACCAATATGGTACTATGATAATTCTTCACTGGGAACTCCTCATGCTATGATTATTTACAAATGCATAGCTTTTAGTTTGGTAGATGTAATCTGAAACACAACAAAAAACATAACATAAGAATACCATAGACTATGATAAGAAGAAATGATGATAAATTTGAAATATTAGTGTAAATTATAATATCAACATGAAATTGTTACAATCTCACCCATGAGGTACTTCAAGTGTTCTTGACTTCACTTGCCTTCCAACAATAACTATGGGAGAAACTTCACAATTACACCTCTTAATAGCTTCTTTAACACACCTTCAAAATGATGGCTTCCTTTACTTACTCATACAATATTTCTCACTACTTCCTTCTATGCTAAATGAGGGGGAAGCCTCTCTATTTATAGAACTTCCAGCTTATCCATCTTATCTCTAAGATAGGATAAGAAATATACTTTGATGAATCATATCTCATACCTTAACTCTTATCTCGTACATGTAAGCTTATCTTTTAAGATAAGATAAATCTTATCATTTCACATGGGTTCCACATTTTTAGACTTTTTACAAATAAAATACACAAAATATTTATGACCTCACTCCTTGTCCTTATTACCAATATAATATTTCTAATTCCTAATCATGTAGACCCTACTTCTCTACTTACCCTAACTTTGATATTTTAACATTACCGAACCACTTACGACAAATATTTACTTTTTACCACAACATTCCTATTGTACTTTTGACTATTACCGTACTATACATTATTGGCGGTGTCGTACCATAGCAACGTCGTTATCTTCTATCGAATGCTACTACTAATTATACTTAACAACATCCTATTCCTAATACATACATTAATGAAATAGAAATTACGGAGGAAAATTTTAGTGTCGACATCTTCCCCCTTCTTAGCTTCTACTCTGTCCTCGGAGTAGACTATTCCAGTGCTTGGAAAATCTTTAACTTGTCGTGGTTGACCCATTTCAGTAATGGAGTGCCATCCAATTCCTCCGGTCGGTATGTACCATTTTCATACACTTCTATATTTTGTAGGGCCCCATCCATTTTGGAAGAAATTTTCTTTTCTTTTTTTTGTATACGGAATCATATACTAGAACCAAGTCATTCACATGAAATGGAGACCAATGATCTTTTGATCAAAGTATTCATTTTGCTTCATTTTCTTCTTATAGCTTATCCTTCACTATTTCTCTCATTTCCTCTAGAAAATGAAGATGTACCAACCTTTCTTTTATTGAATCACTTTCATCCATCCTTTCATTTTTCATAACTCTCACAGTGGGAATATCAAACTCAATAGGAAGAACTAGATCAATTCCATAAGCCAACTGAAATGGGGAGTATCCTGTTGCTGACTTTGATGTTGCCTTATATGCTCACAATGCTGCATGAATCCTTTTATCCCACTTATGTACCTACAAGGTTGCATCTTTTGCTATAATTTGACACAACACAAAATTTGTTCGTTTCACCTATCCATTTGTGCTTGGCTTGTATGTTGTTTCCTTCTTGTGCTTAATAGAAAACTTATTGACTAGGGCTTCTACCACCTCATTAATGAAGTGGCTTCCTTGATTTATTACAATTTCTAATGGACAACCAAATCTGGTGACAATGTGTTCATATATGAACCTTGCCACTTCATCCATGGAAGTTTTTTTCAATGGCCCTAGCTTCAACCCATTTGGTTAAATAATTTGGCAACTACAATATACTTATTTTGGTGTGTGGTAGTTGGAAATGGACCTATAATGTCTATTCCCACTTTTCAAAGGGACCAAGTGGAAGAATAGGGCATAATGGAGCTAATGAAGTCTTACGATTACCATGTGTTTGGAAAATATCACATGTCTTACAATAATTATAACAATCTCTAAAAAAGTGGGCCTAGTGATAACCTACATCAAGATCCTTCTTGTTGTAAGTTGTCCTAGAGAAGTTCCCTCCACATGTACCATTGTGGAATTCTTCTATTAGCTCCTATCCTTGATCACTTCTAACGCCTCTCTTGATCCATTCCATCAAGTCCTATTCAAAATAATACTCCATACAAAATAGAATATGGACGACTCGGCTTGAGTAATCTTTCTCTTAGTCTTTGCATTAGCACCATCGGAAACTTGAATTCATTTAGATAATTCCAAATATCTATGTATTCACTAGGGATTGTGTCAAGGGATAACAATGTTGCATCCGGTAAATCATCATCATCACAATATGAACCTAAATCATCATAGGCTCGAGAGAGTGCATCCGCATTGACATGCTTCTTTCCTGGCCTATCTATAATATCAAATTCAAATTCTTGTAACAAAATTATCCATCTTGTTATCCTCCCGATGGGTTAGGCTTATTTACAATATATTTTAGAGCCCGATGATCTACTACAACTATAAATTTCTACCCTAGAAAGTAATTTCTAAACTTCTTTACAAAGAAAAATGATAGCTAGAGCCTCTTTTTCAATTACAGTATAATTTACCTCAGCACTACTCATTTATCTACTCCCAAAGTAAACTGGATGATCATTCCCATTTTCATCCTTTTGGCTCAAAGTACTTCCTAGTGTTGCATCTGAGGCATCAATATACACAATGAATGGCTTGCTCTAATCTGGATTCTTTAAAAAAGGTGAAGACACCAGGGCTTCCTTCAGTTGTTCAAAAGTTTCATGTGCCTTATTTCCTGGTTCATAAGTAACATCCTTCTTCAAGAATTGGGTTAGTGGCTGTGTAATCTTTGAGAAATTCTTGATGAATCTTCTATAGTAACCCACATGGCCTAAAAATGATCTCAACTTACTTTATTCATAGGAAATGGTAACTCTTTTATTTTTGAAACTTTATCAAGATCAAGCACAATACCATCTCTGGATACAACATGCCCTAAAAAATTCCTTTAGAACATCCAAAGACACACTTTGTAGGGTTTAGTGAGGCTTTTGCTTCATCTAACCTTTGAAATGTTGTCTCCATCTAGTGCAGGTGGTCCATCTTGCTCCCATAGATGCAAAAATAATCCAGAAATACTCTGATGAAGTTCCCAATGTAGGGTTCAAACACCCTATTCATCAAACGCTGGAATGTTTCCGGAGCATTACACAACCCAAAAGGTATAACTCTATAAGCAAACGTTCCCCAAGGAGTGGTGAACGTGGTCTTCAACTGATCTTTCTCCGCTATATGAACTTGGTTATATCCACTATATCCATTAGCAAAACTATAACACTCTGGCTAGCTACTTCGTCCAAGATCTGATCTGAGAATGGAAGAGGGTAATGATCCTTCTTTGTTGCCTTATTGAGCTTCCTATAATCAACACAAATGCGTAGCTTCCCATTCTTTTTTATTGAGATCACAATGGGAGAAACCCATTTTGAATTCTCCATAGCAAATATGAATCCTACATCAAACAACTTATCTATTTCTTCTTTTATAGTCTTGGAAAAATTAGGATTCATTCTATATGGCATTTACTTTATGAGCTTAGCACCATCTACCAGCTCAATAGAATGTTCTACCCAACTTACTTGACGAGTTCCTTGTAATCAAAATGAATAGGTGTATGTACCTTCAAAGAGCTGGAGGTAGGATTCCTTCTCACTCTTCATCACATCATCACCAATCTTTATTTATTAGAGACGATCATCAATTTCTTCTTCAGATAATTTTATGGGTTCATGAGTCGATTGATTGGAAGGATATCCATGACCAAAACATCAACCTCACTTTCTTCATCTTCGTGTCCACTTCACTGGTACTAGAGTAATTAGAGGATGTCCAATCATCAGCCATCACTTGAATCCATAGGTTTTATCTTATGATGCTTTGAGGATCATGTTTATCTTCACCCTCTCTCTACCACGTCCAAGTGTCATGAAGCCTTCATTCCAATAGTTTCTTGCATGAACTCTCCTTAGCCATTTTCTTCCCAACAACATTGGGTGCAACAATACCATTTTTCATCACCTGAAATTCTACCACACATACAACACCCATAACAGATATTGCCACATTTAAAACAACACCTTCTAGTTTAGTTTTTCCCTTATTTAATGACCTTAACATAATTTTTGAGGGGCGATCAATTTTTAAACCCAACATATTCATTACAGACTTAGTCATTACATTAACTACATCACCTCCATCTACTAAGACATCATGAATTGAAATACCATTACATAATACCTCAGCTTGTGGAGCATAGGGATCTCGCCTCTGCCTCCAAAATAGGGACCTCAACCTCCTTCCTTCGTCAAGCATTGAGTCCACTTCGCAGCTCCCGCCTCTTCTTAGAAGACATAGCCAAGAGTTGACCATATGTAATATTTGCAGCCTTTTGGACAAATCTTCTAAGATGGAGTATGGTCCTTGTCCCTGTGAAATAAGAAAATCCTGCACACTCAACTTTCTTCTCCTATGTTTCTTACTAGTTTCTCCTTTCATCTTCTTAGGATCATTTCCATCTTAGTTATCTTTTTTGTTTCTTTCTTTTTGTTATAAACACATCTACTTCATTATTTATGCTCTTATCTACTACATCAAAAGAATTCACAAGTGCTTTTCCTTTATCATTATCTCTTGTACCGGATGTAGAAGCTCTATCTGGACAATTATACTTATAATGACCCTTTTTATGACAACCATAACATACAACTTCAGAAATATTTCTTTTTGGACCTCTATCTCCTCCCTGAGAACTAAATTCTTTTCCTTGAAGAAGATTAATAGTTAACTGGCCCATCTTCCTGAGCAGATATTCATACTCAGTAGATGTACTAGGAGAAATATTTGTGCTCACCAAGAGTGGTTGTGGATTCTGGACCAAAGGTGTTGGTGTAGGCTCTACTTTAGCAACAATTTCTTTGGGCTCCTCTTCCATGCTTTCTTCTTGCCTTCTTACAATCTCCTTTGCTTATTCAATGGTAGCTGGGTGGTCATACTTCACTCATTTTCTGATCTCTGGCTTCATCCCAAGAATGAAGTGCTTACAGAGGAGATTATCCATGCCATTCATCAACCCATCCACTAATCCTTCCTTCCAGATTTGGGCATCAAGCTTCCTCTCTTAGCTCTAGAACACGAGCATGATAATCCCTTATCTTCTCCTTCTCTCCTTAGGATAACTTTGTGATATCGATCATGAGATCTCGCATATTTCGTTGTTCACCAAATTCTTCAAGAAAACTTTCAGTTAATAAATCCCATGAGTTTTTCACATTATCACCTAGTGTTTTAAACCACCTAAGGGTTGAACCATCCAAAAAGGTAGGAAAAAATTCAATCAATTGTTCCCTTCTTATAAGGCCATTACAAATACAAGATCATTTAAAATCTTGAATGAAAGAGGAAGCATCTTCATTAGATTGGGCTAAAAAAATAGGAATCTTCCCCATTTTCAAAAGTAACCACAGTGAAATACCAACCCACAAGTACAATCAACAAGACTTATGTGCACAAATAATTGGAATCACTATAATAGAAAATAGAAATGACCACGGTAAACTATGGTAAAACTTGACTTACTGTGGTAAAAACTGACTTTACTGTGGTAAACACTATTCATAGTAAAAAGTGAAGTTACTGTGGTAAATACTATTCATGGTAAAAAGTGACTTTATTATGGTAAATACTATTCACAGCAAAAAAGTGACTTTACCATGGTAACTACTATGCACAGTAAAAACAAGGTTACCCTCCAAATGTTTTCTGACTAAGTGGGAATATCTCTCCAAAAAATCCACCAACAAGGAATGGTCCAACAATGGAACCAAAATGTCAACACCAATCCCAGTACTATGATAATTCTTCACTAGAACTCCTTGTGCTATGATTATTTACTAATGCACAACTTTTAGTTTGGTGGATGTAATCTAGAAACACAACAACAAACATAACACAAGAATACCATAGACTATGATAAGAAGGAATGATGATAAATTTGAAATATAAGTGTAAATTATAATATCAACATGAAATTGTTACAATCTCACCCATGAGGTACTTCAAGTGTTACTGACTTCACTTGCCTTCCAACAATAACTATGGGAGAAACTTCACAATTAAACCTCTTAATGGCTTCTTTAACACACCTTCAAAATGATGGCTTCCTTTACTTACTCATACAATATTTCTCACTACTTCCTTCTATGCTAAATGAGGGGGGTGGCCTCTCTATTTATAGAACTTCCGTGCTTATCCATCTTATCTCTAAGATAGGATAATAAATCTACTCGACTTTAATCATATCCCATACCTTAACTCTTATCTCATACATGTAAGCTTATCTCTTAAGATAAGATAAACCTTATCATTTCACATGCGTTCCACATTTTTAGACTTTTTACAAATAAAATACACAAAATATTTATGACCTCAATCCTTGTCCTTATTACCAATATAATATTTCTAATTCCTAATCTTGTAGACCCTACTTATCTACTTACCCTAACTTGACATTTTAACATTACCGAACCACTTACTTGACAAATATTTACTTTTTACCACAACATTCATATTGTATTTTTTGACTATTACCATACTATACATTATTGGTGCCGTCGTGATCGGCGCCGTTATCTTTATCGACGCTACTACTAATTATACTTAACAACATCCTATTCCTAATACATACATTAATGAAATAGAAATTACGGAGGAAAATTTTAGTGTTGACACTTCATAGGTCCATTCATGAGGTATTTCCTTAGCTCCGACGCTTTATGCACTTGTTGTGGAGGGGTTTGTTAGTGTGAGTTATCCTATGTGTCCTCCTCTCATGTTGGAGGGTCTTCTCACATGGGTTAGGTTTAGGGTTTCATGTGTGTCATACACTAGGTTACTCAAAGACCCTATATGTACCCCTTTTCTATTCATTTATGAGCATGTCAAGACACATGGATGTCTTTCCTCTATGCACGATCTTTGTTTACTGATGAGCAAGTTATTCCATTATCGATCATTTTTTTCTTGCTATCGCTGGAGTTATCACGATTCCGTTAGAGTGCAACTACTTCGTGGTGCCTCATTTCCAACCCGATTCTCGCAAACTCTTTTCATGGTATCCATGCAGATCGGGTAAACGTGCACTCGATTTTTTTGTTATTTATTACTCTTTGGTTTCGTTATTTTACTCGCATTCAAGTCCTTTTGATCACTATTTTCCCCCATGGAAATTAATAAGTATCTTGGGAAGCTACATCTTAGGTTGCCATTTGAGGACACCTTCTAGAAATTATCTTGCAAAAATCTCTAACAAGCTTTCGGAAAAATTTTTTGTGTTTTTTTTGCATGTGTAGGTTTTTCATAATACCTTGAGAAATCGGGGTTTTACTACTTTTATTTAGTTAGATGTCACTAAATCCAAAATAGAGATTCATTTCATGGGTTTTTTTTTAAAATTATTAAAATGGAAGTGAATTTTTTTAAGATCTCTAGTTTTTGTAGGATATTTGTCTATGCATGATAGCATGTGGACACTCAGGATCTTTGTGTTCTTCTATCGTGGCTTTGTTTCGTGGAGATGGTTCTTTGTCAGCGTATTTGGTCCTGTATGTGGACTATTCAAATTTTTTTATCATTCACCCGATTGGAATTCTGCAAACTCTTTGCATGGTATCGAGACTGATGTATAACTCAATTTTTGTATCTACCAACACCACCAAATACCACGCGCAACCTGAATTGATTTTCACCCCACATGCTTTCAAACAACTCGCCACAGTTTTTTTTTTTTGTCAAGGGGTTGTACATTCTCATGCGTGGACTATAGGCTCTTTCCTTGGCACCCACGACCCGCAAACAACTCATTAATGCCAAAACGACCTGCTTTTTTCACCACATTTTTTCTTCTCCAAAGCATCCGTAATCTCTCCCATTACGGCTTGCATTTTCTAATCATTTGCTTATTCACTTAGATGCGGCCTGGTAATCTCAGCCACATTTTGCGTGGCTGGTAATCTCTCCCGCATGTTGCATTTTCTCAAAGCATTTATTTACTTAAAAAGCGTGGCCTACTATTTTATTCTCTATGTTTTTTTTTGGCACGGCTTGTTACTTCCATCGCCTTTCTAAGATTTGGTAAGTTTCATTTACTTTCCTTTTTTAATCTTACTCATTAAAATCCTCTGCTCAAAAAAAAACGACCCGTAAGTTGTATATGGTAAGTTGAGTTTGTTTTTAAAAAAACAAATCTTACTCTTTTTTTTGGTAAGTTTTTAAAAGTTTCTAATTTACCGTATTTTTTAATATCTATCAAGTTTCTAAAACCAATTTAGAAATTTGTTTTAATTAGAAGTTTCAACAGATATTCAAAATATCTTAATTAAAATTCTAATTTTTTTTTAGATCTTCATTAGGATCTATTTTTTTCGATCTTAATTATTTCTTGTAATTAATTAGATTTAATTTAATTAAATCTATCTTTTATTAATTACACTTTATATTGCTCTCCTTATGTAAAAATCAACATCTAAAATTACCTCTCTATCGTTTTTTTAACTCCAATAGCTCTATCAAAAATAGTAAAATTGGGCATTTCCAAATGATAAGATTTAGGGGTTATTGTCGATTTTTTTCTCTAATCGTGCGCTCAAGTGTGTAGTGACACTTCGTGCACCTCTTTGTCTTCCAAGCTCCTTTTTGGTGTTCTGAAGACTATCTAAACTCCTTGAGTTCCCAAACCTTGTATTTCACCCTTATTATTGCTTGCGACTAGTGAGCGCGATCTGTGGCCATAGTCCGCCTGACAAGTATTATGGGGGTTTCCTTTTACATGTGATGTGAGACATTTTTTTCTCACCACCAGGGTTGGCTTTTTCCTCCTTTCTGTTTTTTGCTTGTGCTTGTTTATGGTGTTCCTTTTTTGTTGCACTCCATGAAACACTGTTGTGGTCTCCTCTCTTGCGTGTTATTACGCTAATTACAAGATGAGTTACCAAGTGTTTCAAACCGCACGCATGGACCCGATTGTAATCAACGCACTAAACTATAAAGTTCCGAAAGCAGGAAGGTTGTTATTGCCCTGGGTGGTTGTGTTTCTTTTCTACATTTCTTTCTCTCTCTCTCACTATGGATGCACTTTCAATTCCTTTTCTTACGCCGTTCAACTTTTTTGAATGAAGATCAAAAATAATAATGAAACTAAGGGGTAAAGGGTTATTCGCATCACCATGGGAACTGAGACTGAACCAGATGAACTCTGAAAAATCTAAGTGGTTAAACCAAGTGATGAAGTTTTAGGTCTTCTTTACATGTCCGTTTCTCCGACTTGCTCTTCCACATTGAGGCATCCGAAACACCTAAATTTGCGTGGAAAATGCTGGATGCGATGTTTGGACAACTAGATGATTTGAGAGTGCATGAGTTGGAAAATGAACTACTAGGGTTAAATCCTTGTGAATTTGAAAACCTACAAGCTTTCTTCTCAAAATTTGTCCACATTAGATTATTGTTAAAAGGATGTCAAGTAGAAAAGAAATATTCTCAACTGATCTTGTCGATTCTCTCTAAGCTAGGTCCCAAATATTTTGTCTTCGTGTCAACTTTCTACACTACAAAAGCTACTTTGGGCGATACTTGGACAATGCCCTCCTTTGACTATTTTTCATCCCAACTCATTCGAGAACAAGAAAACTCATTCAAATGGGGTCTCTCAAGTCCAAGTCACATGCCCTTATAGCAAGTACTAGCAAGGGAAAGAAGACTGAAAAGAAGAAAGAAACTAAGGATCAACCTAAGAAAGAAACCAAGATCAAACCTAAAAATGACACAAACACTTCGAATTCTGAGCCTAAGGCACAGAAAAGCAAGTATTTGTGTTCCTATTGCAAGAAGACTGGTCATGACGAGCAACACTGTTTTAAGAAACAGATTGATCACTTATCTCATTTACTTGAGAAAAATAAAATAAGTGTTCCTAAATCCATAAAACAAAGTGCTCAAGGCCGAGTCTTTTGCTGCAAAAGGTGCTAAAAATGATAAGAAGAAAGGAAAGGCCCTTGTAGCCAAAGTTGCTTTCATCATTGACATGGATTATAGATTATGGTGCCTCGCACCACATGGGTTCTTCGCATGTTGAGATTTCCAACATCAAATCTTGTGGAATGTCCCAAATCACGATGGGTAATGACACGAAAATGTCGGTTTTCAGTAGTGGATCGGTAGAGATGGATGGGGGAACATTTAACCAAGTGTTGAGTGTTCCTGATCTCTTTACCAATCTCCTATCGATTTACCAAATTACTCACCTTGGTGAAGGAATGCGAGTGGAATTTGGTCCTAACTCGGTGATTATTCGTGAGCTTAACAATGACACTACAGTGGCTGAGGGAAAGGCAGATCACCATTCATGGTTGTACATCTTCTCCCACTTTACTTCGAAGTCTATGCCCACCGCCTTGCTCACTCATACAAATGAGGTTATTAAGCTATGGCATGAGTGTTTTGGACATCTAAACTATCACTACCTTGAACAATTGAGTCAAAACAAAATGGTCAATGGGTTGCCTCGCGTCAAGTATTCTAAAGGTATTTATGAGGGTTATACCCTTGGAAAGCATCCGAAAAGAACTTTGAAAAAGGAAAATCTTGGAGAGCCACTCATCCTTGGATCTTGTTCATAGCGATGTTTCTGGTCCATTTCCTTCTCCTTCGTTTACTAGAGCTCTTTATGTGCTAACCTTCATTGATGACTATTCACGATATACTTGGGTATATTTTCTTAAGCTTGAGTCTGAAGTCTTTGAACATTTTTAGGACTTTAAGGATCTTCTTTGAGAAAACAAGCAGAATGTTCTATCAAGGTTCTTCGAACTAACAATGGAGGTGAATATGTAAACAATAGGTTCATGGATTTCTGTACTTCTGAAGGGATCTCTCTGCAAAGCATACGGTTGTGTATAGCCCTTTGCACGGAATGGAGTCGTAGAAAGAAAGAACCGTACTCTAAAGGAGATGGCCACTTGTATGATTCACTTGAAGTCTCTTCCTCACATAATATTGGCCCAAAGTAGTGAATTGTGTAAATTACATTCAGAACCGTGTTCCACACAAGGCAAGTAAGAGGATGACACCATTTGAAGCCTAGTTTGGATGCAAGCTTGATGTTGAGAACTTTCAAGTCTTCAGATCCAAGGCTATGGCTCAGATTCCCAAGAAGAAAAGCAAGGATTTGGAACCACAATCCAAACCTTGTATCTTTGTAGGGTATCCTGATGGTGTGAATGGATATCGATTGATTAATCCTACTTCTCATGAGCTATATATTGAGAGAAGTGTTAAGTTCGATGAGTCTTCTTTGACTTCTACTTCTCCACCTATTGAGGTTCTTCAGCTTGTTGATTCAGATTCTAACTCATCAGATGATGATATTGTTGAGCGTGCTCCTCTTCCGGATCCTCCCAACCATTAGACCCTTGAGTCTTCTGATTCTGATAGTAGTGATGACGAGGACTATGTCCCTTCTCACTTAAGTGAAGAATCTTCTGACTCTGAGCCTGATCCTCCTGGTCCCCTTTGGGCCAGGAAAACTTTGTAAAGTGTTGGAGATTTAGTTGGAGATACTTTGGATATGAGACATACTCACTTAGATTTCGTTGGACCCCACTCTTTCTTCACCTCTGCTTCTAATCCACAATCTTTCCAGGAGGCTTCTGGTATTCCTGAGTGGGATTATACCATGGATGAGGAGTATTCCTCTCTCATGAAGAACGATACTTGGGATCTCACCACTCTTCCAAAAGGAAGAAAAATCGTTCGGTGTAAGTGGGTGTTCCAAACAAAGTATGGAGTAGGTGGAGATGTCGAAAAGTTTAAAGCGCGATTAGTAGCTAAGTGTTTCTCCAGGGATAGTTGGGGTTGATTATACAAAACCTTTGCTCCAGTTGTGAAGATGAATTCTATTCGATTGACCCTAGCCATTCCGCTAGCGAATAGATGGAAAGTCCATCAAATGGACGTTAAGAGTTCCTTCCTTCATGGTGACCTAGAGGAAGAGATCTATATGGAACAACCTTTGGGTTATGTCCAAGATTCCTCCCTCATTTGTAAGTTAAAGAAGTCTCTTTACGGCCTTAAATAAGCCCCTTGGGCTTTGTATGCCAAGATGGACTCCTTCTTACTTACATTAGGTTCACTAGTGTGTCACTCGATCCAAATGTTTATATTCTACGGCAAGATGAATCCATACTCATTATTGTTCTATATGTTGATGACTTGTTGATCACAAAGAAGCTCTTCCTCTATTATTGATTCTGTGAAGATCGCCTTAGCCAATAAGTTATCCATGACTAACTTAGGTCTCCGCTTCATTACTTCCTTGGGATCCGATTTCAAAATCGACTCGGGAATCTTGATTTCGCAACCTAAGTATGCTCTTGATTTGCTAGCTTGGTTTCAAATATCTGATTGCAAGTCTTCTCCTACTCCTTTTCTTTCCAGGGATGAAGTAGGTTTTAGATTGCTCTACTCCCTTGGTTGATGGTAATCTTTATCGAAAGTTGGTGGGAAGCTTGATTTACTTGACTCACACTCGACCTGGATTTATCATATGTTGTTGGGATTGTGTCCATATTCATGCAGGAGCCACATGAGCTACATTGGAAAGCAGCTAAATGGATCCTTCATTATGTTCATGGCACTTATGCTGATGGCATTCACTATTATGGAGGGGTTGATATTGACTTGATTGGATTCACAGATTTTGATTGGGCCAGTGACTTAGATCATCAGAAATCTACTTCTAGCTACAGTTTCTCTCTTGGTTGGGTCCTATTAGTTGGTCTAGCAAGAAGCAAAATGTAATTGTGATATCATCTACAGAGGAAAAATACAGAGGAGCAGTTAACGCTGCCACAGAAGCTATTTGGCTACAGGGTATTCTGACAGAGTTTGGCATCCACCTTCGGTGGCCTACCATTATCTACTGTGATAACACAAGCACAATCTCTATTTGTAGAAATCTAGTTCAACATCAGGAGACGAAGCACATTGAGATCCATATGCACTTCATATGGGAGCTTATTCATGATGGTATCATTAACATTCAGTACATTCAGATAACTGATCAGATTGTAGATTTATTCACCAAGCCCTTCATTGAGATGAAGTTTATTCACTTACGGTCTCTCCTTGGGGTGAGGTCTTCTGCAGCTGCCCATCTTCTTCGGGCTATGTAGTCCTTGTTTTTTTCTTCTTCTAGGAAGATTGTGTTTGTATATGGGCACCTTATCAGGCCTTTAGTTGTCGGGCCCCATTGACACATCTTTCTTAGTTGTTTAGAGTGTCTTCCTCTTCCATCTAACTCATCATAGCCGCTACCCTAGCTTCGATGAAGGGGGTGTTAGTGTGAGTTATCCTATGTGTCCTCCTCTCATGTTGGAGGGTCATCTCACATGGGTTAGGTTTAGGGTTAGGTTTAGGGTTTCATGTGTGTCATGCACTAGGGTTACTCAACACCCTATATGTACCCCTTTTCTATTCATTTATGAGCATGCCAAGACACTCCGTTGTCTTTCCTCTATGCAAGCTTTGTTTCTATTGAGCAAGTTCTTCCATTACTGATCATTTTTTCCTTGTTATCGCTAGAGCTATCACGATTCCATTAGAGTGCAACTACTTCGTGGTGCCTCGTTTCCGATTTGATTCTCGCAAACTCTTTTTAGGGTTCAGTTATTTTCTTTCCACATTTTATTCACAAGGGTTAGTGAAGGGAATTTCTCTTCCTAATTACGATCTACATCTTATTAATGTCCAATTTTTTGATGAAACCTTCTTAACGCTCGCTTGAGAATGAGGAGTTGTTACCAACACCTGCAATGTTTGGAAATTTTTGTTTGGATTTAGGTTCTTCTAATCAATGGAAAAAAAAACTCAATGCTACATAAATTCTATGGATCCTATACCTACATGGCTAGAAGGTTATGCTTAAAGTGGATTCTACCACGGGTTCAATTCAAGTTTCTGGGCATTCATTTTTCTTTCCAGACTACTCCCTGCTTCTCTGCGTGGTCTTATGTTGTCCAACGAGTTAAGACAAAAATTTCTTATTGGATTACAAAGCCCTCTCTTTTTTTGGTAAATTTAAGATTTTTTCTAAGGTGCTCGCTTGTACTCATGTTTACTACTCTTTATGTTGGGTGACCTCTAAGGTTGTACATGCTAAGTTAGAAAAGTTTCTTAGATATTTTTGTGGGCTAACACTCATGGTCACAAAGGCTTCTACTGAGTGGCTTGGGACATTTTCTCTCTCCTAAAGATGCGGTGGCTTAGGAATAATTGATATTTAGTTGTAAGTCATTGCTTTTAGTTTCAAGTGGATTATCATGGGTTTAGAAGGTTATGAGACATGAAAAATATTGCTTCGTTATTTATTCTATAAAGGAGCCCCTTTTGGCAAACAATCCTGGAAAAAATTGGGTCTGAAAATCATGTTTCTCTTCCCTGTTCTAGTGAAAATTAGATGAACATTTCTTATGAAGAGTATTTGGAAGGATTAGGAACTGGTAAAACTCTACATGAACTGGGTGGGGGATGGTTTCAGGATTGGGTTATCAATCAATTTGTAATCTTTATGGTTGTATCATGTTGTTAATTTTGGCAATGTTCCCTTTGTTATGGTCCCATGGGTTAAAATTCGGTGGTTGTTCAAGCATGGAATCAATTTTTGGGGATCTTTCCTGTAAATCTAGCCATTTGTGGAAACCTTGGTTCATTCTTAGAATGAAATTTAACCTCAATAATGGAGATAAATAATCTATTCAAGAAATTCAGAATGCCATACCTAAGGAGATGCTTCACAAAATTTGAGTCACCTATCCCGCTCAATGGTGGCATGATTGACACTAGCCCACTGTAACTCCCTTCATTCGATAGAAACCCCGAATTGGTTTCTAAATTCTTGCACATTCCCACATTCCTTTCGAGAAGTTGAACAAGACCTGGAAGCTTAACTCCCCACACAGGGTCTAGAAGTGTAAATTCAATAACATTTGGAAATCTCTCATAGAGCCTAAAAATGCTCATTTTCTCTGGTGAATTCTTTATCGGGGTTCACTGGTTGGCAAAAGTCTTCAACATCTTGGGGTCAAGCTTAATCCTTTATTTCCTTCATGTCATCTTCTTGAGCCCCTTATGCATTTGTTTTGGTTTTTCCCACTTGCTCAGTCTGCCTGGAAGTGGATTCACTCCCTCTTCTAACCTTTCCACCATGAACGCTTCACCCTGGAAAATTATTTTCTTTGGGGAAAATTATTGAAAATGGAATTATTGCTCATGTGTTGCTTCATATCAAATTATAGGTAGAGAAAGTCCACTTGGAGGTGGAACAACTTCAGGATCTTCTCGCCCACTAGGGTAATGCCCCATGCTTTGTCGGTCGGAGTTCCTTCTCCATCGTAGAAATTGTCTTTGTCCCCCTCAACCTCGGTCTCATGGCTAAGGTGTTAATTAATGTCGGTGTGCACTCGGGCTCTCAGATCTGTTCCTCCTCTCTTGGAGGTAGGGTGGTCGCATTTTCCAGCGGCTTGGTGGAAATGGGTAGGGGTCCTCCCAATCCCAAGATGGTGATGGATTTGGTTGGGGCTCCTCCCTCCGATCACAATACTTGAAGTGGATTTGGGTGGTGTTCCTCTTCTTTAGCCTTTGGTTCCAAGCGGGCGCCCCCTAATAAATTTCCTCACTTGGATCTTACAATTTATCCGACTAGAAAGGATGCTCATGATCGTGGCAATGGGTGGGATCCTCGGGTGTCTTCTCTTAACCCCCTATAATGGGTTGGGGTAATGCTTCATGTAGGATATCACCTCCTCCTCCTCCTCCCTTTGACATGTTTGTTGTTGCTACTTAATTAGCTTCTTTGTGATTTGTCGATTCTGTGATTTTTTATTTGTTCATCTACTCTTTGTATCATGTGGCATGTGTGTGCACAGTGTGACTTCTCTGCACTGATTTTTTATTGGAAACCCTATGTACTATTCTTGATCATATCAATATAAATGTGTGTTTTAATAAAAAAATGTTAAAAAATATTTTATGGATGAAAATACATGTAAAGGGTCTTCAAAGTACAAATGTCCACTTTTAGAAGCTTCTCTTTTCATCGTATTCATATGTTTTGGGTGGACAAAAATGTTTTTGCCTCAGCTTTGTCTCTCACCTATGCCACATATTTCTTGAAATCGGTTGTTCTCTAAGTGCTCTGTGAAGCTATTTTGACCAACAAAAAGTAAAGCATGGGTGAGCCATTATGTGTGATAGGTGTGCAACGGGTTACATAAGTTCATGTCACGGTCAAGTGCCTCCTCTAGTAGGGCACACACCATCCACGCTACGATTAGAAATCTATGTTTATATCTCCATGTTCCATACATTTCTTCTATTTGTGCCAAACTAAAAAAAAAAATCCATTTTTGTTTAGATTTAGGTTTAACATTTCTTCACTTTCTCTCTGGGAATAGGGACACAACAAAGACTTGTCATATGCTTTCACTACTTGGAACCAATGAAAGGTTGAGGCTTTTCAAGGCCGGTTTGAGTGAAAATGACAACTTCGATGCAACTATTAACTCGCTTTGAAGACGCGTCTTCCACCTTTACGCCCCTTCTCTTCCCTCATAAAATCTATAGGTTACTAACAATCACGGGTTTTATATAAATTTACTATTTTACTCTTGTGAATGGTAGAGACCCTTCCAACAACATCCTTATAGAATCAAGTGTCTATAAATACCTTGTCCTGGTCCATGAGAAGCATCGTAGCTAGAGACAAGGCCATCCTTGTTGTGCAAAAAGGTATTTGCAGAGAGGAGTGAGTGTTGGAAATGAGGCATCTCAACCTTGTTTGGTTTATTCATTTAATATTTTCCTACAATTGTTTCACATTGTCTAGGCTCTAAAAATAGAAATAAGAGTTGTCAAAAGATTCCCATATGATAGTATATCATGGAAGGACTATTTTTAGAGATATTATGACAGATTTTATGACATCTGTAAGGGTCAAAAATAGGGGAGAATATTGTGGACGTGGGCGCCTAATTTTAGACTGAAATCTTGCTCTTTAATGTTATCCACCTCATGAGAGGTTTGGCACATGGTTTTTGTAAACCATAGATGGTTTCTTGTATAACCGAAGGTCTATAAATTGAAGGCTTGGAGAAGCAATTGGTGTGGTGAGTTTTAATCCTCCTAGAATTGTTTCTGGTGATACTCCTGTAAGAAAATTGCTCTGCAAGTGAATGTAATCTTGTTATTAGATTTGAAATACATTGAGTAGGCTTTTAGAGTGTGCGTTTTTTATCCGAAAGGATTTTCCCACATATATCCGGTGTTTGTGTTAATTGTTTATTTTAAGTTATGAATGTGTTCTTTAGAATTTCGTAGTTGTTTTATTAAGTTTGAAGTTTTGCATCATATCTCTCCTCAATATTAGCGTAGGAAGTTGTTCCGCTACTCTTAATTTCCTATCAAGTGGTATCAGATCCTGATCACCTTTGGTTTCAGTTGTGGGTTGTTGGGTTTTTTTGTGCTAATCCGGGTTTGAGTGGGAGCTTGTGTAGAGAATACTTTATTATCTAGTTGCAGATATTTTTCAAATGGCGAGCACATCGGGAGGATTGACATAGAGAAGTTTTCTAGCACAAAATTTGAAATGTGGAAGCTGAAGATGGAAGATCTATTGGTTGATCGGGATCTATGGGATGTGGTGGATGAGAAGGTCCATACGCCTACGGATCCATTTTTTGGCTGCACAATATGATGTAATGGATAGAAAAGCTAAAGGTCTTATTAGACTATGTCTTATAGATTTGATCCTAATAAATGTCCATGAAGAATCCACTTTAGAGAAGCTTTGGAAAAAGATGAGTGAGATATACCAAGCTAAGTATCTAGTAAATAATATTTTCTTGAGGAAGAATTTGTTTATCTTTAGAATGGAAGAAGGTGTACAAATATCGAGCATCTAGAAACATTCAATATGTTGGTGACTCGGTTGAGCTCGGTTGGGGCTAAGATGGAGGAAGAATAAATGTGCCAAATTTTGTTGGTTTCATTGCTAGACTCATGGGACAACCTAGTCATGGCCATTGGGAGCACTTTAGTCACTCTGAAGATGGAGGATGTTGTTGGTTCTCTACTCTCTGAAGAGATGAGAAGGAAGGTCTCTTTGAATGCCAAAGAGGCTTTGAGTGTTTGAGGAAGAACAAAAGAATGAGGTAAAGATGAGAAGAAGCGTGGCCATTCCAAGAATAAGGGGAGATCAAAATCCCCTGGTAAGTCCAAGGTGATATGCTAGAACTGTGGAAAATATGGACACTTCCGAAGGGAATGCAAAGAAGAAAAGAAAAAGAAAAAGAAAAAGTATGATTCTGATTCTGAGTCTGAAAAGAAGATGGAGATGCCTTTATTGCAGCTTTGGCCACTCGTGCAAGTGATAATGCATGGTTGATAGACTCAGGTGCATCTTTCCACACGACTCTAACAAAAATGGTTTAGTAAGTATGAAAACTATGATGGTGGTAAGGTGATTTGGGTGATAATTATTTCCTTGAAATTGTTGGTCGTGGTAGTATTCAGTGAAATTTTCGATGGTAGAATTAGAAGATTTGATGGTGTCTTGCATATCCCAGGACTAGCAAGAAATTTATTATCTGTTAGTAAGCTAATAGATGCGGGTGTGCATGTACAGTTTTCTGAAGCAGGTGTGAAAATGGTGAGAGGTGCTATGGTGATAGCAAGAGGAAGTAGATTGGGTACATTGTACCAACTTGATGCATGCATGGTTGAGTGTAATAGCACTTTGGATAAAACTAAGCCAAGAACTACTTCACCGAAAAAGGAGAGGGTTTCCTCCTCTACGGATGGTCATGGCTTCTGGGTACCCAAGGGTGCTCTGTCTACCGAATCAAAATTACCTACAGAGAAGACCATGTTATGGCACCAAAGGCTTGGCCACATTGGTGAGAAGGGTTTAAAAGCCCTGAAAAATAAGAACCTCATTGAGGGGTTGAATGATTGCAATCTTGAGTTTGATTTCTGTGAGCATTGTATTTATGGCAAAAAAACCACGTTCAGTTTTAATCATCTACTCATAAGTCTTCAAGTATCTTGGATCTAATCCATTCGGATGTATTTGGTCTTGTTAAGGTTGTTTCTATTGCTAAATCAGTTTATTATATTATTTTCATTGATGATTTTAGCAGGGAGAACATGGGTATATTTTTTAAAGAGTAAATTTGAATTTTTAGTCATTTCAAGGAATTTAAGGCTATAGTTGAAACTCAAATCGGGAAGAAAATTAAGTTTTTGATATCCGATAATGGTGGTGAAGTACTTGCTTACTGAGACTTTGATGATTTTGTATAGATCATGGGATTAAAAGACAAAAGACAACTTCGTATTCTCCGGAGCAGAATGGAGTTGCAGAAAGAATGAATAGAACGTTGATGGAGAAGGCTAGGAGCATGTTGATTGGAGCCGGTCTAGAAAAGAGGTTTTGGGTCTGAAGATGTTACCACCTTGCTATTTGATAAATAGATATCCTAAATCAAGTGCTTGTTGATAAAATGCCAATGGAGGTGTGGTCGGGAAAAAGCCTTCAATTAGACATCTGAGAGTTTTTGGCTGTGAGGCATATGCACATGTGCCTAAGGAGAAGAGAACAAAGTTGGATTCTAAGGCTGTCAAATGTATCTTCATCGGATATGGCTATGGTGTGAAAGGATACAAGCTTTGGGATCCTATTGCACAAAAGGTAATATACTCTAGAAGTGTTATTTTTAGAGAGATTAAATCTTTCCCTGTTAATTTTCAGCCAGAACAACATAAATAAAATGAACAAAAAAAGGATGTGGTTCAACTTCCTTCTACACCTGAGAAAGTTGAATCGAGACCCCAAAATAGACAAGAAGTTGAGGAGAGCTCACCAAGCTTTGAATCTTTAGAAGAGGAAGAAGAAGAGGAAGAAGTGGAAGAATCTCCACCTTATCTTGTTCAAAATTCTACAAGGCAAAGGCAACCACCTGAAAGGTATGGGTATTCTCCTGATGATTGGAAGTGTATATTTGCTTTGAGTACTAACATTGATGAACCGAGATCTGTACAAGAGGCTTTGGGTATGAATGATGAAAAGTCCTGGCAAATAGCCATGGATGAAGAGATGGCATCCCTTAAAAAGAATGATACATGGGACCTTGTACCATTTCTTGAAGGTCGGAAACCTGTTGGATGTAAATGGGTGTTTAAGAAAAAGATTGGTTCATATGGAAATGTTGAAAAGTATAAAGCACGGTTGGTTGCGAAGGGTTACTCTCAAGTTGAGGGTATTGATTATGGTGAGATATTCTCTCCTATTGCTAAAATGACATCCATTTGGTTTTTATTATCTATTACTGGTGAGTAGCATATGACCTAGAGGTTGAACAAATGTATGTGAAAACCGCTTTCCTTCATGGTGACTTGGAGGAAGAAATCTATATGACAAACCTGCAGAGCACTACATGGTGAAAGGTAAAAGCAATATGGTTTGTAATTTAAAGAAATCCCGTATGGCCTTAAACAAAGTCTTAGGATGTGGTACCAGAAGTTTGATTCATATGTGTTGAGTTTGGGGTTTGTGTTGTCTAAATCTGATCACTATGTATATTTTAAATCTAATGGTGATTGGTTCCTGGTAATTACTTTATATGTTGATGACATGTTGTTTATTGGCAAAGGAAAAGGTTTGATTGCAGAATTGAAATCTCAGCTCTGCGAAATTTGAAATGAAAGATCTTGGTGCAGCAAAAAACACATACTTGGGATGGATATTAGAAGAGATCGTGAGAACAGAAAGCTATGGCTTGGCCAGAGTAAGTATGTTTGTTCTGTTTTGAAAAGGTTCAACATGTAGGATTGTAAACCACTTTGTGTTCCTGTTACTTTGGGAACAAAGCTATCCATTTCATAATGTCCTTCATCTCCATTGGCGATGGAAGAAATGATGCCTTACCAGAGTGCAGTTGGAAGCTTAATGTATGCTATGGTTTGTACAAGACCAGACATTGCCCAAGTAGTGGGAGTTCTTTCTCGTTTTATGTCTAATCCTGGAAGAGTGCATTGGGATGTAGTTAAGAGGGTCTTCAGATATTTTTGGGGTACATCAGAGTACTCTATATGTTTTCATGGAAGAGGAGATCAACATTCCCTACGTATTCATGGTTTTGTGGATTTAGATTGGGTTGGTGATGTCGATAGTAGAAGATCCACCAGTGCATATGTGTTTACTCTTAATGGTGGTGCAATTAGTTGGATGAGCAAGCGACAGGCTGTGGTCACTTTGTCCACTACTGAGGTAGAGTACATGGAAGCTACTCATGCCTGTAAAGAAGCCATTTGGCTGAAGCATTTGTGTTCAGATATTGGATTAAAACATGGTGCAGTTACAATATACTGTGATAGTTAGAGCACAATCTGCCTTGCGAAGAACCTAACTTTTCATGCCAGGACCAAACACATTGATGTTCAGTATCACTTCGTGAGAGATATGGTCGAGGATGGAAGGGTGAAGCTGGAAAAGGTAGAGACAATTGCGAATGTTGCAGATGCATTAACTAAGCCCATGAGCATAGTGAAATTTAGGTGGTGTTCGAGTCTATGGGCCTCTCGGCCCCTAGAAGTTGATCCATGATGGTATCTTTCCCTTGGCCCTTGCAAGGTATTCGACAAGTGGGAGATTGTTGGAAATGAGGTGTCTCAACCTTGTTTGGTTTATTCATTTAAGATTTTCCTACAACTGTTTCACATTGTCTAGGCTCTAAAAATAGAAATAGGAGTTAAAAGATTCCTATATGATAGTATATCATGGGAGAACTATTTTTAGAGATATTATGACATCTCGTAAGGGTAAAAATTAGGGAGAATATTGTGGACGTGGGAGCCTAATTTTAGACCAAAATATTTCTCTTTAATGCTATCCACCTCATGAGAGGTTTGGAACATGGTTTTTGTAAACCATAGATGGTTTTTTTGTATAACCGTGAGGTCTATAAATTGAAGGCTTGGAGAAGCAATTTGTAACGCCATCCTTTTTGCAAATAAAAAGGAACAAGTCCCTTCATCCTTTTTGCATCTTCAAATACGTTGATTAAGATTTCAAAAGAAAAATCCATATCTAAACTACATATAAATTTATAACTTATGAGTTTACCAAAGGCAATTTTCATTCAGAACGCCCGTGCATCGAGGACTTCGGTCCCGCCACCTTGGCTTTCCCTCCCAACCACCTACGCAGCCGATTATGGTCTCCTCACTGCATCTGGCATGAGGAAAGGGGTGGAGTCGCATTTTTTTTTCCTTGCGTGATCTCTTCAGGATTCTCCTTCAATGCGTATGGGTGGGTGTTGGGCGCGATCTAGTGTCATGGAGGTTAGGTGAAGTTACTACGAGCTAGGCATCAGGCAGGTAAGTCAACTATGTTGTAGTAATCCGCTTCCTTCGCCCAAAACCACGAATGCTTGTTTTGCACTCCATCACCATTGCAATGCAGATGAATGAATTGATACAAAGACTGCATGTTCGGACGGTGGATTCTCAAAATGGTGTTGTACGGGTAGTAGGTGGAGTCGCAGCCTTTAGGAGCTCTTCCTTGGTTGTTTCTCTCCTTCTTTATGGTGCTCAGCTCAGTTGTTTTCACAATGTTTTTCCTCTGGTGGGTCCTGGTTCGAATGGGGGCCGAATGTTTTGTTCTTAAATGATGTTCTCGTTGCAGTAGCCTACTGTTCTTCCCTCCTACTCGTGGAGGTCAAAATGAGTTAAGCGTGACAAAGTCTTGGCAGGCCCCCAGGGGAGCCTTTGGTGTTGATCATGTCGTTTTGCTGATTTGCGCGACCATGACCATGACCATTTGTTGCAAAATCTCACCGCCTGTAGTTGAAGAACGGGATAAAGTTGTAGTTTGGGCTGTCTTGCCTTCTCATTTTGGAAAGTCGTCGTCCGGAGTGGCGGATCCAACATGGAAGAAGCTCGATCAAATCTTGAGGCAAGTTTTTTGGTGAGGCCGAGATCGTGTTCACCACTTTCCTTCTTGCATTCGCCATGGGTTTGATATGGCGGTTACTGAGATGAAGCTGAAGTTAGGGAGGTAGCGTGTTACCTCCACGTCCTTTGGGTCTTCGTGCGGTGTGTTCTAGTTCGGGATCCACAACAACTGCCCGCATCATTATTTAGCTGGCGGCAGAGCTTGTTGCATTCGTAGAGAGCCGGGTTGAGCACTCCAACAAGCAGGCGGTCCAACCTTGTTGATATCCGTTCAGCATTGTTTACACCCTCGAATTTGGGACTCTCCTTCAAGGAGACAGACCACACCCATGGCACAGGAGATCTATGCAATGTCGGAGAAAATGTCTTGGGAGGTGAAGGTAGCAGGATATTTTCTTTCAGATCCAGATCTGTACTGAGTTGTCCTTCCAAATTGACCTTGGCAGTGAGTTTGTTTTGCGGCTAAGGCCAGACCCTTGGCCTGTTCGTTGGACATTCCAACTCCCCCTCCGAGTTGTCGGTCTAAATGTCAGCCGAGCCATTTCTGAGTCTTGGGTTAGCCCGTTGACTAGTTGTTCCCACCGCCCTTTGTGTCCAAATCTTCCTAATGTTTTACGCAAAATTTACAATGATATTTTGCACTGGAGGTGTTCTCCCTATGAGAATACCCCTATCGGAAAACGAGACAGTGATCTCCTTAAGCACGTGCCTGAGAGGATGCAAACTCAGGTGAAATTTTGCACTGTTCGCAATTGTGGGGTTTTGGGTCCTGGAGGAAACTGTTGGCCTCAAATGGCTGGTATGGTCCCTGTTCCTGATGACGAGAGGGTGAAGAATAGTGTGGGAGCCGAACAATGGAGCAGATCGGTTATGGAGCAGGACACTAATCGTCTCACTCTCTCCTACTTCGCCATTTCAGGCCTCGACATCCTCAATGCACATCTGTTGCTAGGTTATTTTCTGTTTAGTGTTGAATGCACCCTCCATTCGAGATTCTCCTACCTGAGATTTTTTTATCAAAATCGATTGACAGCAGCAGTGGTCATTTATTACAGTGAGACTGATGAAATTTATTTACAAAGATTCTCTTTAGAGATCTTCTTGTTGTTTGATGTAACTCATGGAAGAGGACCTCATAAAGGCGGGCCTGTTTCATATCAGAAATATTCATGAAACACAATTTACTCTGCTATTATATGAGCTTCTTCAACGTGTCACCAAGCTGGCAAGCATAAAGTTTTCTGTTGGATTAATCACGCCTTTCAGGCTATAGCTGAAATGTTTGCACCGAGATTGTGATGCTGTCCCCAAATCTGATGAAGGAAAAGGTTGTGTAGCATCACGGTAGCTGCCTACCCGAGCCAGGAGCATGGTGTAATCAGTATGTCTCGTGTTCGAGCTTCAAATCATGGGGTTGGTTTGTAGCTGTTTTTCATTGCGTGATTGTGGCGCTAGCTCGAGCTCGCAAAGCACTTTGGGTTAAAGGCAAGCAACGGCATTGAAACAATCACATGCATATGGAGATGGCGTTCTAAACCAGGCATGTTAAGACTAGCCCCTGAAATATTTTGCTTTCCTTTTTCAACTTCATGAAATAAATGATCTACTACCTGAAATGACGCTTTAAGATGGAATGTTGTGTTTGATTCTATCGATTGTCCTTGATTGCATTGGTTTCTTTATTTTCCTGTTCCTTCTCCTGAATCGTTGTTCCTTTCATGATTGGTTTGCATAGGGGAAAATTGTTGTTATCTTTACTTTGTTATAATTATATGGCTGAGAACAATGTTGTACTTGCTTTGTTTCTTTTGGATCAAATCATCTGAAATGGAAAGAGACATTCTTATGAAACATGGAAGCTTAAAAAAAAATGTTACCTTTCAAAATGCTTGGTTATGGCTACCCTAAGCGATATCAAATCAATAAAGGCTCATAAATGCTTGGGTCTGATTTCTGCTCGATAGTAGATACTTCTTGCTTTTTGCTTCCTTAGGGGGTTGCCTTCATTAGTACTGCTGCCCCACTCGAATGCTTCTTTCCTCTTTGGCTTGTTCCCTTGCTTGTGCTGACAAGATAGTTATCACCTTTCAGATCTACTGAATGTAGACTTACCGCTGGATAAAACACAAATGCATGTATATTTCTTTTGCGGTGTTTTATCATCATTGATAAGGAATATCAAAAATATAGAAATCTGGGTCCTTAGCTAGAGTGGCTCTTGTTTTATTAGTTGTAACACTACTCCTTGATTACCTTTCTATTGAATGTAATTTGTTGCGTAAGTGAGAGTCCTACTGGAATGAATTGATATTGTACAACACTTTACACATAAGTGCTATATTGTCTTGGATAGTAGTATGTATGCTATTTATGAAGATTACGAATGAAGTTTGTTTAGGCTTTCCATTTAAAAGTTGTCATGCTTGCCTACCTAGAGTGTAGCTTACTTGTGAGCTATTTTGTTTATTACTCGTTTCCTAATAAGGCTTGCGGCTTGTGGTTTCTTCATTAATCTATTCTGGTATCAGACATTAGGAAGGAAAGAAGGAAATTTCATGATTGTCCTCAATGCCCGAAAGTAGATCAATGGGATTCAGGATACAACCTTTAGCAATAGAAAGTTCTAGGTAGAGAGAATCCTAGTTGCAAACAAAAGAAATTAGAGAGAATCCTAGTTGTTAACGTTTATTACTTTTAAAAGACCTTGTAAGGAAGAGGCGGTAGACCTCTTGTTTAGATTGTAACGATGGAATGTTTCCTTCGGGGTCACGTATCCCTTTATTGATATGAAACATCCTCCTGGAAGGACTGGGTAACTATGTTTTGTTTCGCGTCTTGATCGTAACTAGTATGTCTTTGACTCTCAAGTTTTTTCTTTCCCTTTTATGGTGGATGGTTTGAATATTAGATTTAAGTCACGTAATCCATACGGTTGCATGATCAAAATTCTCTATACTATTGACCTTTCGTTCCTATCCCACGAGTTCTTGGATTGTTTCTTTGTTTTGTGATATACTGCTTGTTGGAATGTTTGACTTCCTCATTGTTGGCTGGTGTAGATCCTTACCTCGTGTGAAAAGTAGATTAGTGGTTTGTGCTTTGATCCTTTCATGAAGTAGAACATTCCTTTCATGTCAATTGTTAAATGTTAGCTTATTATTTCAATGCATAGACTTAACATGCTCAGTTCTTGCGAACTGACTTTAGTTAATATTTGTGCAGATGGATTATGCGAGTAGACTAGAAGAAAAGAGTGTAAAAGTTTCATCTGTACCATTATGAAGTTCCTTGTAAAAATGTCCAATGTGTTGTAAATTGTGTAACATTGCTTGTAAAGAGAGTTGATATGACCTCTTGCCTTGTATTGTTTGGTAATGGTGAAATAAAGTGTCTTGTTCTTGTGTAGTTAAGCTTGAAATTATCCTTGTGAGAAATGGCATTCAATCTTTACATTGATATGAGTATTGTAAAACTTTGATCTTGAGAATAAATTATTAAGTTAAATCTTTCCAAGACTTAGCGACAATATTTTATAAGTAAAGAAAAATGAGTCGTTTAACCCTTAAAGAAGCTAAACAAAAATAATGATTTTATATTCAACAAATAAATGTAAAGGTGATCTATTTGAAATCAAATAATTCCATGAGTGATCAAAATGAAAACATCCTTTGTGAGGTAAACTTTTTTTAATCGATACCCTAGCTAAACTAGCGAACACTATCCCTTTGGGGTGAACTCTTAATCAAGCTTAAAGGAAAAATAATGGTTAGTTTCTGGAAGATATTAAGATTTAGTAAGTAGGAGAAGACTTTAAGTGAACTACTCTTCAGTGTATAAGAAATTAACTCGTAAATTGGTGAGATGAATTTGTGCAAACCATATATTGATTTCCTTCAAAACTTAAGTCATGAGCTTAAGGGCGTCTTACCCAAAATAAATAAACCACGACCATTTCTTACCTGTGGCTTGCCCTAGCCGTGAGTGTGTCATGTGGATTGGACTTTCATGTTGTCTTGTCAAAAGAAAAATAAATTGTCCTTGATAAGTGTGAATGTTTCCGTGCTGACCTTGTGGTCTTCCCCGTAACAAATGGTTCCAAGTGTTGGTTGTAACCTTGTGACGACATGTTGTGTCGTGTTGAGTCAAAGCAAGTCAAAAAAAAAGTTATCCTGTATTTCACTGTGTTGTTCTTGTGTTGGTAATTTTGGTGCGTTACATTTTGGTATCGTGAAGCGTAGGTTCATGCTCTCGAACCTATGGGCCGGATTGGTGTTGTATGGTGATGTTGCATGGTGGTGGTGGTGTTACATGATACCGATGATGATGATACTTGCATGATGATGATTTATATTGGAAGAGTAATGTGCTTTAAGCGTGATGTGATTATTGTCGTAATTGTGATATTGTGAACGCACGTGATGTGTATGTCACTCAGTGCGTATTTGTCATCATGTTGATGTGTTGTGGATGGGAGTATTCTCTCTCCCTCTTGTGGATTCTGTGAAGAGTTCACGTGTGAATTATTGTTTGTGATGTGTGAAAAGAATTCTAATGTGGATGACGTAGTGTTGGAGCATTGTGGCATATTGTGGTATGTGGGTGTATCAATGTGTTGTATGACTAGTTGATGTTAAAAGAAATGAGTTGTATCATGATGTTTTTACCATGTTCTGAAGAAATGTGTGTGCTACCTTGTTATGAAGAAATTATTGTTATGTTGTGATGTTATTATGTTCATCGTATATATGAGTTGTGCAATACCTAATGCTTCATGTCGTGAATTAGGGTCATACGGTGAGTGTATGAACCCTATCGTATTGTGATTGCACTTTGGGTGCAGAATGTAGTAAAGTGATGTATGGTGCCCTGTGAATGTATAATTGTGATCTACCCCGTATACCTACCATACGTGAGACGTTATGGTAGCTATGTGTGTACCACCATGGTGTTAGTAATGTAGTTACATGTTATGTTGTGAGCCTTACACTAACCGACCCTGAGGGAGATCGGTAGAAGTGTATGTTGAGAGTGAGGAATGGTGTACCATGGGTCAATAACTTGAGTCAAAACTCGGTTTAGTAGATTACATGTGACTCTTTCCTCTCTCCCTATGTGGTTGTATGTATGCAACCCTAGTGTATCTATGACTATGTTTGGCCTTGTCGAAGAGTGGCGGGATTGATATATATATTTTACGAGCTGAGGCTCGATGTTCCGAGTGCCAGCAACTCGTTGAGTACCCCTTTGGTGGCTAGATAAGGCCACATAGTTATCGTAATGTGACATTATTATAAGTTGATTTTATTCGTAAATTGAGCTTTTACTTTATTTTTGCAAGGACCAAAGCATCTTTTCTTGATCGCAATGCCTTACAATTTTGGGCATTTCCTTGGTTTAGTGGCACTAACATGGGGATTTGATACTAACTTTGGCCATTTGGTCATTTATTTTAGCTTGATTTGGGGTCTTCTTTTAAATTTGGAATTTTACCGCCTTGCCCAAGGCTTGTACTTTGCCACTTGGCACTTTGACGGATTGTTGTCTTTGGTTCTAATGTCGTGATGTGTGGAATAGGGTCATGGGATGCACCATGGATTGGTTGGACCTATGGACCCGCTTCCAGATATGGGGGTACGAAAAAGGGGTACATATGACTAGCGGGTTATGGAGAACTACGCGTCATTATGTCACTTGGGTTGGGAGTGTCCAAAATCGATGTGCCTTGGGCATTTATAGAGAGAGACCACCGGCCTCCTTGAGGGAGGAAAAAGAGTTTGAGGGAGGCATAAGAGACTTGAGGGAGGCATAAGAGACTTGAGGGAGGCATAAAGAGTTTGAGGGAGGCATAAGAGACTTGAGGGAGGCATAAGAGACTTGAGGGAGGCATAAGAGTTTGAGGGAGGCTTATGATATTTATCAAGTATGGTTGATGTTTTAGGATATATGTTGAGTTATTGTGATGTTTGGTAGTGGTCTTTTGATGTATGTGTTACTCATGTCAGATGGTTATGTGTTGTGATGTTGTGGACATGTCATTGATTCCCTTGTGGACACTATGCACCGTAGCATGGTTTGTTGTTATGTGAGTCTTTCATTGATGCAAATTGAGGAAATGTCACGGTGGATTGTAGTACTCTTTGTTTGAGTATTTGGTATGTCAGTCATTGATGTGTGATGAGTACCTATGTTATGGGAAGTGTGCCTATTCTTGACCGTAATTGTGTAACCTTTTGTGGTGTAATACAATCTTGAAGTAGATACTTGTGTGCTTGTGAATCTGTAGGGTCTTGTGAACCTAATAAGGTGTTGTGTTAGCAGTTCATGTTGGGCACCCACAATAAGGAATAAATCAAAACTCTTCCATGATGATATTTTATTTTAAAAGAAACTAAAACTTAATGTTAACGGAAAGAGACTAATGAAATGATGAACAAGAAAGAACTGCCAATCTTCACAGAACATTGAAAGTTAAAAATTTCTACCAAATGTTCATAAGGCTACCTTGTGGTTGTGCTTTAATCAGTTAAATTTTAAACCATAAAGTGTACTTTCTCCCGTACCTGTTCTTGGTTGCGAACCATTTCTTTTCCGTTGTGTTATGTCGCATCGAGGACGATGCTTTCTTAAGGGGAGGAGAATGTAACGCCATCCTTTTTGCAAATAAAAAGGAACAAGTCCCTTCATCCTTTTGCATCTTCAAATACGTTGATTAAGATTTCAAAAGAAAAATCCATATCTAAACTACATATAAATTTATAACTTATGAGTTTACCAGTGCAATTTTCATTGTAACGCCCCGTGCATCGAGGACTTCTGGTCCTGCCACCTTGGCTTTCCCTCCCAACCACCTACCTGCCAGCGATTATGGCTGTCCTGTCTGTCCTGGCGTGAGGAAAGGGGTGGAGTCGCATTTTTTTTTCCTTGCCGTGATCTCTTCAGGATTCTCCTTTAATGCGTTTGGGTGGGTGTTGGGCGCAGTCTAGTGTCATGGAGGTTAGGTGAAGCTACAGGCTAGCTGAACAGGCTGTCCAGCTATGTTGTAGTCTGCCCCTTCTGCCCAAAACCACGAATGCTTGTTTTGCACTCCATCATTGCTGTTGCAAATGATGAATTGATACAAAGACGCTCGGGACAGTGGATTCTCAAAAATGGTGTTGCACAGGTAGTTCAATGGAGTCGCAGGCCTTTAGGAGCTCTTCCTTGGTTGTTTCTCTCCTTGCTATGGCTGCTCAGGCTGTTTTCACAATGTTTTTCCTCCTGGCGGGTCCTGGTTAGAATGGGGGCCGAGTGTTTTGTTGCTAAATGCTGTTCTGGTTGCAGCCGCCTGTTCTTCCCTCCCTACTCGTGGAGGTCAGAATGAGTTAAGCGTGACAGGTGCTGCAGGGCGTCCCCAGGGAGCCTTTGGTGTTGATCATGCTGTTCTGGTTGCACGCGACCACAGCCATGACCAGCTGTTGCAAAATCTCACCGCTGTAGTAGAAGAACGGGATAAAGTTGTAGTTTGGGCTGTCTTGCCTTCTCATTTTGGAAAGTCGCTTCTGTCCAGGTGGCGGATCCAACATGGAAGAAGCTCGATCAAATCTTGAGGCAAGTTTTGCTGGTGAGGCTGAGATCGTGTTCACCACATTCCTTGTTGCTCGGCCATGGGTTTGATATGGCGGTTCTGGGCAAAGATGAAGATTCCAAGTTAGGGAGGTAGGCGTGTTACCTCCACGTAGAATGTTTGGGTCTTCTCTGGTGTGTTCTAGTTCGGGATCCAGAAAGACACCGCCCGCATCATTATTTAGCTAGGCAACGAGCATGTGAGCTTGTTGCGATCGTAGGAGCCGGGTTGAGCACTCCAACAAGCAAAGCGGTCCCTTGATATCCGTTCAGCATTGTTTACACCCTCGAATTTGGGACTCTCCTTCGTGAGATCGAGACAGACCACACCCAGACGTGAGATCTATGAATGTCGGAGAAAATGTCTTGGGAGGTGAAGGTAGCAGGATATTTTCTTTCGAGATCCAGATCTGTCTTGAGTTGTCCTTCCAAATTGACCTTGGCGTGAAGTGAGTTTGTTTTGCGGCTAAGGCCGGACCCTCAAAGGGTATTACAAAAGATCGTTGGACATTCCAACTCCCCCTCCGAGTTGTCGGTCTAAATGTCGGAGAGCCATTTCGAGTCTTGGGTTGCCCGTTGACTAGTTGTTCCCACCGCCCTTTGTGTCTGAATCTTCCTAATGTTTTACGCAAAATTTACAATGATATTTTGCACTGGAGGTGTTCTCCCTATGAGAATACCCCTATCGGAAAACGAGACAGTGATCTCCTTAAGCACGTGCCAGAGAGGATGCAAACTCAGGTGAAATTTGCACTGTTCGCAATTGTGGGGTTTTGGGTCCTGGAGGAAACTGTTGGCCTCAAATGGCTGGTATGGTCCCTGTTCCTGATGACGAGAGGGTGAAGAATAGTGTGGGAGCCGAACAATGGAGCAGATCGGTTATGGAGCAGGACACTAATCGTCTCACTCTCGCCTACTTCGCCATTTATGTGCCTCGACATCCTTAATGCACATAGGTTGCTAGGTTATTTTCTGCAAATTTAGTGTTGAATGCACCCTCCATTCGAGATTCTCCTACCGAGATTTTTTTATCAAAATCGATTCGACAAGTGTGGTGCATTTATTGCTGGAGACTGATGAAATTTATTTACAAAGATTCTCTTTAGAGATCTTCTTGTTGTTTGATGTAACTCATGGAAGAGGACCTCATAAAGGCGGGCCTGTTTCATATCGAAATATTCATGAAACACAATTTACTCGCTATTATATGAGCTTCTTCAACGTGTCACCAAGTGGCAAGCATAAAGTTTTCTGTTGGATTAATCACGCCTTTCAAGGCTATAGCTGAAATGTTTGCACCGAGATTGTGATCTTTGTCCCCAAATCTGATGAAGGAAAAGGTTGTGTATCATCACGGTAGATGCCTACCCGAGCCAGGAGCATGGTGTAATCAGTATGTCTCGTGTTCGAGCTTCAAATCATGGGGTTGGTTTGTAGCTGTTTTTCACTGCGTGAATGTGGCGCTAGCACGAGCTCGCAAAGCACTTTGGGTTAAAGGCAAGCAACGGCATTGAAACAATCATATGGAGATGGCGTTCTAAACCAGGCATGTTAAGACTAGCCCCTGAAATATTTTGCTTTCCTTTTTCAACTTCATGAAATAAATGATCTACTACCTGAAATGACGCTTTAAGATGGAATGTTGTGTTTGATTCTATCGATTGTCCTTGATTGCATTGGTTTCTTTATTTTCCTGTTCCTTCTCCTGAATCGTTGTTCCTTTCATGATTGGTTTGCATAGGGGAAAATTGTTGTTATCTTTACTTTGTTATAATTATATGGCTGAGAACAATGTTGTACTTGCTTTGTTTCTTTTGGATCAAATCATCTGAAATGGAAAGAGACATTCTTATGAAACATGGAAGCTTAAAAAAATGTTACCTTTCAAAATGCTTGGTTATGGCTACCCTAAGCGATATCAAATCAATAAAGGCTCATAAATGCTTGGGTCTGATTTCTGCTCGATAGTAGATACTTCTTGCTTTTTGCTTCCTTAGGGGGTTGCCTTCATTAGTACCGCTGCCCCACTCGAATGCTTCGTCCTCTTTGGCTTGTTCCCTTCTTTGGTCTTGACAAGATAGTTATCACCTTTGGATCTACCGAATGTAGACTTCTACCATTGGATAAAACACAAATGCATGTATATTTCTTTTACGGTGTTTTATCATCATTGATAAGGAATATCAAAAATATAGAAATCGGGTCCTTAGCTAGAGTGGCTCTTGTTTTATTAGTTGTAACACTACTCCTTGATTTCCTTTCTATTGAATGTAATTTGTTGCGTAAGTGAGAGTCCTACTGGAATGAATTGATATTGTACAACACTTTACACATAAGTGCTATATTGTCTTGGATAGTAGTATGTATGCTATTTATGAAGATTACGAATGAAGTTTGTTTAGGCTTTCCATTTAAAAGTTGTCATGCTTGCCTACCTAGAGTGTAGCTTACTTGTGAGCTATTTTGTTTATTACTCGTTTCCTAATAAGGCTTGCGGCTTGTGGTTTCTTCATTAATCTATTCTGGTATCAGACATTAGGAAGGAAAGAAGGAAATTTCATGATTGTCCTCAATGCCCGAAAGTAGATCAATGGGATTCAGGATACAACCTTTAGCAATAGAAAGTTCTAGGTAGAGAGAATCCTAGTTGCAGACAAAAGAAATTAGAGAGAATCCTAGTTGTTAACGTTTATTACTTTTAAAAGACCTTGTAAGGAAGAGGCGGTAGACCTCTTGTTTAGATTGTAACGATGGAATGTTTCCTTCGGGGTCACGTATCCCTTTATTGATATGAAACATCCTCCTGGAAGGACTGGGTAACTATGTTTTGGTTTCGCGTCTTGTTCGTAACTAGTATGTCTTTGACTCTCAAGTTTTTCTTTTCCTTTTATGGTGGATGGTTTGAATATTAGATTTAAGTCACGTAATCCATACGGTTGCATGATCAAAATTCTCTATACTATTGACCTTTCGTTCCTATCCCACGAGTTCTTGGATTGTTTCTTTGTTTTGTGATATACTGCTTGTTGGAATGTTTGACTTCCTCATTGTTGGCTGGTGTAGATCCTTACCTCATGTGAAAAGTAGATTAGTGGTTTGTGCTTTGATCCTTTCATGAAGTAGAACATTCCTTTCATGTCAATTGTTAAATGTTAGCTTATTATTTCAATGCATAGACTTAACATGCTCAGTTCTTGCGAACTGACTTTAGTTAATATTTGTGCAGATGGATTATGCGAGTAGACTAGAAGAAAAGAGTGTAAAAGTTTCATCTGTACCATTATGAAGTTCCTTGTAAAAAAATGTCCAATGTGTTGTAAATTGTGTAACATTGCTTGTAAAGAGAGTTGATATGACCTCTTGCCTTGTATTGTTTGGTAATGGTGAAATAAAGTGTCTTGTTCTTGTGTAGTTAAGCTTGAAATTATCCTTGTGAGAAATGGCATTCAATCTTTACATTGATATGAGTATTGTAAAACTTTGATCTTGAGAATAAATTATTAAGTTAAATCTTTCCAAGACTTAGCGACAATATTTTATAAGTAAAGAAAAATGAGTCGTTTAACCCTTAAAGAAGCTAAACAAAAACAATGATTTTATATTCAACAAATAAATGTAAAGGTGATCTATTTGAAATCAAATAATTCCATGAGTGATCAAAATGAAAACATCCTTTGTGAGGTAAACTTTTTTAATCGATACCCTAGCTAAACTAGCAAACACTATCCCTTTGGGGTGAACTCTTAATCAAGCTTAAAGGAAAAATAATGGTTAGTTTTACGGAAGATATTAAGATTTAGTAAGTAGGAGAAGACTTTAAGTGAACTACTCTTTAGTGTATAAGAAATTAACTCGGTTGGTGAGATGAATTTGTGCAAACCATATATTGATTTCCTTCGAAAACTTAAGTCATGAGCTTAAGGGCGTCTTACCCAAAATAAATAAACCCACGACCATTTCTTACCGTGGCTTGCCTAGCTAGCCGTGAGTGTGTCATGTGGATTGGACTTTCATGTTGTCTTGTCAAAAGAAAAATAAATTGTCCTTGATAAGTGTGAATGTTTCCATCTTTGACCTTGTGGTCTTCCCGTAACAAATGGTTCCAAGTGTTGGTTGTAACCTTGTGACGACTTGTTGTGTCGTGTTGAGTCAAAGCAAGTCAAAAAAAAAAGTTATCTGTATTTCAATGTGTTGTTCTTGTGTTGGTAATTTTGGTGCGTTACACTGATTGGTGTGGTGAGTTTTAATCCTCCTAAAATTGTTTTTGGTGATACTCCTGTAAGAAACTTGCCACGCGATTGTATGTAATCTTGTTATTAGATTTGAAATACATTGAGTGGGCTTTTAGAGTGTGGGGTTTTTTATTCGAAAGGATTTTCCCCACGTATATCTAGTGTTTGTGTTAATTGTTTATTTTCTAGTTATGAATGTGTTGTTAGAATTTTGTAGTTGTTTTATTAAGTTTGAAGTTTTGCATTATATCTCTCCTCAAGATTAGTGTAGGAAGTTGCTTCCGCTACTCTTTATTTCCTATCAGTGAGACCATATAGCCTCTCAAGCTTACCATTTTTGTCTGTGGTTACAGAGCAGCTGAGGAGCGAATGACTTGCCAGGACTCTCATAATCCTGTCTAGAGTAATTGTTGCATCTAGGTTTGTTACATTTGGAATCTGGGCCACAATCTGGGTGGGAGAAATTTGAAGGCCTTGACCTGCATTGGCTATGATTTGTAGCACATCAAGCTCGATTGTAGCCTTCATGGCCATGGGAAGGCAAGAGAAGGTGCTCAACTCCATACCCATAAGCCATTCCTCCTCGTTAATAATTATTGCACCAACAGAGCTCATTTTTGAAAATCTTGTTTAGAATTTGAGACACATTCACAGTGCATCTGATACGATGCATATATATTGGAGCTATTTGTTACAAACCCTATTTTGTAAGTGGATAGAGTCAAAATAAATGTTTCTCCAACCCACCCGCCATTCTCCATGGACAAATATTGGAATCTATGGCTTATGCGATCGGCTACCATAACTCTTTTCACATGGAAAATCATTTCCTTTGGAGATTCACCTCTTTGTGAATTTGAAATTTGAAATTATAGGTTTATTTTTTTCAAAAAATTAAAATATTATCGAAGGGTTCTTAGTTGGTGAAGTTGATAGGCTAATGGTGGAATGAGTGATTGAAAACATGTAATGCGTTATGTAGACAAGGAGGAAAACACAATGATCCTTTGCCACCATGGTGACATGCAAAACATAATAAAACTAAACAATATTATTGAATAAGAGAATTCCATTTACATCTCATCCATTGTAACTTGCAACTCATATACAATTACTAATTATTTATTAATGAATTTGCATGTCCATACTGATAAGTGCTCTTAAAAGTGTAAGGGCTAAATATCTGTGACGCCTTCAATAATTCATGTGTACAGATCATGCCCTTTATAAGAGACCTTTTCATCGTCTTCAAATGTAAACATCGTAGGCTTATTATGGAAGGAGACTCCCGATATTCTAAACTGCCGGAAGAGTTCCCGTCTTTGGCCACGGGACGTGGCTGCCCTCCTTGAATGGAAATTACATCCCTGATAATCAAGACCTCCATTCACTTTTCCTCTTCCATCTTCTTTAATTTTCCAACGAAAATGAATATAATTATACGATTTCAGGTAATATTTTGGGGCAACATTAACATTGAATTATTTATGCCAAACATTTACATTTGGTTTATATAATTTTTGTACATTTGATTTATCTAAAGTCTTACATTGATAGTAGTAATAAGTAAAAATGGGTGGTCATATTATTTTTAAAAATATAGATTTTAGAGAATATTAAACAGATTTAAATTTGAGCATAATTTCATGTTTATTTATTATAGATTGATTTATAAATTGAGAAACTCGTGTCTATATTATTATTTTTTAATTAAATTCTGACAATTAAAAACAGTTCAATACATCAAAATCATCCGTTAATCAACCACATGACTACCACAATTAAAAACAATTCAATCCATCAAAATGACCCATAAATCCACTCTCACCCTATAATATCTACTCTAACCAAACTACCAACACTAAAAACAATTCAATCCATCAAATTCATCTAAGAATCCGCCCTAACCTTATCTGATCTCATTCCATTTAAAGGGCATCTATAAGGATTTGTCCTGAATGTATAGAGTTTTTTTTTTTTAAATAAAAATTAAAACAAATTCTCCACCTTCAATTCCAACGTATATGAAACAGAATGCTGGTGATAGAAATTTTTAAGAACAAAAAAAGATGTAGAGATGGCCCACGCCCACAGTGTAATTTTTGTCTCATTCATTCATTGATATGTTCGGCAGACTTGGAAGGAAGCCCACTATAAGACCATAATTTGACCTTTCAATTTTCCAATATTGCAGTCATTTCCACGTGACCATTAGAAAGGCTTCCTGTTGAAATATTGGGAATTGAATGTGGAAATTGGAATCAGTCATGACGTTACAACTCATAAAATATTGAGTTGCTATCAGCTTTTACTTGATCGTTTATACAGTACATGCAAAATTATTCCTCATTTCTGAAATTTTGATTCCCCAAAAATCTAATGAAAGTGGAAAATCAGAATTAGGAGGTTGAAGGTGAAAATTGTAATTTAATAATAAAACTGATGTAGATATTTTAATTTACGATAATTTTATAAAGGTGGGGAATTAGAATTTAGAGGTTCAGGAACAGTCTGTAATTTAATTGTAAAACTATTTTAGATTTCTGAAACTCCCATTCCCCAAAAAATTGATGAAGGTGGGGAATTAAAACTCTTTTGAGGAGAAATTTATATTTTAATTGTAAAATTGTTTTGGTTCGAAATTCCAATTCCTCGAAAACTTGATGAACGTGGGAACTTGAATCTTATGTATGAATTTGTAACAAATTTGAAATGCAGAGATAGAACCTTTAAATGAAATAATTCATCTATATTTATACACTTGCAAAATCAATCACACCCCTTACCAATATCAACTACATAAGTAATAACTATCCCTCTAAAACAAATAATAGATACCATTCTATTCACATTACATTGTACTGGTGTAATTGCTAATAGTGAAAGTAAAAATGAGTTGTCAAAATATTAAACAGGTTGAAATTTACGATATTTGTCCATGCTAAATTATATTCTATTTATATTAAATTTTTACTAAATTATCATAATTAGAAATAGTTCAATTTATAGAAATCATCCACAATTAAAAACAATTTAATCCATCCAAATCTTCTTTAAAGAAACTACTTTAACCCCACAACTAAAACCAATTCAATCTATCAAATTTATCTACAATAATTCGGCCATACCCTGCCTGCTCTCATACCACTTAACTTGAGGATATCCACACGAATTTGTCCTAAACGTATCTGATTATTTACCTTATGAAAAAAATTAAATAAAAAATTCTCCACCTTCAATTCCACCGTATATGAAACAAAACGGTTGAGAAATAGAGGACGGAAGTGGTGGATGATTGAAAATTTTAACAGGGAAAAAGAGATGTAAAGATGACCCTCGAGCAGGTAGTCGACTGCATTCCATAATTTTTGTCCAATTCTTCCATTGATACGTTTTGCAGACTTGCAAGAAAGCCCACCATAACACGATGATAATTTGACCTTTGAACTTTCCAATATTGCAGTCATTTCCATGTGGCGATTAGAAAAGGTTTCCTGTTGAATTTCTGGTAAACAAATGTGCACCTTTGTGTGGCTACAAGATGAAATCAGTTATTACGTTATGACTCGCTAAGGGTTATTTGAGGAACTAAAAGTCTAATGTATGTGTAAATATAACTAGCAGCCATATCTAAAAGGTGTAATGGAGATGCCAATTGGGATAGTAAGGTATGTATATAAAAGAGTAAAAGGAAAATAAAAGTTAAAAATTGGAGTATTAGGAATAGGAGAAAAAGGTATACAAGAAACAATATGTTTCAAGTAAGTGAGGGAAATCCAAGTTTTGTTGTGTCGGTTATGTTTCATATGGGGAATTAATCCATATATGAGCAACTATTGACTTAAAGCACACATGGATGGTAAGATACAATGACAAGGAACTGTCTAAGTGTATTATTCAAGTTTGATCAAAATTATTTTCAAGAAAATGAGATAAAGTGTAAAATTCGTGTGTTCAAAACTATTGCTAAAAATGGACTTGCCACAAGTGTCATTATCGTGGTGAAAACCATCCATTGAAAGGGTCTCCTCGTTGTTTGCATGCCCTTCTCACCCATAAACAAAAAATTGAAATTCTCTATTGTCTTTGGCATGAAATCGAAAACAATGCCATAATGATTATCATGGTTCATGTATTTCCCATTACTATGTTGATGAATACGCTTGGAGTTATTATACATTGTCAAAAATACATAACTCAATGATAAATATGTTCTAAAATTTATTGAGTAAGTACAATAATAAATGAAATCATTGTCAAAATATGCACTACCGAGATGAGTATCAATGCCCACTACTAACACTTGAAATAAAATTAGGAACATGAGTAGTTTATATGGTACTAAAGTGTTAATATTGAAGTTGTATTATTAGATTTGTTAATTGTGTGTAAATTGCTTGTGTGAATGTTACTCATAAATGCATCATCACTTAAGTTGTACTTGATGATTTGACTATCAAATCGTAAAGGAGAAAATAGAAAATCAACCATTAATATACCGCATTGAACCTTAAATTTCTTAAATATTACACTAGTTTGTTAGTATATGTGTCTAAACATTATGTACATTACAAAATAAAGTTATATTTAAAGATTGATTAAATGATAACTTGAAAAAGTAGTGTTAGGAAATTAGAGATCTAAGGAAGTTTTGTAGTTTCAAAGAATCCAATAATCGGGAATCAAATATATCGACCTAGTTTTACAATTTCAAAGAATCGTAGATTTTATAAATATTTGGGGAGTTAGAGATCTCAAACAATTTTGTACTTTAGTTTCATAATTTCTCTAGATCTTCAATTCCTCAAAACTCAATAAAGGTAGGGAATCAAAATTCATGAGGTTAAGGAGCAATTTACAATTTAATTGCAAAACTTCTCAATGTCTTTGAAACTCTAATTCCCGATAACCCAATGAAGACAAGGAATTAGAACTAGGATGTTGAAGAGAAATTTGAAATTTAATTACATGAATGTTCATGATCTTTTGAACTCTAATTCCTAAAACTTGATGAAGGTGGAGAATCAAAACTCGGAGGTTGAGGAGAAATTTACAATTTAAATGCAAAACTGCTCCAAATGTATAAAACTAAGATTCTATGAAAACCCATTGAAGGCAAAGAATGGAGGTTTTATGAAAATTAGATCTAGAATAGCATTTTAATGAAGTTAGTTATAATCAAATCTTTCCTATAATAACTAACTATTAAAGTAGTATGCTTTTAAGTGAGATCAATAACAAAACACACAACTTATAAATTCAAATAATGAATCTAAAGCTTGTTATTCAAATCATGAATCAAAAGATTGTTGGTTTTCTTTTGTACAAATACACACAAATAAAATCCAAGATAAAATCAATGAAAAAACATATCCACTTGGAAAAATTCACCTCACTATTGCATACTTATAAACATTAAAATTTAGCAACTTGTCCTTTTCGCAATGTCAAGTTTGACTATGTTCCCTTGTTAAAACAAATTCTCACAATTGGAATCAAATAAGTATATATATCTATCTCTTTTTGACTTTCTTATCTTTACACACTTCTCATCCATTAATTCAAGGAACATTATTAAATCAAATTAGTAAACAATCTCTATTCTTCATGCCCCAACTATCTATTTCACCTCACATCTCTCTTGTCAAAGATTGTACAAAAGGTCGGGATGTGAGGCTCATTCTTGGCCAACCCGTATGTTCCTACCCCTTTGCATTTTTGACTATTGTTTATGTGAATATATTTATTGGGTCATTTCATCTTTTTAGGGTTAACCTTATTAGGATATTTCACCTATGGAAGGATATATATAAGCAAGTCAATGTCACTATATAACTCACCCGACACTCTTCCAAGAGTATATTTAAAATATCATTCTAAAAGCACTCAAGGGTCTCCTAAATATTCTCAAATTAGATGCACATCGATTAGAGAAGTATCTACTATAGGTTTAAAGTACTCAACTAGGTAAAAGAGTCTAACATCCTCCATTTGCAAGGATACAAAATCCATAGATCCACACTCTTAGTGAGATTAAAGTGATTATGCTAAAATGTAAAATTATAGCCTAATCTAAATGATATAACAATAATAAATAAATGAATAATGAAATACATAAATTAACCCAAGAAACTAAGCAATAAAATATGAAACCCTAAGTGCAAAGAGGGTTAGAAGAGCCTTAGTTGATTCATAGTGATTTCTGGAATGTGTCGGTGTGATGACCAATTGAATAGGGATGGAGAACCTTTACATATAACCCTAAAAAATTATAGATTGGAATGAGTTGGCTGGATTGGGGCACTTGTAGAGGGATGGGGCTGCCCATGGGTGCCTTGGTCTAATTAGATGCTCAAGAAATCTCCACTGAGGTGTCACAAGAGGTTTACACTTATTCACATTTGATCTCTTGTATGTAATTGTAAAATCACTTAGGTTACTATAAAACCTGTAGAAAAAATCTCAAATAGGCATCAAACCCCAAAAAGGAAAGATGGAAAATGAGGGTTCACACTATCCTTAGCTAAACAATGGTGGACTTACAACTAAAAATTTCACTACATCTCATACCCAATGTAGTTTTTTTGTGTGTGTGTTGCGCGCATGCGCGCGAAATTGTGCCCTAGGTTTCTCTTGTGCATGTCACACTTGAAGTAACGAGCAAGTAGCTAGATGAAGAATGTAAATAACATGTGCATGGAAACAATAGACTACCCTCCTATGAAGTGTGATGTAGATGAGAAAACCTTTTTCCCTTGTAATGGAGCTCCATAGAGCTATAGATACTTTTATGGATGAAACCTTAGGTGGTGATAAGTAGTGTTTAGTGCTTGGTCCATTATTATGATTACACAAATTTATATTTATATGATTCCTTCGCTTGAATTTTGTAATTAACCCCAAAAATGTCAACTACCAAAAAGATAAGATGCTCAAATAGCTAGAAAAGGACCCAAAAAGTGAAGTAAAGTATAAATGGGATAGAGTGCCCATAGGGGACAAAGGTGCCTAGCATTGGTTTGATGGTTGGGTGCTAGTGTCCACGATGAAACATATCGAGGAGTGGAAAGATAGACCGATCAAGTAAGGGTGAAATACTAAAAGTAGAAACATAAAGCAAAGAAAGGTGGCAAAAGACATGGGTTAATTAGTAATTTTATTACTTAGGAATCATATGAATAGTAGTATGTGATCGAGATTACATAATTACTCAAAATGTGTGATTGTGTGTGTACACTACCCCAACATTATGTTAGTTAGAAAATGCTTGGTAACGAAATGCGTACTGATAACCATGTAGATTGTTTTAGAAAGCGTGTCGAGGGACTATAAAAATTTTGGAGTGATAAAAAGGTGGAGTGTGGAGACTAAAGATGCAAAAGTGTAAAAAGGTGGTGAAAATGAACCTAGGGTGGGAACACATATGTAGATTTGATGTTGTACCTTTTGTTGGTTTTGATGTGTGTGATGTTGAGTGATGTTGATGATGTTAACTAACTTCTTCCCATATGGATGGAACTCCAAAAGATAAGAGGATCAAGTAGTCAAATACACATGTATATGTATAAAAAGCATGTAAGTATGTAAAAGAAATATATTGAAAATGTGAAAAAGGACTACATGCATCTGATCCGTAATGAGGAAAGAGTTTAGAAAGGATCCTATAAATGATGTCGATGTGTGCATGTTTTTCAAGAAATATCATGCCAATGTCATGGAAGAAGTGTATGGAGAAACTTTCTGGTGTCATCCTCCAACCTTTAATTACTTCCCGTTGTATAAAACACCACCGTAAATTGTGTATACGAGTGCTAACGAATGTTTTCCATATAAAATAGATTATGTATGGAGTTTTGTAGACTATGCTAAACTACTAGTCATTGTTTGATATGCCCCATGGTATCGTAATTTAAGTAAGGTTGTTATGTGATATGCCCCCGGTCTTAGGTAATCCAAAAAGACCACTATGTCATGGACCCAAGTCCGATTCTCGAGCCTTGAAATCTGAAAACTATACCGTATCGATAGTGTGTTGTGATGTGTATACTTTATATGGGGTTTCGATTCATCCAATTTTTCCCCCTCGTTTGGGATGCATATGACATTGTTAAAGAAGAATGCATCCCAAAGGAGGACCGACCACGAAACTCGTGTCCTGCAGGGGGAAGATGATGTATTTGGTAGAAACAAAAGCACTTTCAAACAAGTGACAGGAAGACACATGTGAGTACAAGAAAAACCAAAAATGTATCTATAAGATGAAATATAAGCTAAGATGCAAGAAGACAATGGAGACCATGAAAATTAGGTTCACAACAAATGACCTTTTTAATCAAAACAACCTCAACATACTAAAATCCCTCAATGCTCCGAGTTTCATGCTCCAATGTTGAGAAAACTAGGTTCAACTATTCGTAGTAATATGATGAAGAGAAAATTGAACCAATTATTCTCCTCTGTAAACAACAAAAGGTTATGCTCACCAAAAATTTATGGGTTGAAGCTGGACTTATTAACGGCTCCATTGGCACCACTATTGACATTGTCTACACACCGTCTTCGTCTCCTCCAACTCTTCCAATTTTTGTTGTAATCAACTTTAACAAATACAACGACCCTCCTGGAATCCACATTTCCCCACCCATGTCCATGTATCCCCAATCTCAAGAGGAAACCGCAGACAACTTCCTTTAAAAATGGCTTGGGCACTTACAATCCACAAATCTCAAGGCCTTACTTTACATAAAGCAACTGTGGATATAGGTTCTTCAGAATGACCAGGCCTTACTTTCACCGCAATGTCAAAGTCCCCTCCTTAAAAGACCTCGCGCATTTCACCCCCCTTCTCTTTCGAATGCTACTCCAAAATGTCCCTTTCTCGGCACCTCCTCAAAATAAAGGAGGAGGAATCACGACTATAAAATCTTCAGTTCCCCACTCCGTAACATAATCTACCATGACCCTTTTCCTTCCTCCTCCCACCATATTCATTCATAGTGCCATTCCCCATTCCCCTTCTTCTTATTCTCATGCACATAAGTATTCTTTCATAAAAATAAAATTGGTGACACCGACAAAATTAAGAAAAAAATTGATAAATTACATCATACTTTACTTCACATTTTTGCAATCATGACTGCATGTTTTGGTCGGGTTGTGGAGATGCTAAAGGCTATGGAGAAGTGACTTGCAAAACCTAAGAACAAAGACATTTGTCTATTGTTTTTGAATTTTCCTTTTTGTAAAGTAACTTTCATATGTGAGTAGGAGTGAGACCGAATGAATATAAGATCAACTATGTAAAAACCATGTTACTTTGATTGACAAAGCAAATAATAGATGACACTGTAAATTGAAAAAAGGCAATGTATCTTTTACTTCGTGGATTTCATAACTATATGGTTTTAAATGTGGTGCTTCTTGTTTAGATATTTGTAACCATCACTTAACAAATATTCATTTTGGTTCATTCATACACTCATATATACATGATCCTCACTAATCAACCCCTAATCCATCCACATAGAGTTACTAATACATTTCCTACCTACGTTGTGTTCCACTCCCGATGCAAATATAGCCCACATTATGGAACAATACACCCTCCGATCCCTTACGGTGTCCACATTGCACGCTCCATCGCATGATTGCTAGTATTAGTAACATTGAAATGACACATTAAACAATGCAATTGTCTTATAAGCCTCAATCCCCTTTTCCGTAGGTACAATGGCATAGAGAGTTTGATGACATTCTTCATCATCGATGAGATTGAAAGAGAATCATTAGTCAATTGGCATTTGTAAAATCTTATAAAAGAAACCTTGCGGTAGATATTATGTGGCATATTTCAGAATAGTGTATTTAATATATATAATTATCTATACTTTTACATGTGAAAATAAATCCAATAAAAAAGGTGTCTAGCTGATAGTTTTTACTTAAATATATTTATGATGATATTTTGTTTGGCTTACCTTTATATGAAACATACAAACGGTCTTAATTACTCTTGACAACATAGAATTCTCGCCAATTTCCTATATAAGCAAGTGTCAAACAAGTTTCTTTGATCGAGATAATAATTACCATTGGTCCGTATAAGCATAAGAAAGAGTATAAGTTGAAAAAGTCCCATATAGAAAGCAATATTTCAGAAAGAAGAAATATATGGGGAAGAGAAGAAATTTTATACCTACTTGCTTTATCTGTAAGGGAAAGCACTATGCAAATGAGTGCCCAAAAAAGGATACAGAGAAAGGCAAGAAAAAATAAATATGCTCACAGGAAAAGGTATAACAGATCAGGATTAATGTTTAATCTCTGATTTTGATTACTATTCCTCTAATATATCATATATATCTTCAGAGGAAGATTTTCAAGTAAATATTATAGAGCATTCTAAAACTGATTCAGATAGTAATCTAACTGGAAATGATTCATTTCCCTCTTTTGTAAATATGATTGCTAGTTTTCCTCATCGTTTTATGCCAATATCTTCGAAATCTTATTCAAGCGCAGTTAGAGCTAAGGCAGAGTGAATTTGAAGATTGTCCCCATGGATATCGCTAATAAGACATTTCTCTCACAGAAAGTCGAGAACTTGAAAGAAAATATAATATCCAAGTCAAAGCTGAAAATGAAGCCAGAGAAAGAAAAGAAGAAGAGGAAGAAAGACAAAGATGGTCTCTTCAACAAAGGTCATCACCTACTTCAAGGCCTCCTATTCAAGGATGTATTCGTCAAAGACAAACTCCCTACAGAGGAAGAGGTCATGGCAGAGGAGGAAGAAGTTCTCCCCAAAGAGGAGCTTCCCATTTTATTTCCGAAGAAGATCTAGATAATGAATTTGTGTAAATACTCCTAGCACAGACATTGTTATTACAATACCTAAAATAATGAGATTATGGAGAAGGAATAGAATATATTTTTTTACAAAAGGTGATTGCTAAAGCTACAAATGAGTATAACAGACTTGTTGAAGAAGAAGACAGAGAAAATAAGGACGCGAAGATGAATAGTTTCTGAAGAAGCCTATTAGCAACATCGCATCAAGATGCAAAACATCGATCACAGAAAATTTAATACAGAGGTATGCACTATAAAAGCAGCTCAAAATCCTTTTATTACTATTACTATTTGCATCCCAAATATTAAGCCCTATTCTATTGATGCAATGATTGATACTGGAGCAGACATAAGTCTGTTTAGAACTAGAGCAATACCACCTGATTGTTGGACTGAGACTTATTTGAAAATAAATTTTGATAAAAAAGAGGTTATCTCTAGATACACGGCATTTGTTCCTATTGGAATAGAAGGATATGAAAGAACATTATAGTTTTACCCGGCGATGATATGCTCTCATATGATTGCTTGATAGGAGTAGATGCTCTACAGGAATGTGGTACTTTTAGTTTAAATAAAGATTTCATATCTTTATTCAATCGATGTATCCACATCACATGCTCCATCACATGATTGCTAGTATTAGTAACATTGAAATGACACATTAAACAATACAATTGTCTTATAAGCCTCAATCCCCTTTTCGTAATACAATGGCATAGAGAGTTTGATGACATTCTTCATTGTCGGTGAGATTGCAAGAGAATCATTAGTCAATTGACATCTCAGAAAGTCTTATAAAAGAAACCTTGAGATAGATATTATGTGGCATATTTCAGAATAGTGTATTTAATATATATATAATTATCTATACTTTTACATGCGAAAATAAATCCAATAAAAAAGGTGTCTAGCTGATATTTTTACTTAAATATATTTATGACGATATTTTGTTTGGCTTACCTTTATATGAAACATTCAAACATACAAACGGTCTTAAGTACTCTTGACAACATAGACTTCTGGGCAATTTCCTATATAAGCAAGTGGCAAACGAGTTTCTTTGACCGAGATAATAATTACCGTTGTAGACAGACATAAATGCATAGAAATCATTAAAAAAACTATAACACTACATAATTACATTCACCACAACGAATATATAAACATCATCGAAATCTCTTGGAAATTGACAAAAGAATTCATTAAAGTTGGGAGGAGTCACAACGTTGTCTCCTAAATATGGTACCTAGGGGATAGTGCTATCCATTCATTTACCGTCCTATAAAAATCTCATTGAAATTCACTGATAAAGCAGCCTTAAAATTATCGATAAAGCCAAACACTGCGGCAGGCTGCAGCGTTTAGAAAACACAATACTAAAATCCTAATCAGTTCTGGCTCATGTTAATAATCCCATATGCTATAAATCTATCCTAAACTGTTAAACCCATTATTATTATTATAATACAAATTGTTTGAATTTTTCTGCCCTCTTGAGAAGGGCAGAACTGATTTGGGTCTCACATTCATTAAACAACGAGCAATTCTCTTTCATTCCTGTCTGCAAACACGAGCATTCTTCCAGACCCTTCCAGGCCTGCACACAAATCCATTCTTTGGAGAGCAGTGGCGATCTATTTTGCACACACACAATCCATCATGAGCACATCTATCTTTCCACCTCATAACATTTCCCCAGCCCAAAACCGCATCAGACCATTCGCTCGAGAAGAATCCAAACGGATCGAGCCTCAGCTTGGCCTCTATAAATTTTTCAACGCTGACAGCCTTCTGAGCGGCTCCATTGAAGGCGAAGACTCTGTTCTTGGCCCAATGCGGTCTGCCTCCATATTTCTCCAGAAGCAGCTGTTCAATCTCTTCCATTACGTCCTCGTTCCACCGCGGCACATTCGGCTCTCTGGACCGGTAGTAAAAGAATTCTATGTCGACGGTGTCCTCTTTAAACCCTAAGTAGGCCTCTGATTTTTAACGTAGCGCATGAGAAGGCCACCGTAGAAGTCGATGCCACAGAAGCCTCTGCGATTGAAGTTCCGCAGAAGTTTAATGTCTGTGATGGCGTTGGGAAGGGCAGAGAGAGGGATGGCGATGGAGGTGTGGAAAATAAAACTGCCATTTATTCTGGAATCCCAACTGCAGATAATGTCGTTGCTTTGAAGTGGTTTGTTGCATGTGTCTGTGTTGGAGTCGGTTTGGCATCCGGAGGAGGACTGCATGTAATTGTTGTAGCCGATCACTGGGTATCCTCTGAACTTTCTGCCGTCGTTCAGAAATCCGCTGCCTGTCTGTATTGTCTGTTTTAGTTGCTGGCTAGATTTCTCACACAATTTGTTAGCTTCTCTGGCTGCTTGAATCTGTTCCTCTGTCAAGGCAAACATTAAAGCATCTGAAATATTTTATATAAAAAGTTAGTGAGATGGTGTAGTGATCATGTTTTTTTATTAAATATAAACTATTTTCTTGCATGATAGAAAATAATTGGGTAACGTTCAAAATCAATGCGAAGTCGGTAACGAGCAAATGCTATTTATTATGAGAAACTATTGGAAACCCAAAATAATGATTATTGCTTTCTTATGACAACATAAGTAGTTATCAAGTGGTCTTATTATGATTAAATTATCTTCACTGTGAGGCCAGTTATTTGTTGCAAAATTTATTTTATTTATTAATTAGACCAAGAATGGAATGTAAATTTTAATGGGGAGGCAATTTCTTTTTTATGAATTCAACAATTATAGTTTTTGGTTTATTAAGTAAAGATCTATTCACTTTAGGTAGGATTAGAATGTGGTTGTTCTCATATGAGTGTATCCACCTATTATATTGTAATTTAAGAAATAAAATTTGAAGTATATTATAAGATAAATGTTGAATTATATATGAAGATATGTTTGAGCAAACAATATAAGAGAGTATTTTTCTGCCATACAAGTGGGTAAGAAAGTATTTTCCATTAATTGATGTTAGTTATTATCGTTATTACTATTCACAAATAATTTTTATTTCTTTTATAAAAACAAAGCACATCATATAATTTCAAAAACAAATGAGCTCTTGAAAGATAAACTATATTGAGTTTAATAAGTTGTAAGTCATGAGTTCATGTTTAAAGTAGATGACTGATACAATCAAAAAAATTAAAATAGATTGTTAATTGTGAACATGTATTATATAAACTCTACACTATATTTCAAGTAATTCAGAGTGAAAATTTTGATCTCTACTCTAAATATCTCATACCTATAATTAAATAATCTAAAAATATCATAAACACATTGAAATATTTCAACTTGTGAGATCCAAACCTTCTTCTCTTTTACATAATTATGATCAACACAAAATAATAAATTCAAAAGATGTGTAAGAAAAATTTAATATTCAAAGCTCCTATCCCATTAACAAAATTTTTGATATTATTCATGCATTATAAAGCACCATTTTTTTATAATCGATAAAAAACAAAAAACACTAAACAATAGAATACGTAACCAATTTTATTCAGGTGGATAGCTTGTTAATCTATATAACATTTAGGAATGGTTTTGATATTAACGAGATATCATTATATTAAACAATGATTTAACTAAACAACAAAAATATATTAATTTCACAACCAATAACAAGCGATGGTTGCTGATGGTGATGGCCAAGATCGGTGAAATAATGACCCATGTATTACAAGAAGCCATTTGATTAGGTTGAGATTCGAAAGTAATTGGGTACAACATGGATGATCCTCAATGATAGCTCAATTTTTGAAAATATGAAGGATTACAATAGCTCATAGATACAATATTTGAACATTGAAATCAAATATAAAATAAATAGTAAAGTGTGAGAAACACACTCGCATCAATAACATACTGATTCAAATATCATCAAAAAATATTTGGATATTGAAAATGATTGACTTGTTTAATATTTGGATATTGTTATTTTTTGGTTTTTATATAAAGAAAAATATTGTGACATTTAAATAGATGTCAAATTTTACTCTGTATATACTATTATAGATCTCTCAAATGAATGTCAAATTCAAATTCAAAAAAGAAATTTATGATATGTTATATTTTTTACAAAATAACAATAAATAATATTTTAAAATTAAAACACAAACATTATAATCTTTCATAATTCTACATTAATGGTATTTGGTGTACAAAATAACGTGTCTTTTTAGGCTTAATGTCAAAAATTGATGGATATCTTAAATGTTGAATTCATTCAAAACATGAACTTGACCCTATTTTATATCATGAGCTTAATTTACACTTGGCAATAATTAATCCTTAGTGAGTTTTGTGTGAACCAAACAACTTTACACAAGATAATAATATAAAATATTTATACAATATTTTATGCTATAATCTCTCTTTCCAAAGTACTACCTTAAAAATCACCTTATATTTATTGTTCTTATATAAATTAATACGTATATTTTAAATAAAATATTGATAGATGTTAACTTTGAGTTGTATATCTTAAATATAATTTATTAATAGAGGGTCTCAATCTAACCCTCTACTCCACTCTTAACTCTACAATTCCACTTTAGATCAAACTCAAATCTATATATTTTAGACTCCAAACTCAAACGAACCATTAAATTTTAATTGAAATGTTTGTAATCATATCTCACACTATTTAACCACATGATACCCACCAGTATCACTTGATTGCCATGGTAAATTATACATTAAAAGATTAATTAAACAAAGGCAAAATAGAATTTAACATATTTTTTACGAATTTTATCACATAGATATCAGTATTCCATATGCACATGGAAATTATTACAAAACAAACATAAAAAATTATATCAATGTCAAAGTTACTACATTAAAGCACCCATAGGTAATAGTAAATTGGGTACGTTGTCGGCAGGTGGTGATGGCTGCTATAGCATGGTGATGATGACCGAATTTTTATAAATCTTAACATTAGTTGTACAAGGTCAGACTAGTTATCCGAGGGATTTCAAAGAACAGGTACTGATTTTAGATACAGAGGCTAAACACGATGTAAAACTTCAATAGATACAGAGGCTAAACACGATGTAAATTTAATAAATACATACAGTATTTATTTTTTTCGTAAAGTTCCAACTTTAAACATCACAACCAAACATGAAACAAACAGCGAGAGATTCTTACCCATAACTCTGCTCTGCAATAGGGCTCGAACCGTCTGCGGCATGAATAAAATCTGTAGGTTCCTTCCATCTCCGGGCACTGAGACTGGCACACGGTCGTCAATCCTGTACACTACCCTTCCCAGAGACGGGTACCACGTTATGTCTCCAAACTCATGCTTTCTTGCAAATCCCACAGACAAATCTTCAAGACCCAAATCAGTCTTCACGTCCAAAACAACAGACCGTTTGAACATATTCTCCACCTGAAACGTTATCTGAGAAATGGCTCCCAGAACTCCGAGCGAAATCCTCGCAGCATTCAAATCCTCGTCCCTCTCCGTCAGCCAGACCAGCTTCGAATACCCGGCATAAGGCGGCGCAGGAATCACAATGCTGATACCCACCACGTATTCGTGGATTCCGCCTCCTTTTCCCCACAAACCGCTACCGTGAACCGCCGTGCTGATGATGCCCGCGACGGAAACCGCGTCCCAGTAGGGAGTCTGCGGCAGAGTTAAGCCGTCTCTCGCCAAACGGTCGATCAGATCCTTCAACTGAACGCCCGCGTCGACGGTGACGGTTTTCCACTTCTTGTCGATGGTAATCCGGGTGTTGTAGTCCCTGGTGCTGATCAAAACTCCCCCGTTTCCACCCGGGCAGGCGAAACGATTATAAGTGTGAGACCCGACGCTCATTACTTTAATCTTTCGCCCTTCCCTAACCGCGTCTCCGACCGCCCGGATGAGTTCTGGTTCGGTTTTCGGGTACACGACCCTCCCCGCCTTGCAGACCTTTTGGTCTTGCCACCACCCTCTGAAGTTTGTGACATTGCAGCCATTTCTGAAACCGCATGTGACCGTGGGCGCTGGCGCGCAGACTGCCCAACAAATCTGTGCGGTCATCAAAAGCACTAAAATTCTCAGAGCCGACGCCATTACTGGAATTGCATTGTATTTTGAGAATTAAGGATTCGTTGCCATTATATTGTTCGGTGTTTTCGACCATTGCAATATACGTACTTGTTGTTGCAGTCCACCATGATTTGGTTTGGTGGAGAACAGAGAGGCCACCTTTTGAGAAAAGGCATTGTGCGAAGCAGAAGACTTTGATGGATAAGATGTGAAATCAAACCTTGGCTTTTTGGTGGGCCGTTTGCACAGAACTGGCAGTCGCATGATCGCAAACACTCGAGAAACGGATTTGGTAAAGACTTGAAATGAAAATAAAGATTTTAATACGGTTCCCTAGGTCAAAAGGTGTGTGGCACCATCATAACAGATGAGGAAGTTGAATTCAACTCAGATTGAAAAGGGAGTAGAAATAAAGTGGGAAGTGAAAAAGGTTTATGGTTGAGTTTAAGAATTAGTTTGTTGGGCAACGGCTATATTTATTTAATGGTGGTGGTAAGGAATATTTGATAAAAACTTGAAATGAAAGTAAAGATTTTAATGTGGTTCCTAAGCCAAAAGATGTCTTTAACAAAGGACAAGGTTGAATTCGACTTTGGTCGAAAAGGAAGTAGAAATAAAATGAGGAGTGAAAAGGTTTATGGTTCAATTAAGAATTAGTTTGTTGGGTAACGAGTATATAATTTGTTTAATGATGGTAATAAAGTATCACTACAAAATAATGATGTACAATAAATTCAAATCTTGTTTTCAAAAGTATGTTTTCTTGAAATAATAGTACTTTTACATAAGGTTGAGAGCAGAGAGTATAACTTTATAAACAAAATAGTTTTATTATGGATTTTTAAGAAGGGCCATTTTTGAAAGTGGATGTCTATATTGTTCTTTAGTAATTCTACGTCATTTGAATCTCTCATTCATTCAAAAGAAGTGTATAACATTTGGTCAATATCACTTAAAAGAAACCTATTTTTCTAAATAAATGTCCCTAGTGCCCTTATTGGTTCTATATATTGTTTGGTCTAATAGATATCATCAAATTCTATCTTTGATTAAAAAAACACACCATTTGGTGGATACACATACATAAATTGGATAAGATTTATTAACTTGAAATTGATCAATTTCATTCAAACAAAAAAATGTACATTATTTAATCCATACCACCTAAACAAAGTGTACTAGGTTTAGAGATTTGAGATTCATTCGAGGGGATCAAGTTTCTAATATTTTATTAGATTTTCACTTTGTAATAGATTTTTAATTTTGACATTTTGACTCCACTACTAATCTTTGTGTAAGTGTTGTTAAGTTGACTTTTTGATCTCATAAATATTATTAAAATACCTCAATCTTTGAAAAGAAATGTATATCATTCACTTGGTACAAACATTAATTAAGTATATATAAATTTTATAAAATTAGTTAAATATTTCCTATTTTATCTTAAGAATCTATTTATAACATTTTTATGCTTTTGCAAAAACATATTATTAGTAACATTAAAATGGCACATTAAAGAATACAACTGCCTTACATGCCTCAATCCCTTTTTTTCTTGGAGTATAGTGGCATGGAGAGTTTGATATCATTCTTCGTCATGGTGAGATTACAGAGAGTGCTAGAATCTCTAGTCAATTGATCGATATAAAATCTTATAGACGAAACCTTGTGGCATATTTCAGAAGAATGTATTTAATATATATAATTATCTACACTTTTAGATGTGAAAATAAATCCAATAAAGATGAGTATATGATTTTTTTAATAATGACACGACATTTTATTTGGCTTGCTTTATATGAAACATACAAACAGTATACTTTTGACAACATAGAATTCTGGTATAGGCCAATTACCTATATAACCAAGTGGCAAACGTGTTTCTTTGAATCCAGATAATAATTACTATTGCATTACAATAATCTTAGGCAAGCATGAATCCATAAAAATCATTAAAAACTATAACACAACATAATTACAGTCACCATAACGTATATATAAACATCATTGACATCTCTTGGAAATTGACAAAAGAATTCGCTAAAGTTGGGAATAAGGTCTTAGGGATAGTGCTATCTATTCATTTACCGTCCTATAAAAAATCTCATTGAAATTCACTGATAAAGCAGCCTTAAAAATATCGATAAAGCCAAACAATGCGGCAGGCTGCATCTTTTATAAAACACAATACTAAAATCTTCATCAGTTCGGGCATCTGTTAATAATCCCATATGCTATAAATCTATCCTAAACTTTTAAACCCATTATTATTATTATAATACAAAACTGTTTGAATTTTTCTGCTCTGTTGAGAAGGGCAAAACTGATTTGGGTCTCACATCCATTAAAAAATAAGCAATTCTCTTTCATTCCTCTCTGCAAACACGAGCATTTGTCCATACCCTTCCAGGCCTGCACACAAATCCATTCTTCGGAGAGCAATGGCGATCTATTTTGCACACACACAGTCCATCATGAGCACATCTATCTTTCCACCTCACAACATTTCCCCATCCCAAAACTGCATCAGACCATTCGCTCGAGAAGAATCCAAACGGATCGAGCCTTAGCTTGGCATGTATAAATTTTTCAACGCTGACAGCCCTCTGAGCGGCTCCATTGAAGGTGTAGACCTGTTCTTCGCCCAGTGCGGTCTGCCTCCATATTTCTGCAGAAGCAACTGTTCCATCTCTTCCATTACGTCCTCGTTCCACCGCGGCATATTCGGCTGTCGAGACCGGTAGTAAAAGAATTCTATGTCGACGGTGTCTTCTTTAAACCCTAAGTAGGTCTCTGATTTTCTAACGTAGCGCATGAGAAGGCCGCCGTAGAAGTCGAGGGCGCAGAAGGCTCTGCGGTTGAGGTCGCGCAGAAGTTTAATGTCTGTAATGGCGGCTGGGAGGGCGGACAGAGGGATGGCGATGGAGGTGTGGAAGATAAAACTGCCATTTATTCTGGAATCCCAACCGCAGATAATGTCATTGCTTTGTAATGGTGTTGTGGTGCATATGTCTGTGTTGGGCTCGGTTTGGCATCCGGAAGAGGACTGCATGTGGTTGTTGTAGCCGATCACTGGGTATCCTGTGAAATTCTGCCGTCGTTCAGGAATCCGCTGCCTATCTGTATTGTCTGTTTTAATTGCTGGCTAGATATCTGACACATTTTTTAACGTCTCTGGTTGCTTGAATCTGTTCCTCTGCCAAGGCAAACATTAAACAATGTGAATTGGGTGCCCACTAAACATAATCATTAAACATGGCGATCCAATATGGAATAGACAGTTTACTGTTAGAAACACACTTACCAATAACTCTGCTCTGCAATATAACCAGAACCGTCTGAGGCCTGAACAGAATCTGCAGGTTCCTTCCTTCTCCGGGCACCGAAACCGGCACACGGTCGTCAATCCTGTAGACGACCCTTCCCAGAGACGGATACCACGTTATGTCTCCAAACTCATGCTGCCTTGGAAACCATACAGACAAATCTTCTAAGACCCAAATCAGTCTTCACGTCCAAAACGACAGACCATTTGAACATATTCTCCACCTGAAACGTTATCTGCGAAATCGCTCCCAGAACTCCGAGCGAAATCCTCGCAGCCTTCAAATCCTCGTCCCTCTCCGTAAGCCAAACCAGTTTCGAATACCCGGCATAGGCGGGCGCAGGAATCACAATGCTGATACCCACCACGTACTCGTGGATTCCGCCTCCTTTTCCCCACAAACCGCTACCGTGAACCGCCGTGCTGATGATGCCTGCCACAGAAACCGCGTCCCAGTAGGGCGTCTGCGGCAGAGTTAAGCCGTCTCTTGCCAGACGGTCGATCAGGTCTTTTAACTGCACGCCTGCGTCGACGGTGACGGTTTTCCACTTCTTGTCGATGGTAATCCGGGTGTTGTAGTCCCTGGTGCTGATTAAAACGCCTCCGCTTCCGCCCGGGCAGGCGAACCGGTTGAAAGTGTGAGACCCGACGCTCATTACTTTAATCTTGCGCCCTTCCCTAACCGCGTCTGCAACCGCCCGGATGAGTTCTGGTTCGGTTCTCGGGTACACGACCCTCCCCGCCTTGCAGACCTTTCGGTCCTGCCACCATCCTCTGAAGTTCGTGACATTGCAGCCCTTTCTGAACCCGCATGTGACCGTGGGCGCCGAGCAGGCCGCCCAACAAATCTGTGCCGTCATAAAAATAGTAAAATTCTCAGAGGCGCCATTGATAGGAGTTGCATTGGATTTTGAGCATTAAGGATTCGTTGCCATTATATCACTGGGTGATTTTGACCGTTGTATGATCCGTACTTGTCGTTGTAGTCTGCCATGATTTGGTTTGGTGGATAACAGTGAAGCTGCCTTTTAAGAAAAGGCATTGTCTGGAGCAGGAGACTCTGATGAATAAGATGGAGAACCAAACCTTGCCTTTTTGGTGGGCCGTTTGCACAGAACTGGCAGTCTCATGATCGTATTCTTTGGAGAAACGGATTTGGTGAAGACTTGAAATGAAAGTAAATATTTTAATACCGTTTCCTTGTGCTGAACCATCATAACACATGGGATAGTTGAATTCAACCCTGATTAGAAAAGCGTGTAGAATTAAAGTGCAAACTGAAAAGGTTTACAGTTCAGTTAAGAAATTAACGGATATATTTGTTAAATGATTGCGATAAAGTGGCACTGGCGTTATACAATGAAATAAGCAATAGAGAATAAATGCAAGGTAATAGGGAGACTATTTTTCGAACACTAAGTTTATTGGAAATAATAAAACTCTTAAATAATGTTAAGAGTGCAGGGTCCAACCTTACAATGACATAATTTTATTATGAGCAAGGTAAATTTTTAGATCCCACTAAAAAAACCCAATATAGATATTACTTGGCCAATTTTTAAAAAGGATTTTTGAATATTGGGCTAATGCCACAAACTAAAAGGATATGTTGTCAATCAATAACATGAAGTGTCGATCGATAGCATAATGTTTTCGGTAGGTAGCATTATGCTATTGACATGTTGCAAATTTATCTTTTTTGCAGATGGTAAAAGCAATTTCAATATAAAGATTTGGCTATTACTTTAAACGTTGGGCGAATCAATCAAAAAATTTAACTTGCACCTAAGAAATTTAAGCGAAATAGCAAGTGACCTAACACCTAAAAATTAGCCAAATCCAAATTTTAAAAACCCAAATATTTGTGAATTAATGAATATTAGGCACTTAAATTTACATTAATAATTGGTTTTAAAGGGATGGTTGCTTTCCTAAGTAGATGTCTATATAGCTTCTATGTGGTTCTATAGATTTTTGGTGTTATAGACATTATCAAAATCTTTCTTCATTAAAGTGACATGTCAACATTTGGTTTATATCGCCTATGTAAAGAGAGAGGACCACAGATTGTTTGGTCTCATAGACATCAACAAATTTTCTCATTCATTCAAAAGACACATATACCATTTGGTCCCCGTAATGCCCACTCCTCTTCAACACTGTTGAACCATGTTTTCAATTTCAAAATGATTATAATCATAAACCTTGCTGCTTTATTCTAGTTAGCATGCTAATAAGATGTGCAGGACATCATGAGTACTATTGTGTTTTGATTATTGTTTGACGGTATGGTTGTATTGTGGACCTTGACGGGAATTTAGGGATATGAGGATGAGCTAGAGTGGCTTCCTTGTTACAGACTGATTGTGATATCGTTACTATTTTTGTATTGTTATGTCTCTGCTCACTCTGTATTGGATTTCTAGACCTTGATATTGTACTAGATATTAGATATTGCTAGATGGGCATTGATACACTTGTTTTACTTACTTGATAGACAACACCAAAGTGTTAGACTTGTGATATGACGTGAGTATTACGAAGAACTGTATATGCTTGATTCATATATCAGTATTCAATGTTCTAACTATTAGTACTGTAATGGCATATTCGATGTGATTTATGGATATTTCTAACTCATTGTTGATGTTTTGATCTTAGTACAAATTGATGGTTTGGTAGGATCAAAATGTTAGAAAATTGAACAAATTGGTGAATTACTTGATTCTAACATTGGTTTAATTATGATATTCGATGATGTAAATTGTTATGTATACATGCATGTGTTTTATTATTTCAACGTCATTAATATGGCCACAAGGCTAGAAAGGTATTGTTGGATTTTACAAGAAATTATAACACAACAAACTACGGGGGATAGGAGACCAACAACGAAGGAATGTGGGGTATTGGCAATAGGTCACCATGACAACTTGTGTATTCATATGTTGTGTATTGTTTTTGATTTTTGGAGGTCCCCATTGGGGGGTGACCTCAATAGTGACCTTGGGTAAGTTTTTGATTTTGTCTTGTTGATTTTATTTTATTTGTGAGTATTTTATTTTTATTAGTATGTGGATTCACTTTATTATTATTGTTTAACACCCTCTTAAGTTAATTAAAATTGTTTAACTAGTGCTAATTAGGATGTGACAAAGGGGAGGAATAAATGTGAGTTGGTAGCTTTAATGTGTGTTGGATGAGAATGAATTTAATTTGTTTTGGAGTAGTGTGTAATCTATCTCTCAAGTGAAATTCAGATTTTTACCTTCTAGGCCATTTTGGTGATTTGTAGGACATGTTAAGCTTGTCCCACACCTCTTAAATTGAGCCAACAACCTAGCCTATGATGTGATGGACTTGTTTTAGGTCCTATTTTGTGTTTCAAGAATTAGTGAATACAATTTTCTTATATTATAAAAGAAAAATTATGGGATAAACAAAATAAAATAAAATGCATGTATACAAACTTATACAAACTAGTTTATATTAGGTGTAGGAATATTAAAATGGTTATTAAAATATTAAGAGTATATATGTATACACATTTAAATAAGAAATATACAATGTTCTTTTGTACTGATTTATAAACCAAAAACTCAAAATAAACCAGAATATATTGGGCAAATACCCACAACCCGATTTGGGTAATTTCTTTACAAATGAGATGCAAACAATAACCATAAGAAAATGTCTTTTAGAGGATAAGAAAACCCTAGGAGAGGGATGCTAAAACTAGCATTCTTCTTGTGAGTATTCATCCAAGGGTTTGATCTTCCTTCCATGGCTTCATCCTCTTGCCCTCTTCCTTAACTCGCAAATACGTAACAACAAACAAGAGAAAATGAGAGAATAGGTTGAAGAAATGAATATATGGCATTCCATAAGGATTTCTAGGGTTACTTTTGAAAACCTAAATCTAAGGGCTGAGAAAGATTAGATCTAAGGGTGTAGGATGAACCCTACATCACTTAAGTGATGGGGTATTTAAGTGAGAATGTTTTTTTATAAAAAGGTGTGTGTGTAATGTTAAATGGGGCCTAAGGGGTTAGACCATGTTGTGTACCCTTGACACTTTGGGTATTAAACCATGTTAATATGATTTATTTTAAACTAGGAGATTATTAATCTTACCTAATAAAATTTTGAATTTAATTTGTGGCCATCCAATAAATAGATTTAATAAGACCTTTGGGGCTAAGTAACAAAGAGTAAAATGGATTAATAATTGTTTTAAACGGGAGAAATTAATAAGGAAATTTAAACTAAAATATTTTAAATAGGGTTGGCTCAATAGTAATTAACTATTATTTTAGTCCCATTCGCCTTATAATTGTTTAAAATTTTTGTAACCGCGAATCAATTAAAATCCTAGCTAAGGTCAGTAGCACCCATCTAAAACAACCACTTGAGACCAAGAACAACCTAGGATTAGTTAGAAAAAGTTAATGAATTTAAAAAAAAAAGTGTTCCCAATTTTTTTCCAGAGTCAATTACAACAGATTAATGTAACATCCTACAAAACACTAAGAGAGAGAAATTCATTCATAGTGCGAGATAGATTATCTTCTTATGGGGCATGGAAAGAAATTTCCCTGTGTGTGGAAAACGGGTGCAGAAGAGACTCTTGTTCTCCGGGTGCGGGAGAGACTCTCTTTCTCCTAGGCACGCAAGAATATTTTCCTCTTACGGTGTGTCAAGAATCTTTGTGCACGCAAGACAAGTGTACAAGAAGCTCGGGCATGCAAGACAAAGTGCGAAAGAATCTTTTCTCTTCTTCTAACTTCATAAGGACATAACAATTGATAGGGAACTTCGTTTTGGGAAACGAGGACTTTTCGGAAAGCTCTCAATGTCCTCTTTACAAAACAACCTTAAAAATTTAATTTGGATAAATTTTTAAGGGTCAATTTTGAAAAAAGGCTCTGAAGGCTTATAAAATGAAAACTCAGTAACATTCGACTTATAAAATTTTGTTCAATTCAACCTCCTTCCTTTCTCAACATGCCAAATAGACATGGAGGGTTGCACTTGGGTAAATTTAGGATGGATTTCAAGGGTTAATTTGTTTGATTGATGATCAAATTCAAAATTTCTCAATTTGACAAAAAATGACTGTGAGAAGTTTTGCACCCGATTCTGAAAGGTTCTATAAAATTTCCTAAGTGTTTTAGTTTGTTTGGGGTCATTTTACTCATATTATATTCAATTCAATATTTCATTTTATTGTTTGTTGCTGTAGAGGTTGTTTTGTACATTTTGAGTAAAACATTTTCTAGTGTGAAAACATCTAATGTATCCAATTCAAATAGATTTGTTTAAATTTACCAACTTCAATAATAAATTCATTCCAAAACACTCAAACCTAGTAAGTTGATTCAAACAAGGTATTCAAATGCCAATTTACAACATCATATTTTTCCAAACATTTATTTCTAGTAGAACAAAGCATTATACATTTCTTCATACGTATTTCCAGACTTTCAAATGGAGATCTCATAATGCATTTCAACAATCAAATTTCAAATACAACAATGCCATTTGAGGAGTATAATAAAATCTTCTATTAATTCAGAAATGATATCCTTACAACTTTCTCTTTCATTCCTTGAAATACAACATACAAAATTCATGTCTTTCACATTCTTTCAAAAGTAGAAAACACAACATATATCTTTTGCATTACGATTACAACTTTCATAACCAATACAGAACATCATTCCATCACCAATAATATACAAGTTCATCCACTTCAAAGTGGGAAAGGGTTACAATAAATAATAATCTCAACAAGGACTGTCAAAACTGTCTTTTCCTTTGCTCCAGAACAACAACATGCAGATCCATCATTCTTCAATTTTGATCACAAAAAGGTAGGGGAAAGGCAACGCTCTCCACCCAACCAAGACATCCAATGAAAGGAGAATCCATCCTTCTTCATTAGCCCTTGAGCCCCAACCACAATGCAATAAGAAATGTGTTTCAACTCATGGCAACAACAGCCACACACACACACATGCAAATATTTCACACCAAAAACATAGTCCAAAATAGAATGTAGTTTATAACCACATTAAGACATAACAAAAAAACTCAGGCTTAATCATGCAAGCCAAAGGAGCAAGAAACTATGGGGGATGCTACTTATGCCTCCCAAAGGGGAAATGAGTATCACCACTTGAGAAAAAACCACAAAAATATAACATTTCAAATGCCTGACATGCCCTTATGCCTCCCCCAAGTACCCCCTTATTCCTCACATTTCCTTATGCCTCCCCAACCTCTTATGGCACCCCATAACGAGTAAAGAAAAGCAAGCTATCTCTTTGTAAGGTGGAATCCAAATCCCAACTCCCTCGACACTTATACCTCCCCAAAAGCACTTATGCCTCCCATAAGATTACCCTATATTATCCTCCTACACCATTCCTAGGCCTTCTACCCAACCAACCAATCAAACAATACAAACATTCAACCATTTACATATTCATAAAAGGAAAAGAAGAGCATTTCAAGAGCCAAGATCCTACCTCTCCATAATGGAGTTTGTTCCAAGTTCAAAACAACAAGCTCTTCCAATGCAAGCAATCAAAATATCAACCAAGCACAAGTATTCAACAATATTCAAACTTCTCCAAAGCAAGAGCTCTCCAAACCAAAATACGTCGCCCTAACATGAAGTCTCCAAAAGTGAAGCAACCCAAAAACAAGCTAAAGAATTCCAATTTATAGAAGAGGGAAGGGAAGAGGATGAGGTGGATCCATGTAGGATGCCACATCACACATCCTCAACTCCAACACCAAAAGTCAACTTCATTCTCCAAAGCATATTAAATAGGTGGGTGAATAATATGACAACTTTACTTAAACACTCAAATCAAGCCCAAACCCCAAAGGACTGAAATTAAAACATGTAGGAAAAGTGCGATTAAAACATTAATTGACTTACGAAAATGCATAAAGAAGGTCGAAAATTAAATCTCTAACCATAGGTAAGGTTGATATGTAAATTTAAGAGGTATGCGAAAATTTAACTTGTCCCATAAGCCTCCAAAAACAACCTCCAAGGAAAATTAATTCAAAGAAGATGAAGTGTTTCTTACTCCAAAATCAACTTACATATCTCTTACACATTACTTACATTACAACACTTTTAATTCAAGGCCAACAAATCTATTAATTAATTTCATGACATATTTTAATTAATTAACTTAACAACATGATTACTCAAAATTTTAACACACCATTTAATAAATAATGAAAGGGTCAATGCACCACAAAATAAACACATGCAAACATTAACAAAGGGACCAAATAAAAGAAATACATAAAATCCCTTGGTCACATTTAAAGGTGATCCCCCATGGGAATCCCTAACACAATCAAACACACACAAAAAATATAGTTGTCATGGTGACCTTGTTGAATTCATCTAGAATTCCAAAGTGGTTGGTCTCAATCCCCTAATGTTTGTTGTGATATTTTAAACCTACAAAATATAAATACCTCCTTCGGCCTCGTGGCCATATTAGAACATCCAAATGAATATAAATATAATTTCAAGATCATCAATATATATGTGAATCACAACAATCATCAAGACAATCAACAATATCACTTACAATTTCATCCACAACTATATCATCATCAATTTTAATTCAATTCTCATTTTCTAGGTCTACTCAAAATATCCAAATATCATAAGTCCGAACAACATCTATAACATAACCATGTCAAATAGTATATCAACATCAATATCTAAAATGTCTCTAATAATCATCACGCATCATATAAGAATCAAAGTCAACAATAATCCATGATCGAACATCTAACATCATACTAAATCAAAACTATAATAATGCCCATAATATAGTCAACAATGTCATGACCAGTATCAAAAGGTGTCAAAGGGAAGTGGGCAGTACATCCCTCCCCTTAGAATTGACTTCCTCCTCGAAGTCACTGGAATAGATGGGGAAACTAAACTCGTAGCAATGTAGCATCCTCCCAAGTAGTTGTAGTCTCATCATATCTGTCCCACTGCACTCACACTTGATCAATCTCTCTGCCTCGAAGGCCTAGGTTCCTGCGATCTATAATGCGAACGGGATACACCATCACCTACTCCTGATCCTACACTTGCAATGAGGTCCAATCAAACACATGAGAAGGACATGAAATATATCTCCTAGGGATTGAAATATGAAACACATCATGTACGTGAGACAAGCTAGGTGGTAATGCTAGATAGTAGGTAAATGGGCCGACATGCTCCAAGATCTCAAAAGGACCAATGAATCTATGAGCTAACTTAGAATTTTTTTGTAATGTATAGGGCTCTTATGTGGCACGACACGAAGGACACTTTCATGCCCACATCAAAACTACGGTTGAACCTATGCTGATCTACGTACTTATTCTACCTATCCCTGTGCCTCTCTGCAATGTCCTGCATCGATCATAACCACTGCTACTCCATGTCCTGTAACAAAGTTGGTCCAAGAGAAACCTTGTCCTCTAACTTGTCCTAACTAAGAGGTGTCCTGCACTCTCTGCCATAAAACCCTGAAAAGGATCCATGCCTATATAACTCTGAAAACTATTATTGAAGGAAAACTCCACCAATTACAGGTACTCCTCCCATTTAGTGATGATCCATAACATACATTCTCGAGCATATCCTTTAAAATATGATTCACCCGCTCGGTCTATCCATCTATCTCGAGGTGATATGCTATGTTGAAGTTGATCCTCGTCCCGAGGGCGTGCTTTGCATGGTAGTCTAAAAATGGGAAGTGTACAAGGGATCGCATTCATAAATGATCTTCCACGAAATCCCTGCAACCCGACAATCTCATCCAGATAAACTCGTGCCACGACACTAGCTGTATAAGTGGTCTTCACAAGAGAAAAGTGTGCCACTTTTGTCAATTTATCCATAGTGACCATGATGGCATCATGGTGATATCTCGACATCGGTATCTCAACAACAAAGTCCATGGAAATGGTGTCCCACTTTCACTCCATTATAGCATGAGGAAAGAGAAGGCAAACTAGATGCTGGTGCTCGGCCTTCACTTTTTGGCACTCTAAACAAGTGTGACACAAACTGAGTCACGTCTCTATGAATTTCTCTCCAATGATACAATTGTCTCAAAGTAGCATGCATCTTCTTCACCCCAGGATGGGCTGAATAGGGTACACGATGTGCCTCTGTCAAGATGTCCTTCCTCAAGCCTCCATCATTGGGAACATAAATCTGACCTCTGTGCTTGAGAAGTCCATCTACCTATAATGAGAAACCATCAAAATTCCCCTCAAGGGGTCTTTGGGACTTGATCTCCGATCTCATTGCAATGTAGAAGTTGTTAAGAGGAAGCTGCTTTTGTAGAATTTGGCTCCACAAATCTATGCCCATTGAAGTGGCCATAACCATATGTCTCCATCTACGAGAGCATATGTAACCACATTATCCTTCCCTTTCACATGCTCTAACTCCATATCATACTAAAAATAAACTCCATTCAATGCCGCTCACAAGCATTGAGATTGGGCTACATGAAGAGGTGGCAAAGAATCAAGTGATCTATCACGAGTGTGAATCTCCTTCCAAGAAGGAAGTGTTTCCATCGATCCAAGGCATGCAAAACTACCGTGCAAGATTAAGATCATGAGTCGGATAATTGAGCTCATAATCCTTGAGTTTTCGAGACTCAAAAGCTAGTACTCTTCCCTCATACATCAATACACCTCCAAGTTACGCCAAAGAAGCATCTCGTGCATACAAAGAACTCACCATGTTGATCCGGTACTGCAAGAATAGGTGCTATCTTGAGGCATTCATTCGAGTCCTAAAGGCCTGCTCACATCTATTTGACCAAACAAACTTCTTCCCTTTCCGCTGAAGAGAAGTGATGGGGTGTACAATTCGAGAGAAGTCTTGAACAAATCTCCTGTAATAACCTGCTAATCCCATAAAGCTGCACACCTCTTTCATAGTAGTGGGTGTTGGCCAATCCATAATAGCTGTAATCTTGGAAGGATCAACTGTGATACCTTCCTAGAAATGATGTGACCCAAATATTGTACCTCTATCTTGAAAGAATGCACACTTCTCCAAGTTCCTATAAAGATGCTACTCACAAAGACACTAAATAACCTAGTAAAGGTGCCCCTCATCTTCCTCACGCATACATGAGTAAATCAAAATATCATCAAGGAAGATGAGCACAAAACGATCCAAGAAATTCCTGCATACTCCATTCATCATACTCATAAACACTTTGGGGGCATTAGTCAAACCAAAAGGCACCACTGTGAACTCATAGTGCCCATATCTCGTACAAAAAGCGGTTTTATGAATATCCACCTCCGTAATCCTCGGTGATGGTAGCTTGACTTAAGATCAATCTTCAAGAAAACTATGGCTCCCTTCATCCGATCAAACACATCATCAATGCGCGGAAGGGGGTAATGATTCTTGATCGTTCCTTTATGCGGTTAGCGTAATCAATACACAACCACAAGGATCCATCCTTCTTCTTCACAAAAATCATCGGTGCACCCCAATGGGATACACTAGGAAGGATTAGGCCTTTCTCTAGAAGGCCCTCTAACTTTAACTTGAGCTCGTAGAGCTCAAGGGTGGTCATCCGATAAGGTGCTCGTGAGATAGGCTCTACTCTCGAAGCTAGATCTATATGAAAATCAATCCCACGTGGGGGTGGTAACCTTGGTAGCTCCCCCAGAAAGACATAAGAAAAATCTCTCAAAATGGGATGGTCATCTAGCGATAGTCCACTAGACCCATCCTTTGATTAGTCACTAACTGCGTGTGAACAAACATCCGACAACCCCATCACACACACCGCTTAAGCTACATAGCGAAGATGGTGCAAATAAACAGTCTCCCGACCCCGGCTATCACGCCCTAACTCCTAGATCATCTGTACAAGATATGATCTTATGGTAACAATCCACTCGGCTCTATGTCCAGATAACTAGTCCATGCCCAAGATGATTCCATACAAGCCCAAATGAAGGCTATAGAGATTCGAGGTAGTGGTGAAATGTCCCAAATCCACTACACACTCCTTAACTAAGGAGTCCACTAAGATCTTGACTCTTGAAGCCATCTCAATGTCCCAACTACGACCTTACCTAACTGCCACTAACCGCATCTCTCTACTAAAGATGGTGCAAGTAAAAGAATCAAGAAATAGAATCAAACAAGACGGAGGTAGGAATAACACCAATGCTACTATAGTCTTAATCACGGTACACACTCTTGGTGCTCACTGGCAGTTCTCGACCGCTGCATAGATCTCGATGGTTGAGCCCCATGTCACCAATGGTAAGCTCTCGGATATGTGTCTTACCCGTGTTATTAGGGTTATGAGGAAAGTCTCTCAAAAAATGTCCATCAATGCCACAACCAGATCGAAATTTTCTCTCATACTCTACTGCTGTAAGGGATGCATGTCGAAGGTCATGAAACTCATCTATCCTTTGCTGTATCAACCTCTGTGAAAAATATCTGCTCCTGAAGCGCTCCTCAAAGAGCTCTCAAGTAACTATCTCAGAATCCATGTGGAGCTTCTCATCCTCTGTCCTCCACTAGACACCTGCTCTGTCCCTCAGTAGATGGATTGTAACATGAGATTTCGTGTTGCTAGAACAAGGGTAGAGCTTGAAGCATCCGCTCAAGCTCACCAACTAGGCCTCTTCCTGAAATCCACCTACATCACCAGAATAATGTGATTTGCCATAGCTTCAGGATCTCCCTGATGTGGTCTAAAGCTATAGTCTGATGACCCCTAGGCCTCCATGCATGCTCATATCTAATCCTATAACTTTGAGACCTATCTCTGTGTCTTGAAACTCAGTCTCCCTGTACCCTTTCCGGTGACTATGATCTAATTGACTCCACATGGGAGTTCTCTCCTCTATGCTCCTCGCTATGCTAAGGAGATGCACAAGCCTCAATGGATGTCAACCTATCATGTTCGACTACACATGCTCCTACGGTCCCTCCGCGTAGAGCGACATTAACTTTCGAATTTTCTATAAAATATGTGGTAGGATGGCTTCTACATCATGATCTAGCAGTGGTAATCCTAGGTCTATGTGAAATGACCCCTTGTCTTGTCTCGTGCCTCTGCACAGACCAAAGTGAGAGTTAGTTCTATTTTCTAGGTTTTACACAGTTTTCCATGTTTACTAAAATATGTAATTTCAAACCAAGTTGTTCTCTAGATTTAAAAGTGTGCTATGTTTAATGTTGTACTAGGTTTAAAGTTCATGTCTCAAGTTTTCTAGTGTGCCCAAGGGTCCAAGCTTTGAACCCATGGCTCTGATACCAAGTGTAGCGCCCATCTAAAACAACCACTCGAGACCAAGAAAACCTAGGTTTAGTTAGGAAAAGTTAAGGATTTTTTTAAAAAGTGTTCCCAACAAAAATTTCCAGAGTCAATTACAACAGTTAACAAAAATCCTACAAAACACTAAGAGATAGAAAGTCATCCTTAGCGCAGATAGATTATCTTCTTGCGGGGTGTAGAAAGAAATTTCCCTAGGTGTGAAAAACGGGCGTGGAAGAAACTCTTGTTCTCTTAGGAGCGCATGATGGGTGCGGGAGATAATATTTTTTCTCCCAGGCGCACAAGACGGGTGCGCAAGAATATTTACCTCTTCGGGCGAGCAAGACGGGCGCGAAGAACCTTTTTCTCTTCTTCGAACTTTATAACACCTTAACGTCTGATAGGGAACTCCATTTTTGGAAAACGAGGACTTTTCAAAAATATCTCGATGTCCTCTTTCCACATAAACCTTAAGAATTTAATTTGGATAAATTTTTAAGGGTCAATTTTGAGAAAACAATCTATAAGCTTATAAAATGAAAATTGGTAACATTCGACTTATAAAATTTTGTTCAATTCGACCTCCCTCATTTCTCAACATGCCAACAGACATGGAGGGTTGCATTGGGGTAAATTTGGGATGGATTTCAAGGGTTAATTTGTTTGATTGATGATCAAATTTGAAATTTCTCAAATTGATGACAAAGAAACGATTGTGAGAAGTTTTGCTTTGATTCTAAAAGGTTTTCTAAAATTTCCTAAGTGTTTTAGTTTGTTTGGGGTCATTTTACTCATATTCATTTCAATTCAATATTTCATTTGATTGTTTTTTGTTGTAGGGGTTGTTCTGTACATTTTGAGTAAAACATTTGCCAGTGTGAAAACATCTAACAACGATCCAATTCAAATAGATTTGTTTACATTTACCAACTTCAATAATAAATTCATTCCAAAACACTCAAACCTATTAAGTTGATTCAAACAAGGTATTCAAATGCCAATTTATAACTTCAGATTTTTCCAAACATTCATTTCTGCAAACGAGCATTATACATTTCTTCATATGTATTTCTAGACTTTCAAATGGAGATCTCATAATGCATTTCAACAATCAGATTTTAAATACAACAATGCCATTTGAGGAATATAATACAATCTTCTATTAATTCATAAATGATATCCTTACAAATTTCTCTTTCATTCCTTGAAATACAACATACAAAATTCATGTCTTTCACATTCTTTCAAAAGTAGAAAACAGAGTATATCTCTTTTACATTTCGAATTACAAATTTCATAACCAATACAGAACATCATTCCATCACCAATAATATACAAGTTCATCCACTTCAAAGTGGGAAAGGGTTACAATAAATAATAATCTCAACAAGGATTGTCAAAACTATCTTTTCCTTTGCTCCAAAAAAGCAACATGTAGATCCATCATTCTTCAATTTTGATCACAACAAAGGAAGAGGAAAGCAACACTCTCCACCCAACCAAGACATCCAATGAAAGGAGAATCCATCCTTCTTCATTGGCCCCGAGCCCCAACCATAATGCAATAGGAATTGTGTTTGAAATCATGGCAACAACAAGGCTTCCACACACACATATGCAAATATTTCACACCAAAAACACAGTCAAAATAGAATGTAGTTTATAACCACATTAAGACATACAAAAAAAAACTCGAGATTCATCATGCAAGCCAAAGGAGCAAGAAACTATGGGGGATGCTGCTTATGCCTCCGAAAGGGGAAATGGGTATCACCACTTGAGAAAAATAAAAAAATACAACATTTCAAATCCCCGACATGCCCTTATGCCTCCCTAAAGTACCCACTTATTCCTCACATTTCCTTATGCCTCCCAACCTCTTATGGCACCCCATAACGAGTAAAGAAAAGTAAGCTAACTCTTTGTAAGGTGGAACCCAAATCCCAACTCCCTCGAAACTTATACCTCCCAAAAGCACTTATGCCTCCCACAAGAATACCCCATATTATCCTCCTACACCATTCCTAGGTCTTTTACCAAACAAGCCAATCAAACAATACAAACATTCAACCATTTACATATTCATAATAGGAAAAGAAGAGCATTTCAAGAACGAAGATCCTACCTCTCCATAATGGAGTTTGTTCCAAGTTCAAAACAACAAGCTCCTCCAATGCAAGCAATACAAATATCAACCAAGCACAAGTATTCGACAATATTCAAACTTCTCCAAAGCAAGAGCTCTCCAAACCAAAAGAAGTCTCCCAAACATGAAGTCTCCAAAAGTGAAGCAACCCAAAAACAAGCTAAAAATTCCAATTTATAGAAGAGGGAAGGGAAGAGGATGAGGTGGATCTATGTAGAATTCCACATCACACATCCTCAACCCCAAAACCAAAAATCAACTTCATTCGCCAAAGAATATTAAATAGGTGGGTGAATAATATGATAGTTTTACTTACACACTCAAATCAAGCCCACACCCCAAAGGACTGAAATTAAAACATGTAGGAAAAGTGCAATTAAAACATTCAACATGACTTACAAAAATGCATAAATAAGGTCTAAATTTAACTCTCCAACCATAGGTAAGGTTGGTATGTAAATTTAAGAGGTATGGGACAAGTTTAACTTGTCCCAAAAGCCTCCAAAATAGCCTAAGGACAAATCGAATTCCAAAGAAGATGAAGTGTTTGTTACTCCAAAATCAACTTACATATCTCTTACACATTACTTACACATTTCTTACAATAATTTTAATTCAAGGCCAACAACTCTATTAATTACTTTCTTATGACATATTTTAATTAATTAACTTAACAACATGATTACTCACAATATTAACACACCATTTAATAAATAAAGAAAGGGTCAATGCACCACAAAATAAACACATGCAAACATTAAAAAAGGGACCAAATAAAAGAAATACATAAAATCCCTTGGTCACATTTAAAGGTGATCCCCCATGGGAATCCCTAACACAATCAAACACACACAAACAAATATAGTTTCCATGGTGACCTTGTTGAATTCATCTAGAATTCCAAAGTGGTTGGTCTCCAATCCCCGATGTTTGTTGTGATATTTTAAACCTACAAAATATGAATTCCTCATTCGGCCTCATGGCCATATCAAAATATCCAAATGAATATAAATATAATTTCAAGATCATCAATATATATGTGAATCACAACAATCATTAAGACAATCAATAATATCACTTACAATTTCATCCACAACTATATCATCATCAATTTTAATTCAATTCTCATTTTCTAGGTCTACTAAAAATATCCAATCACTAGTCCGAACAACATCTATAGTATAACCATGTCAAATAGTATATCAACATAAATAACTAAAATGTTTCTAATAATCATCACACATCATAGAAGAATCAAAGTCAACAATAATCCATGATCGAACATCTAACATCATACTAAATCAAAACTATAATAATTCACATAATATAGTCAAATGTGTCATGATCGTGTATCAAAAGGTGTCAAAGGGAAGTGGGCACTACAAAGGCCTTATAACCGTTCAAAAAAATTATTCCATAATTTTCCCTTGTTTTCTATTGGGTTTTCTCATGGATTTATGTGTGAATTTCTTGGGCATTATAGTCCCTATCACATAAGTATACAAGTTTAGTTAAGTTAAACTTGTACAAATTCATTTGTTGAAAAGAAGTGTACACTATTAGGTCCATACCACCTAATGTTTGTTGAGTTAAATTTAACTCTTTGGTCTTATGGATGTCAATATAATATCTAAGTCATTGAAAAGAAATGGAAACCATTTAGCCCATGCCACCTTCATAAATTGTATATGTTTTATGAAACCAATAGTCACACCTAAATGCCTGCAATGTAGACAACAATAGAAAAATAGTGGTACACAAATTAATTGGATAAGATCTTAAAGTGACATTTGAATATTAATTCCTATACCTTACACCTTTGGAAGACTCGGGGATAATTTTAGTGGCGAATATTCGTAATATGGCGAATATTCCATTTTTGAAAATTTTGAAAAGGCAAATTTTTTGGCACGGGCCAGTGACCTGTTCGCCTAAAAATTACACTTTAATTTTTTTTAGGGGTCGGCTTCGCCTACCCTTAAAAAATATCCCCTATATAAACCTAGATTATTCACCAGGTAGAACACTTCTACTTCACATTTTTCAACAATATGATATATCCCGTATTATAGACGTGCGACAAGGGGGTAAGTTATTGATGCGCGACAAGGAGGGTTTGCAGACAAGGAGATACTGTAGATATTGACGCATAGTAGACGCATGACAAAGATTTTGTTGACGAGCGACATGGAGTTTTTTCGATGAGCAAGAAGAGGGCAGAGGTTACAGACGCGCGACAAAATATTTGTTGTCGCGCGTCAATAGGCCTATTGACGCACGTCACTAAGGCCTATTGACGTGCATCACAGGCCTTAGTGACGCGCGTCAATAGGCCTTAGTGACGCGCGTCAATAGGCCTTAGTGACGCGCGTCAATAGGCCTTAGTGACGCGCGTCACTAAGGCCTATTGACGCGTGACAAGGAGTTACAACAAATATTGACGCACAGCAGACGCTTACGAAAAAGAGTTTCTTAATGCGCGGCACGAGATTTTTGATGAGAAAGCAGAGGTCGGAGAGGTCTGCAGAGGCGCGATTGACGGAAGATTTTACTCGTCGCGTCATCTTGCATTTTTGACGCTACGACAAAGAAATCTCCCATCGCGCGTCTGCAGCCTTCTGTCGTCGCAGTTGCTTGATAATCAAAGCGAAATTTTTGATATACAAGCCCCAAAAATTTGACTTCCCGTGAAACCGGTTCGGGGATATTCGCAGGTATTCTCCACCTCCGATTTCCAGGAGGTTTCTTAAAATGAACCCAGGAAGACTTGACAAGTAATCTAAAAATCACTTGAGAAACCTTATAATGATAATTTTTACAGATAGAGTAGAAAAATAGGGAATGTCAACCATGAAAACAAGTTCACAAAGATTGTTGATTGCTTATAAACAAATTTTGCAATGTGCACATCCTCAATGTTTAGTTATAAAATGGTATTTTTGATTTGTCATTGCATTTTGTGTTAATGCACTCTTGTATACATGAGGGTGCATGCGAGAATTTTAATATAGGTTTGCTGCAAGAAATTTTTTTGATGTGAGGTGGGTTGTTGGACAATTTTTTCTAGTTGAGAAAAGAATACTAATCTATGAGCACAATGGTTGGATAGCTAAGGGTTAAGATTGAACTACACCTTTACAACTTAATAAAAGAGGACATGTCAACCCCGATTCTTAATCGATGTTGATTAATGTGGAATTGGTAATGATTAGCTAAATCGACACTCGATCCCTTGTTAAAATTGCACATTTTAAAAGTTTCTTCTTCTTTTGGGTCTCCAAGACCCTATGAAAATCTAAGAGTGTATCCCACACAAATGAAAATATATTTCCCGATATACTTTTGTGGATTGTGCAACCTCTCAAGAACACTTTTTCCGCCACTTCTAAAAGTCATATGTCTATAGGTCAAGAACCCATTACTTACCCTATCACTTGACATCATGGTCGTATAATCCCACCTTTGTGGTAAAATATATCATCCCGAGCATATATTTCCTAATCCACATGGATTTTGTAGCATCTCGGGAACATTTTCTCATTGCTCCCTACAAGTCATACATCTATAGATTGAAAATCCATCAGTTCCCTTATCACTTGACTTCTCGATTACGTAAAACCACCTTTGTGGAAATATATTTCATTCCTATTCACGGGAATCCTAAATTGAAACACATATATGTACCAATGCAATATTACACTAAGCCTACAGTGTTCTTGCATTTATTTATCTATCCATTCATTCAAACTGATGAACATCACATTAGATTTGGCCCCAAGTTTGAGGGGGAACACCTATCTAACATAATTTCCAACACAAATCCATCTATCTCACTCATTTATATCTAGTAGACACCAATATTAGGTCACCCTATTTCCCATAGGTTTGTATATACTATAGGAAACCCCTTCGTAACCCCAGAAAATCATTATCATCTTTTTATAAATTACATTTACCATTCCACCACCCTTATCCACCTCCAACCATAAAAATAATAAATTAATAAAATTAAATAAAACAGTTCAACCCAAAACAACTTAAAAATCTAAAAAACCTTCCCATGAACTTAAAACAACCCCTAACCCATTAGAAAACTAAAAAACCATACAAAAGGACATGGTTGAAACTAAATTTAACCATTTTCCTTGAATTTAATAAAATAGATGTAGTTTCCCTAAATCGATGTTGATCGGTGTGGAATTGTTGAAATGGAATCGATCCTATATAAACCAGCTCAAGCCCTTGCCCAAGTATTTTGAATTCATTCCTAAACATCTAGCCTTATGAATCGTGCATAATAGGTCTAGAGATATCCATGTTTTGTTTTAAAATGATCAAGAGCTCTTACGATGTAAAACACCCTTTCAAGCAACTGCCTACACATGTAGTTAACCAACCTACTTCCGACTCATTAAGGAAAGTCTTTCTTTCTTTAAACAACTAAATTCTCTGTCAAAATCAATCTTATCAATTGTTAGATTCATCATTCTAAAGGATATTCTATTCCTTATTAAGAAATCACAACTTCACAAATCATGTTAACAAGTCATGTTTTCACAAGATTCAACATGGATCACCTAGATCAATGTTGATCTCATGATTGACATCGATCGATGTCAAAATTTTCCTATTTAACATTTATGTTATATAATATATTTTCTTATTTAAAAAAATTTGTACTCATGTCTAATCAAATAATACTTGTGAGCCTTTGTTTCCGTTAGATTAGCCTCCTATGAATAACTTGTGAAGTAGACACCGTCTTCAACTACCGATTATGTGATTACCCTTTATGTGTGAACAATTTTACATTGACTATGAGATAAGTCTTTACACCATCACTTTTACATCTAACTGAAACAACATCATTGAGTAGTTAGGGTTTCTTCTTGAAAAAAGTGAGAGACCAATCTCTATTAGGGTAAAGTGTTCAACCCTCCCCAACCTATAATTTAGGATGTTGATTAAGTCCCAACATCTAGGTGCTGTATATATCCTTCGTCATCCATATAATATTATTTGTATTTTTATTGTTATTTCTAGCTTAATTATATAAAAAAGAAGTTAACACCCATCAAAAGAAGCCCTTTGGTTCTAAGGATTGGCCTTTTCCAAGCAACTCATCTCGTTATTATCTAATATCTTTCTTGTTGAAGTTGTTTTTTGTGTGCAATTTCATTGTTCTTTGGAAAGGAAGATATGTGCGTACACTTGGATCCACCTTCTCTCATCATCATCCATGAATGCATCACTAAACCCCGACATTTTTTGGTTGTGGTGATTTATTTGATATAATAAAATTGAATCCAAAATATTGAAACACTAGTAATAAGTGTTTTCCAGACACAATACGATATGATGAAATCAAGTAAGGGAAATAATGACCCTGTTATCTTATTTTATCTAACTATAGAATGGCCAACACAATCAACATTTACACCATATACATGAAATAAATCATAAATTTTTGTTTAATTCTTTTTAGTTTCAAATTTAGCTTCAATAATAATACAAAAACTCATTTCATGTGGAGCAAATTAGAATAATTGATCACAATAACATGTCATAATTTTAAAATATTATTGATGATGACATGCCTCCACTGGAGGAAAATCCTTATTATTTTCCTTTCCTAAATCATCATGAAATATATTAATTATGAGATCAACTAGTAGAAAGCACATCTACTTTTCATCAAACACCAACTTCATTTGTAAATCCTATTCACAATTATTTGTTAATGAAGAGGAGATTAAAGGAAATTATTTTTGATGAGATGAAACTAACGAAAGAGTTTTATACTCATCAAAACCAATTTCAATTTAAAAACTTAAGAAATATTAGTGAGGGAAGAGAAGTAGATAGAAAATTGGAAGGTATTTTAATTCGACTAGGAAGCTAAATATCCATTCATTGAACTAGTTATGCCTAGAAATTCTAGTGATACCTAAAATGAATGTAGATGTTTAATATGTAGTTAGAAATTTGGAAAAGAACACACAATACAAATCATGTTAGACATAATTGAGAAATAGTGTGGCAATATATGTGTTTGTTAATCAAAACCATGGACAAAAAAAGAGCACATAGATGGAAAAATATAAAATAATGCATGCACATAAGATAGGCTAAAGAGTATGAAAATGAATAGAAATGGATTTCTTGATGATTGTTTCAGCTACTCGAGTTTTAAAGTTTTATATGCATTTCAAATAATAAATATGTTATCGAATTGTTGATTATGAAAATATTAATATAAATAAGTTCTAAATCTAAATATATACCAAAGTGTAATGATATAAAAAATTAATTACTGATTTGAACCAAGAAAATAAGCAATTGAAATTTGAAATCCTAGTTGTAAATGAAGGGAATATAATACTTAGCTGATTCGTAGTGATACCGAAGTTGTGTCGAGATGAAAAAATTATGGAACAGGGACTCGAGGCCAAAAATGTAGGAGTTTCAAAAATGCTAGAACCAAGGTTCTTGTGCAGGTTCGGGGGTGCCATGGGTGTTAGAGACCTATTCTTGGCACCTATGAATTCTCATAATATGCAATACCTAATTTTGTAGGGTAAAAAAATGTGCATTGGTTGTCTCCTTTGATTTCCCGTACTTCACTGGACCTCGTTGTCATTTGTCTAAAACCTGCAAGAATAAATAAACAACTGCAAAACCCCAAAACATATCAAATCCTAAAATTAAAGATATGTTAATGGGGAGTTGGAATAACCCTAGAGGTCACCCGATTGATTTAACTTACGATATGGGTGTTACACTACATTTAAAAATCTCTTTATTTATGTTTGTGTGTGTGAAGAATCGTCCCCTAGGTGGGTCTTGTGTAGGTTGCACTTGATAGCTAACAATATCTATATGTAGAAAATGTAGTTAGATGTGTTCATGGAAAAATGAACTTTCCCTCTTATGAAGTGTATGTAGAAAAATGTAGTCCCTTTCCCTTGTGTGGATGCTATGTGGATGCTCGAATGCTCTTGTAATGGCCATTGGATGCAACCTTAGGTGGTGATAGTAGAATCTTAGTGCTTGGTCCCTTATTATGATCACATAGCTTTGTATTTTTATGATTGCCTTGTTTGAATTTCAATATTTAACCATTAAAAGGCCAACTAGTAAAAAGCAAGATGTCGAAATGAATATAAAAGACCCAAAATATTGGAGCAAAGTACAAAAAGGATGGGGATGAGGGAAGTGGCATATTGGTTTGGCGCTGGTGTCCAGAGTTAGAAATGTTGAAGTATCAAAAGGAAGACGGGCAAGAAGGCACGTAAGACCAAGAAGGACAACAAAAAGCAAGCAAAGAGGCCAAAGACAATGATCAATTAGTATTTTTCTTACTTAGGAATCATATAAATAGTGGTATGTGATCAAGACTAGATATATACCCAAAGTGCATGATTTAGCGTCTACAATTGCATATATAACACTTATATTTAATTGTGTTCACTATTGTAAATTAATTTTAGTATTGTTATTTATTTTTTTGCAGTTTTTTTATTAAGTATGATATTGTCTCCCATGAATAAGAAAATTTGAAAGCACCATTTAAATTTAGAAACAAAGTGTACAATATATTTTTGGATATAGGTAAATAATGGTTAAAGGGCCCGTTTCCATTTTATTAATAATTCAAAAGTAGTACATTAAGCATCAACAATTTATATACAAAATACCAATTACGGGATATCTATAACAATATATCTTAATATGTCCAAAAATTCATTTCTTGAGGGTAGAAGGAACAACATTTTTATCAAAAACATTAAATCCTTCAGTTCCAACTTGTTTCAGTAAGGTTTTGTAAGCTTCATCTTTTTGGCTACCTCGAGATGATCCCCATCTAGTGAAATTTGGTCTTGCAAATCATAAAATTTAGGAATTGACACTCTAATAGCATCGTCATACTCATGATTGACTAGGTTAGTGAAAAAGTAATAATAATATGAACGTAATTCTCTAATATCTCAAAACAATGATAATTATGAATACGTGAGAGGTATACCCAAAAGGGGAAAGTAGTGACGATTCATATCCAAATAATTCCAAATTTAAAGCATGATGTCCAAATTATTTCAATGTTATTACCTAATGAAAATAACACCCTTTTCCATGGTGGCCCTTTTGTTAGGATTTACTTTTAGAATGTTGGAAATGAAGACCACGACTATTTCATAATTGTTTTAAGGGTGGATTCAAATTTTGAGATAAGAAGAACCTAAAATGACCTTAATTAATGTAATACCTACAAAGTTTAGGGTTTGAAAATAATATTTATCGTGGTGTATATGGTAACTTCATGAAAATCCTTGTCTTTTTTTTTCTGGCTACATAGATAAAACCATAGATACAAAAAGGCCTCCATAAGAATTCCATAAACAAGTTGGGGTATATAAAATTCATGGTCAGTAAAGATAGGGTGGGAAAGAGATGAATATTGTAGTATGAGTACGCAACATGCCAACAAAGTATGTTGAAAAAATAGAAAAATAATGGGATCTATTTATATTTAAAAACCAAAAAGGACACGTGGCATTGTTTGGTTGGTTGAGCATACCTATGACACAATATCACCCGATTGCATATGCATCATACTTTTCTCAGAAGTTACAAATGGCTAGTTCTGATTGCAAGCACCCATAATTATTTGTAGTCATGTGACCATTACCCTTATTAGTCATGAATTTGTGATGTAAACTACCAACAATAGTCATAAAAATGTCTTCCTAAATTCATAATGAGAACAAATATTTCTATCTTTTGATAACATACTTTCTAACATCCATCTACGTATAAGTCCATACATAGATTTTTCGATCCTTTCATCATGTTTTCTTCCAAATCATGATTCATGATTTTGATTAGACTACGAGACTATACATATTTTTATTGTTATTCACCATGAATACAAAACATGTTTTCACATATTTTCCTCAAAAATATAAGGAGGATTTTGATAAAGGCTCTTAAAAAATCCGTATGAGAAATTGTTTTACACTATTTTATAATTGAAATTTTACTATATTATATTCAATGTGCATGTAAATTTATGCACATGTAAAGAGGAAATGACTATCAAATTTAATCACCTACATGTATATATTTTTCATCGGGTGGAGTTATTTATGCATTATGAACCATGTGATTAACTAAAATATGGATTTTAACTATTAATCTAAGAAGTACAACAATGCAATAAATGATATAAAATCAAATATGAATGAAAAATAAATTACTTGATATTTTAAATGGAGTGAAATAATTGAAATAGAAGGAAAAAGGTACTAAACTGAAAATAACTTACCTCGCTATGTTCTAGGACTGAGCGGGATGATGGACGGACAGAGCAAAGTGACACAACACACCTCAAAAAGTTGTAACAGGGGCATATTTGGCTATACTAGGGAAAATGTGGGCACCCTAGTCTGCAGAACATCTCAGAACTTGAGTATGATTTTGTTGCTAGGTCTTCACAATAACTTGATTTTTTTGTGTGGATGTCGCACTAGATTTTTTGATGATTCCATAAACTTGTAATAAAGAATCACCTGAAAAATCCCCATACAAAGTATCAAACCCCTAAAAATGAAAGATGTATATGAAGGAGTCATATTGTCCTTAAGAGCCACAATGGTAGACTTACAACTAAGCATTGCACTACATCTTAGGCCCAATGTAGTTATGTGTGATTTGTGTGTGCAATGATGAGCCTAGGGAACCCTAGCACCAATAATGTAGAGATAATGGGAAATAACTAAATAGAATGCAAAATATTGAATGGAATAGAATAGACTTCCGTTTCCTATGCAGTGTGTGATGAAAATAATACCCAAATATAGTCTCTTGCCTTGTGTAGATAACTATCCCTTAGTAGAAATAGTTTGCCCATAATATAGTAAGTATGTTGTCCTTATTTAGGGATATCTTGCTCAAATTTCTGCCCATAATATAGTAAGTATGTTGTCCTTATTTAGGGATATCTTGCTCAAATTTCAACACTGATGACCCGATGTGTTGACTAGTACCTAGGGGAATGAGAGGGAAAATTGAAAAGACCGACCTCAAAAATCTAAATGAGAACCAAGTGAAACTAGGACTAGGGTTCCTAAAAATGAGGATCGCTGCTCCCATGGGTGCCCCAATCCCTTCCTAGGTGCCTTAGTCAAAGACTAGAGATGACCACTCGAGTGAATAATGTCAACTAAGACTCCCGAGAGATGACCGTAACTATGTTAGTAATTGATAACTATGTAAGATAAACAATGACAACTACCAACTAGACAGATGACAAGACTTGGGGATGGGTCATTAGTGAATACTTTTCTTACATAAGATCCATATATAAAACAACATACTTGGCGGTATAATTATATTAGTAAGTGTGTGATTTTGGGACTATAGTTTTCCCTTCTTTATGTTGGTTAATGGAAATATCAATAATATAAAGTACATAAAGATGCATACCGAGAGAAATTTGGAGAAGCCCATGTTGTAGTAGAATGCATAGATGTGGTAGAAAAGTGTGCCGAATGAACCATATAGTGTGCTAAACCATGGATTAGCGTGTTGATCCATGTAACGTAGTGAGAAACATAATTTCATGATGAAGTGCACTAAATGTGAGTGATGATTGTAATGTTATTTGAGTGATGATTTCTAATGTTGTATGATGAAGATGAGATGGGGTAGGAAGTGATGAGTTCCCAACCCGATTGCATGTATATGAATAACCGATCGGAGGATTTGGGCATCCTGCCACTAGAGGAAGAGTGTAGGGAGAAATATGTGTTATTCTCCAACCTATAACTACATCCTCAAGATCTAGCTACTACTGAGAAAAACCCATATCAAACTTTTTATGATTTTGAATCCAAATAATTTTAATCAAACAATTTACCCATATATTAGCCATATAGGAAAGGAAATATTTCCCCAACTCCACGGGTGTTGCTGCAATGTTATGGCTTCCAAGCTTGGTTATCGGAAGAAAGCAAGAAATTTATAATGGCTTCCATGTTAGGTCATCTAGAAGCAAACACAAAATATAAAATAACTTCCCAAGTTAGGTCATCTAGGAAAGTAACACATGTAACTCCCAAGCTAGGTCATCTGGGAGGCTGATTGTGTTATATTGTAATGATTGAATGATATGATTTTGGTTGTTAAGGATTGAAACACGTTGATGTATTAATTAATTGATTATCTTGATTGGTTACTCGTAGAGAGATTTTACGCTAGTTTCCCCTAAGTTAGGTCATTAGGGGAAAATCAATAGAAATTGGTGAATGATTCACATGGAATGATTTTAATGCTTGTTACCCCTAGGTTAGATTATTAGGGGAAATGCCATAATGTTGCATAGAGGAATTGTATGTTTTTGCCCCCGTTTAGGTCACTAGGGGAATTGATGGTGAAATGTCACATAGTAAATTAGTAAATGTTTTTCAATGACGAATTGGTAGTGTTGATTGATAACATAATGTCCTAAGGGGAATTATAAGATGACCCCAATAGTATTACCCCCTTCAAGCGAAATGGGAAGTAATGATAACAATGAATGCTAAGCCAAAATTAAGCACGAGATAGATAGAGTGTGATAGAAATCACAAAAATGTGAAGAAATTAGATGATAGACATCATCGAGGAGAGATAACTCACGCGTAATGTGTATAATACGATTGTAGGTAGAATTAAGAAAATAACGCTATAAAAAGGGTGTAAATCGGAGTAAAAACATTGAAGATATGATGCAAATTTTCTGGTGTGCATTAGTTAAGGTGATGATAGCGAAAAAAATGACTATATAGTGGTGTAAGTAATGAAAAGAAAATATAAATAATAGGGTGAAAAAGTGATTAGTCATTTCATTTGTATTTTACATGGGAATGATAGTGAGCTATGAGTAAGGAAAGATGCAAGAGGAAAGAGAAGCATGACCTAGCTGATTTGAGATGATGGCGACCGTCGTAGCATCATGGATGATGACAAAGTTAGTAAGTGTGATTGTTTTTCAAAAATTTTGTGTGTGTTAGTCATTTGTTTTGAATTTATGAGAATTTGAGATTTTAAATTTTCTCAAGCATTTTGACCCAAACAAGAGTGGTAAGGGTGCTAGTGACCCTGTGACTACTAAAGCACCCAAAATTGGGTGCTAGTGTCTCGATCTTGGGTGCCCTAGTCCTGCATCTGGGTGTCTGGTCTAAAAAGTATGTCTTTGGTCTATAATGGTGAAAATCAGATTTCTAGTGCATAGTAATGTGATAAGCGAGTGTGTTTGGATTTTTATAGTGTTCTAATACTACTTTTGTTGTTGTTCTATGTTGTAAAGAGGGATATTCACTCAAGGGAGTTTTGCGGTGGTTGTCACTTGAGTACTTTGCGTGGGTTGGGCTTATTAGACGATGATTGGGATGCTATGGATTGTGTCGTCCTTCTACACATAATATAGATGAGGATGCGCCCATAATATGCCTATATTAATGGTGTTATGAGAGAGGTGGCATGCAAATAGTTGTGTGTTTTAGTTTCCTACGGTGAGATGACAGTTACCTTGGAGGATGTGTATCGCATCGTGCGATTGCGAGTTGTTGGAGAGAGAGTACAGGTTATGGCTTTAGAAGATATGGGGAGACAGATGTGAGCTACTAAACAATATTTTGTTGGGAATCGAGTACCTTCCAAGGCCCATATCAGTTTGGATGTTATTTTGAGGTCTAGGGTTCTATGGTTGTGGAAGTTCATTACCATGGTTATTACTACATCTATTGTAGTAGAGGGAGGAGAGGTAATGGAATCTTGCATAAGATGAATGACATATTCCACTAGATATAGGAGAGTACTAAATATGCGTGTCCATGATGCGTGTTGGTGGTGGGATAGGAGCCACAAAACTATTACATGTATGGGAATATGAACATATATTCGTGTTGAGGCTAGTTGGAGGTCCATGATTAGAGTGGGCTAGGAAAGATATGTTTGCGAGGAAGTGGGTTAATGTGCAAGGGCATAAGATGGGCACTAATACTTACAGGGAATTGATAGATAGAATGGGGACCAAGTTAGTTCTATGGAATCCATATCGCGACTATGGAGGATGGCCCGATGATGTTTTAGATATTCGGTGTATACATAGGACTATGTGGTTAGAGGACCAATTTCCAAGTGTGGCTGAGCTATACAGGTGGAGAGAGTATCGTGACAATTTTAAATGGATTTGAAAGTTCATCCAGAGCCATATATATGGTTAAGAGTGATTACAACACCAAGGAGAGCCGAGGCTAGACCAAAGTGCCCATAGGAGAGAAACTAGTACCTCATCGACCGGATGAGACAGACGCGATGATAGAGGTAATAGATTAAAATGATGTGAATTGAAGAGAGGAGTATTACGCATGGTGGGTGACACATCGGTGGGTATTATTATTCCCATTGTTCAAAGAACTAGTGGGGTTACCACAGGGAGTGAGAGGAGAGAGGATAGCCCATGCCCTCAACAATGTGGTAGCAACTATAGTAGAGTATGAGTATATATGTATATTTATGTTGCTTATTTTGTTTTTGGATTATGTAGTAGTGATGGTTATATAATGCATTGTTCTATTTTATTTTTAGGTGATGCATATTGGTCCCTGATAGTGGACACATCCATCCACACATTAACGTGGAATGCGTCCCATGATGTGCTCGTGTGTGGAGGGATGATAGATCTTATTGATGACATTATGTGTGAGCATGACCATCTATTTGAGTCACCTGGCCATAGTAGTAGTGATGTGCACTATGCCTTGCTAGACCAAAGAGATGAGGTACACGAGGATACTTAACAAGCCAAGGAGGTAGTGGGTGGTGGTCCCTTGACACAGGATGTGTTTCCAAGTTACGTAGAGTTACAATGTTAGTTTGTAGTGCAGTCACCGAGGTTACCCTACTACATAGGAAGGTTAAGAGGTATCGAGGTCACAACCATAGACATTGAGTTAGTGGTGAGCCATCGAGGTCTAGGGATCTCACAAGAGGCGAGAGAGATAGTGTTGATGAGATGTGAGTTGTATTGTTTAATATGATGGAGGAGTTTCCCTAGTGATTAGATGTTTTTTAATGATGATTGTATTATATATATATATATATATATATATATATATATATATATATGTTAGTAGATTTTATTGATATATGATGAGTTTATTTTTAGAGTATTGATGTCCTAATGCGATTGATGATGTATGATTTAGTGATGATTATTAAAATATAGATAATGTGTTGTCCAATGCTCATGTTTACTCGATGTGGATGTGTACCAAAATATGTAATTTCAATGATGATAGATATCATATGTATTCGATTGATGGGTTGAGTAAGATGCATATTTTTAGATGGAAATTGTAATGCATAGTTAGTGTAATGATGATATAAGAATATACATAAAAATAGATAATGTATGATTGCCAAAATAATGTGTCGTGATTAATGTTTGTTGGTGTGATGATGTAATGTGATCATAATATGTTAGTGTGATAAGTAGGGGAGGGAAGAACTAGCGAAGCCCCTAACATATAGATGGTTAGGTTAATTTATTTAAGAGACCTCAACAGTCAAGATTGAACCACGTAAAGTAAGAGTGCATCATCGAGAAATGAGTTGGTGTGGTTAATGAAATGAAGAAGAGTGTGATGAAATATTCTTAGACCAAAACCCTCAACAGTCATGTAATAACTGTAAGAACACAAGTGCATCATTAGGGTGTAAGGTGATAGTAATCGCCTACTAGTGACAAAGGTAGTGTGAAGTGGTGGAAGTATGTGGCATGGAAGTAGTGTGAGCATATGCGATGAATTGAATATCACGTGGAGAAGAAATGGGATGTGCTAATGCTAAGGGCTATGGAATCCAATGTGACGTAGTAGCCTGATGTGATGGATACAATTATGCGGTGATGTATGGACATGGTGGAGAGTGTGCATGAGTGAAAAAATGCGGTGGTGGACACACCATGACCCGAGTATCATATGGAGGATATGACTCAGCCATAGTACAAACTCTCTAGAGAGGTAGAGGAGAGATAGACCACACATGCAAGTGAGGGCCAAAGGAGATGATGCCATTATCCTCAAATTGTTACAATCTATCATGAAGCGTAAGCTAATCATTGTCCCTATGGCCATTGATATGATGGTAATTACAATAAGGTTGATTATGCTGACGCTATAGTCAATGTTGTGGATGATTATGGTTGGATGATAAGAAAATTAGATTCTTTTCAAGTAAAGTATGTAGCACATCATGAGGTCTAGCATGATGAGAGAAGTGTAATGGCTCACATGACATAGATGGTGGAGAAGTAGCTTGTTGTGAAGGAGGAGAAGAATTATGCTTCGTGATGGAGTAGGTTGAGCTTGTTTTCTAGGTCGAGATGGATATTGTGTATGATACTCGGCGAATGTCAATAGAGGAGAACTAGATGACACAAAAATGGTAGAGGTAAATGGAGGATCAATGACATGTGTCATAAGAATATATTTTTCTAAGTCTATGACTTTATATCACATAAGAATGAATGAATCACATGTATCATATTGCAATATTTTCTTAAGCATGTAAATCAAAGCACAATAAAAATGAATTGCTTCTCTAGATTGATAGGTTAGCATACTAGTTGATGCATACACTCATTGAACCGTAAGATATAATCGTTGATAGATTCTGATGAGCTTGGATATAAAGTAGGTAGGCACTCAAAAGTAACTCTAGGTCCATTGTTGATGATAAAATGATGAAGGAAAGTGTCCTCCACCTCATAGTAAGTACTAATGGACCTAAATGGAAGATGAGTGTACCATTGTAAAGCCCCATCAATAAGATTGTGTTAAAAGGACTTAAGTAATAACCTATAATCAGAATAGGGTTCCATAGCCATGTAGTAATGTTAAATATGGGAAAGAGGGTCACCATTACTATCAAAACATACAAATGTAGGCATGATAAAGTCCTTAGAAAATGTAGAGTTATGAACCTTCTCGGGAATCGGGTTACCATGTAATGAGTTGTTTTCAATATAAGTATAGTAAGCTATACTTTCTAAAGTGAGAGATTGTAATTGACCGATGACATTCATGAGAGATATTATATCCTATGAAGGAACAATAGAAGATGGAAATAATGTATTAAGTGGTTGCAACTTTCCATGGAAAGTGATCATAGAAATATCAAAAGAAGATAAAGGAGATTCCGATCCTAAAGGAACAGAGGAGTGGGTTTCGTAGAAGCTATAATAGATGGTTGGTAATATATAATATCCATAACAATTGTGTGAATAACATTGTAAACATCCCTATAAGGTGAAGTGACTGATGGAAACATGACGATAGGAGAAGATGTAGATGATGTGATAAGAGGAGATGAATTGTAGGAGAAGAAGGAACAATAGATGGAGATTACCCATGCACTATGCTAAATGTAAACTTTGGAGAAAGTGGTGAAGGATATACACACTTGACAGAATGGAAAGTAGAGGAATCATGGCTATCAATTGTGTCATCAACATCTCCTAAATACTTAGATATGAGAATGTCATTAAGTGTACTATTGATAGCATCATCAACATAATATGAAGGTGTATGAGAACTAGTATATGATGAATGATGAGAATCAATATCAGAAGTAAGAGAATCATGAGATGGAACTATATAATTGGTTTGACTAAGAGAAAAATTAGTATGCACTTATGAGTGATTGTCAATACCAAGCAAGTAATCGATAATAAAATCGTATAAAAATTCCTTAGAAAGAACAAAAGGAGGATCACTAGTAGCAACATAATATTGTGTACAACAAGTAAAGGCTACGGATTTGAGAGTATACTAAGTCCAATGGGAGAGTCTTCAAAAATAGTGGGAAAATATTATTCACCATCTAAGAGTTGTTATTGAATATCATCTAGCATAGTAGGATTACTATAGAGATTCATGAGCTCAGTGATGATGGATTCATCATAGATATGATTGATGATAAAATGAAACATGATGGGCCGAGAAGATGATGAACTATCCTTAGCCATTAGGGTTTGAAGTAGATCCTTGGGTAAAAATGTTCTAAAGTTTTGGCTCACCAAAATGATTAACTAGAATATGGATTTTATTTATTAATCTAAGAAGTACAATAATGCAATAACTAGTATAAAATGAAATATTAATGCTAAATAATTTACTTGATATTTTAAATGGAGTGAAATAGCTGAAAACGAGAAGGAAAAAGATACTAACTTGAAAATAAATTACCTCTCTTTGATCCGGATTGAGCGGAATGATGGAAACACGAAGCATAATGACATCGCACACCTCATAAATTTGTAGTAGGGGAAGATTTAGCTAAACACAGTGCTTGGGGAGGGATTATGGCACTGTGGGTGCCTTGTTCTATAGTATGGGTGCCATGGTGCAGAAAATATCGAACCAGAGTTTGAGTTGGTCGCTAGGTCTCCACAATAACTCACCTTTTGTCATGGGGATGTCGTACTAGCTTCATTGATGATTTCGTAAACCTGTAATAAATAATCACATGCAAAACCCCATACAAATCCTAAAACCCCTAAAAAATAAAGATGCATATGAAGGGATTAGACTATCCTTAATGGCCATAATGGCGGACTTACAACTAAGTGCTACACTACATCTTAGACCGAATGTAGTTCTCTGTGATTTTTTGTGCAATGATGTGTCTAAGGTTCCCTAGTGTCAATGATGTAGAGATAGAGGGCAGTAGCTAGATAGAATGTAAAATGGTGGATGGAATAGAATAGACTTCCCTATCCTATGCATTGTGTGATGAAAATAGTTCCCAAATACGGTTCCTTTCCTTGTGTAGATAGCTAGCCTCGGTAGAAATAGTCCACCCATAATATAGTAAGTATATTGTGATTTTGTAGGGACCTCTTGCTCAGATTTTGAAACTAATGACTCGACTTGCCAACTAGTACCTAGGTGAATGAGATGGAAAATTGTAAAGACCGGCCTTGAAACTCTATATGAGAACCAAGTGCAACCAATACCGGGGTTCCTAAAAAGAGGATTGGGACACCCGTGGGAGCCCTAATCCCTTCCTAGGTGCCCTAGTCAATCACTAGAGATGACCACTATGTGAATAAGAAAAGCTAAAAATCCTGTGAGACGACCCGAACTATGTTAGTAATTGATGATTGTGCAAGATAAATAGTGACAATGACCAACTAGACCGATGTTAGGACCGGGGATGGGCCATTAGTGAAGAATTTTCTTATGCAAGATCCATATATAAAACAACATACTTGGCGGTATAGTTATAGTAGTAAGTGCATGATTTTTTGACTACACCATGTGCTTCCCGATTAGCCTATTTAGGGTTCTCTTTCATCATCCCCAAAATGTTGGCATAGTTGATGGACCCCAACCAATTTTTCCCTCCTCCTCCTTAATGGAGGGTTTGAGACACCACACGACATTTCTTTAGTTGGCCCTTCTTAGTGGTCCTCTATAGTGTAAGGTGCAAGTGTAAAAATGGGCTTGTTGCCACCACTTGGGAGGGGATTTAATGTTTCATTGACTCGTATTGGTGACACACTTGATGGAGATAAAATACATGGGTGCCACCTAATCATCATTAAGATGAACCTTTACCTTGGGGTGTGGCTCTTAATTATGATCAACCACCACTTCCCTCTCATGTTGTTTTTATATGTGCTTGATATAAGCATTTGATGTCTACAGTATATACTTCTTCTATTTACCTATGTGTTCACCAACATGTTGTTTTTTCATTTCTAAGCCATGTGTGTCAACCGAACACATTTTCTTGTAATTTATTGTAAGCATAATATTTAATTTTGACATGATATGATATATCAATGAGCTCCATAAAACTCTATAGGTAATTTATCCTCATAATTGTAAAATTATCAATTTAATATGGTTAATCCCTTCTTACAACTCATAGGTTGGGAGAATACAATTAGGTGGCATCAAGAAAACCACGCCTTTTAACCAAAGAATCACTTTATCTCTTGTATGAAATATTGTTATTATTTTGAAAAATCCTTTATAAATATATTTACTAGGATAAGTGTTCTATGGAGGTAGAAATTTTGGTGGATATTAATGTTTCGAGTTGTAAACAACTACTTTTTGATATTAAATTTATCATCTATTTAAATGTCACATGGAGTTTTCAACCTTAAATTTGATGTTCATTTGAATATTACTTAGAAGAAATTTTTCTTTGAGAAATCAATGAAAATCATAATATTTTTAGCACGCTTGATGGGAATTTGGAGCCGTTTTTGAGCGACACGGTGGTAATATTAGATTGACACCATTTTCATCAACTCTCATTATTATTTAGCCCAACATAGTGGTACAACTAGATTGATACAATTTTTCAACAATGAATAGGATATTTATGGAGAAAGGTAATGTATTTATTGATTATTGTAAGGGTATGTAAAAACTTCAAAATAAGGGCCTTGAGATTGATATCTCTCAACATTTTATTTTTTTAATATATTTAAAATTTTAAGATCTATCGGTACTAGTTTAGACTTAGAACTTGAATGATATTATTGGTGAAAATAGTTAAATTAAGTGGAATAAATTTCCCGAGTTAATGAAAATCATGAGGACTTATACAAAAATTGAAATGCCTCTAAAATATGGAGTAGAATGTAATAGATGAAATTTTTTTGTTTCTAGGTCATGTTTGTAGATTATCTCCCTTTAGGGATCCGAAATGCCTCTAGAATATGGAGTTGAAATGTATTAAATGACATCTTTTATGTTTTTCAAGCCATGTTTTCCCTTTAGGGATCTTCTTGTAGCAAAGATGATTTTTAACTTGTAGAGTACGAATTTGATTTTTACTATAATCACCTAAAATACTGGATGGATAAAGAAATCAACCACTTTATTGATTATATTATCTCTCATGGTTTAAAAAAACAAACAAAAACAATGATATTATTAACATGACATTAAAATTCATTATAGAGGAGAGCACAAACTAAGTCAATGCAACTCTCATTTAAACACACACCCTTATGATTTATTCTATCTATAAAGAATTCAACCTAGTAACATGTGTAGTAGATATGAATATCCTCTCATATAATACCACAATAAATACTCATAATTTCCCCCTCCCTCATTTATTCAATTATTATGGCCACTATTCAATCCAACCAAACCAGGCTTTCAAAAGAACATGATAGAAATCAAGGATTAATTTTCTGAAATTTTGCTCCTTTTCCTCCCAACCATGCCGCGGCGAGTTTTGAAAGATGATCTTTTGTTCAAGTTCGGTATTTTTGGAGAATCTGTACGCGAAGCAGCAGCTCCAATTGTATTAGATTCAATTTTCCGACCACCAAATCCTCTGATTTCACCTATGCGGAACAAATTCTTAAAGCTCGGAGCTTTTGAAGATGGATTAAAACTCTCCTTTGCTTCACCCTCTGCAAAAAGAAAATCCGTTTCAATCATACTGCAATCATTTGAACATTATAAGAAATGATAACAGAGTTCTAAATAAAAAAACACTCCACCTTCAAGTTCCCGCGCTCCCACCATTGATGCCACGAAGAGCAGAAAGGCAATGAACAGAACCGCTGAATGAACACCCATTTTCATTATTACTGTTAAAGACTTGGAGCTTCTGTTGTTATGAAACTCTGAAATGTGTGGTCGTCTCCTCAGCTTATATCGATGAGTTGCCGGCCTATGCCGGACTATTAAAATCCTTGTTTTTAACCAGTGTATTTGGCCTGTACGTTACGTTTGATTTTGTAGGATCGTTTGAATTTTATATGGTAAAGTCCCAATAAGAATTGCAACGTATACCTCGAGATATCAATGAATACAATACTTCCCCATTGGTGACGCAAATTTTAGTTCGTAGTCTTCGTTACTTTTATCGTGCGTGTTGGTTGTCAACGGTTTTAATAAGAAAATGTTATAGTTTGAATCTTATGTAAGTCTTTTTAACTTATTTTGTTATTTGTTTTGGACGGAACCATTTTATGTAAAATTTAGAATTTTATTTGGGAGATGATTTTGCGATTTCTTCTCAAATTTGTAGTTAAAAAATACATTGGTATAAAGGTTACTTAGTTATATATGACATTATTTGGTTATAATGGTGATATTAGTTATATACAATAGTCTATTTAGTTTCAATCGGTTTTATTTCTAATTATATAAGGCCACTTGAGACTTCATCAAGTTATACTTGTTTCTTATTTATAGAGGAAATATTGATAATAAAATGGTAGGAAATATTACTAGCAATCGCACAGAGCAATGCAATGTGAACGTCGAAAGGGATCGGGTAGAGGAGTGAAGGGTGGAGGAGGTGTGAAGGGTTGAAATTAAAGGCAATAAATTTGTTAGTGTCATTTGATAAAGGAGAATGTGAAGTGGAGGAACAGATAGATGGAACCATAAAATGAGATAGGGAAGCTTGCAAATGTCCTTTTTAACCTTTTGATCAAGTGTTGTAAATTTTCTTGATCTATAATTAAATAAGTTATAATGTGGCTTTATTTTAAAATAGAAGAAACAATTAATTTGCTTGACAAATTAGAAATGAGAAGGTGTGTGTTGTTGCACGAGTTCGCAATGGAAAATTCCATGTCGATGTTTTCTTGTTAATGAGAAAGGGACAAAGCATGGACTCTTAGTATCAACATCAGCTTATGTGAGGCGTACTTGTAGTAGAGGATATGGTATACGTAGAAGATATGTGGAAGCATAACTTCGATAACCTAGACACCACCATCCCAGACTATTTTGGCATGGTGGTTAGCACAAAAATGTGGGAATTTTGACAACACTAATGCATTCTAACAATGTCGTGTAAAAAAGTGAGTGCTATCTCATAAGAAAAATGGAGGACCTAAACAAATCCACGGGATGCTATGAATGGGTCTGTCAACATGCCCTTTGAAAGGCATAGTGATTCACACAATGCACATGTTCGATGAGAGGAGGCAACACAATGAAATGTCACATGTGGTTCCAAATTTGAACTCTCCAAAGGCTACTGAGGAACTGTGATGACCCATGCGGAAGGAAAAATATCTTTGGTAAGTGGCCTTGGTATCCATTTTTTCTCATCCTCGAATCCTTTGCAAAGTACCATACATCGTTGATTGTAGACAAGAAGCTTACATATGCCCGTGCACATCACACTTAACGATACAAGAGTCCACAATAAGACGGGACCAAGTGGATGCATAGGTATAGACTTATTCAGTGGTCCTTGTAGATAGGGAAGCATAGAAACCGTAACCTAATATTGCATCTAGCTCATTTTGCACCTTATTTCTCCAAAGCAATGAACATAAATTAAATCCTGACAAAGTACAAGGAAAATAGAAAATTAGAGAGAAAAATATAAAATATGTTGTGTTGTACATAGAGAACATAGATCACATCATTGTCATCAAGCCTATCCTCAAAGCCAAAAGTGGGAATAAATCAACAAAAGAGACAAATGGGTTCAAAGGAAAAATGGTTTGTCAATGTTGTTTGTGCTTCAAATGCATTTGTTTTTTTGGTGAGAAATTGTATGGATTCTTAGTCTAAAACTTCTAATTGGAAGATAAATTCCTCCTTTTTCTCATTTGAGCAACCATTAACGAGGCTCAATTATCAATGATTATTTTTGCATCCTCAGATTTCCTAAAATTATATGAAATATTGAAATGTTACCATTGACATGGTGATTGTCATAATTGTGCATATCAGGAATCCCATATGCTTAGTTGGATCATTAACAATAAAATGTCATTTCCTAAACCTAGTGGTATGCCCTTGAATTGTTTTCAATTTTCACACAAACCATATCTTTCATTTCAAAATAAAACTCTCCTTCAAAATTTATTTAAACTGAATTTCACAATAAAATGAGTAGATTTGTTTTTAATAGAAAATTATCCATAATGTCTTTGTGGTCAGTAACTACGATAGAATTTGGAACTGAAGAGGAATGTGTACTGTAATTAGGGTTGTGGATGAAAAGAGCAGGGAAGAAGTCCTCTTTGACAATTAGTTGTAGGATACAATGGAGGTGGCATGAGAAAAGATGTGCGAATACTTCAGGGCCATTCTTGATAGCTTCTTTGCCAAGATAAGTCTCCATTCAGACCATATCAATATTGTTACCACTTCAACTTTCAGTCGACCTCTCCGCATGTGTCATGGATCGTGAACAAATATCAAATGAAGGATAGCATCAAGATATTCTTTGTCTCTCACATAGGTTGAAGCATAAATGTCATTGGCATCAACATGGAAAATGATTTGTTCAAGCTCAACCACGAAATTAAAAATGTATTTGATAATTACAAAATAAACAATTATATTTTGTCGATATGGTAACAATGAGTGTGTTAGTCAGATTAAGCTGCAGAGACCACTTGATCAACAATTCACATGATCCCATGCTTTGACGATGTCCACTATTTCCTCTCCACTTGTTGTTAGTTTTCAGATGTAGGGATTCTATTTCCCTACAATATACATCTTTCGATGTATTCATGAGTACAATTAAGCATAACCAAGTCTGTATTGTAATGCCTATGATGTACATTCAGACATGACCATAGTTATCATGTAATAATTGTTGGGGACATTTATGTATGACCAAGGTTTGCAAATCTTAGAAATGCAGACTATGTTAGGTTGTGCTATAATGATTAAGGGGTACACTTCAACCTTGTGAGATATCAAAATCAAACCCATGTTGTGTTGTTCTGAGAACTATCTCATCAGCTGCGGGAAGCCTCATTCCCATGCGAAAATCCTTTTGGCGTAACAAGAATCTCAATGGAGATTTGAAGTCAATATATCAATTGTTTGAGATAGGGACTTAAATCATTGATATTCTAAGATGCATTTTGTGGGGCCATTCTATATGTATTCAAGTTTTTCATTGAAATGAAATTCTATTAATAAATTGTTTCAATTCCAGCTTTGCCCTTTTGAATTTTACACAAAAGTGGGAGAAGAAAACAAAACACTATTCAACCTCTCTTGAAACTATTTTTTTATGGTTTTGAAGTTCCATCAAAATTATTCAGACCACAATCTTAGCTAGAATCCACAAGTTAAAACATAATGTTATAACTTCTTTGATTTACTAGTGTTGATCAAGGATGTGCATAAATTGATGTTGTTGACAAGACTGATTGCCTCATAGACATATGACCCCATGGAATGTTGGTATCTTTGTTGGGTTGACCCTAATTTGGCTTACAAATATCTCAGAGACTCTGATCATTTCTGGATTGCAATTTGTAACAAATGAGGCTTCCAAATAGCTCAAGGGTTTATTCAAAAGTGTGAGTGACATTATTATTATAAGCATTCTCTAGAATATGCATGAAAAATTTTTGCGAGAGCTTTGTTTGATATGCCATGTTACATATGCATGAAAAAAATTATATGAATAAGAATGTCATTATAATCCAGCTGCTATAATTGAAGTAATTGTGGTTCTTATTTTCACTTTTTGGAGGCATGGGAGCATTTTGAAACCCATATTGATCTATGATTAAAACACATTTGTATTGAAAAATAAAGTTCACTACCTTCACCAAATTAGAGAACAAATAATTCTAATAGGATTTAGTTAAAAAACCTATAAATCCATATATTTTAAAAAGAAATAGAAACAAATATGTGATAAACACGTGTGGCCATATTTTACTTTGAATAACAATGCCATTGATTTTGAGTAACCTGCATAATGCAACAATAATAATTATGAGTTCTTCTTTGGAGAGAAATCATCCACCTTATGATTAGGAATTCCAGAGGTTGTGATGAAATGAAAAACACTTGTGTACATAGCGATGTTATCTACAATACTACATAAAAGGGGAAGAATTAAAAGTGAGAAAGATGAGGTAAAGTTATATGCACAAGAATTTGTCAAAGTTAAAGACTTGAATTGAATAGTTAGACTTGGAAAAATTATAAAGGGTGGAAATCTACCATTATTAATTGAATAAAATTAATCCTCATTGTTAATATGGTTACAATCATCTCTGCTTGGCCATCCACCATCGAAAAGAGTTGTTTCCATAAGATGCAAATAAATATGTAATTATTGGGAACAAAATGCACTAGATGGGTGAGATTGCTAAGTTGTCTCCAACCAAACCTCTTTTAAATAAATAGTTTTTTAATTTGCAAATAATAGTTTTATAGTATTAGGAAAATTGAGTCTAAAGGACTGAAAAGGAAATCATACCTTTGTTTGTGACAAACAAGAAGAATGGGTGTCAAACCCAATGCTCTTAATTCCCAAACACTATGATGTGTTGGATTGGTTTGCTATGATCAATGAAATACAAGATTACATTGTATATCTAAGTTTGATTTGAAATTCTAGTCAAGAACATACTAAATTATGTCATGGTACATTATTTTTTCAAAAATTGAAAAACATCAAATGAAAAATTATCTCGCAACAATGTTTATCACTTACTCTCCAATGACACTTGAAGCGGGGATGAGGCTTATATGGACCAGGGGAAAAATTTTCTTTCCCTATAGATATGAGTACCATGAAATGCGGTTAACTTACCAAAAACTCTACGAAATTTCACACAAAGAATCAATAAATGGCATTGATTCAATATCACCTGAATACAATGGGTTTCATCTCTACCATATACTTATGGGTACAAATTTAAATTTTTAATAAATCCTCACCGTTCACAAATAAAAACACGGTGAAAAGAATAAAATAAATAAATCCTTCTAACTTAAATAATTAAACAAATTTCAAATTATCCCATTACTATTTTCTATTGTAAAAAAATGACTATTAGATGCACTTTGAGATTTATAATTATAGTGACAGAATACCATTTTCAATACTCATGAAAAATCAGTCCTTACCCACTGTTCCTCCCAGCTCAATGATGCAAACATCAGTTGGACCTTCTTTCCCATCCATGGGAATTTTAGCTACATGTTTGATCCAATCCTGATTGGCATCTGTAGTATGTGGAATTACCTACATAACAACATGTACAATTTATAATTTGTGATCAGTCTTAAAGTTAAAACATATCACTGGAAAAAATTCATCTGTCATGTATGGTATATAGGGGATGGTTCTAGTTAAAACAAGATAATATCCCTATTTCACTATAGGGTGTAGTTTTTGTACCTATGTATTCTTGCCTAGGTAGTTGAGTGATTGTTGAACAAAAGTGTGAAGATTTACATAACATAATGTCATACAAATAAAATAAAGATCGCCAATTTTAGTCTCAATCAATAACTACTAGATTTCATGGTAAGCGGGTCAATGAAGAGTCGATGGAAGATATTTACAAGGAAGAATACATTCCCTACAAATCTAAGATGTATTGTAAGAAGTTTCAAGAATCCTATACCATTTAAACACTAATTTACTTGTCTAAAATTTGAGGTGAACCTCCCAATTCCAACAGAATTTTTCTAGACTGCTTTATTCAAAGCCATACTATATGGTAATTCTTCAAAAATTTAATCAAAATTATGCGGTGAATTAAAATTCTTGAAATATTTTATAAAAACCCAAAAGATAATCCATCATTCACTTGGTGAAAGGATTTTCGGCTCAAATATCTTAGCCATGTTCTTATTCATGTCCATCAAAAGCCCCAAGAAAGAATGTCGCTTCCAAATATCAATTCCATATTCCTTTGTTTCCTCCTTTTTATAGCTACTAGAAAACCCTCCAATATCAAAGGCCCCAATTTGGCCACAATCGACCCTTCTTCGACAAACATGTTTCCAAATTTGTTGTCGTCGGAACCTGAAGTGTAGCATTTAATTTTTTCCAGAAAAGGGAATCCTATTTTTTCTTCCTCGTTCTTTACCGCCCCTGTTTCATCTTCTTCTACCTTACTATTTTTATGGCGCTGCGAAATGTTAATTTCTTGATTTTGATGGTTTATTATTTGTCTTTTATTGTTTTTTCGGTGTTGAATTTCTTGGAGTCCTACATGTAATGCCTAAATTAAATATTATTAAAATGGAATGAATTTTTTTAAAAAGGGATTTTTTTGCTTGGCGCCATGAGTGGTTGAATTGGCGAAGAATATTAAATGAGGGCGGTGGAAGGATTCAATGCAGTTGGATGCGTGGTGGGAAAGCTTTGGGTGGTGTGAAGATAAAGGGGTCTGGTCCAGCACATGGGAAGATGGAGAAGGAGTCAGACCTGTCATTTTCCCATCACAATAATTCACAAAATTTATTGCCCCAGCTGGTGTCCATGCCAAACCCAAGTAAAATTAAAAAAATTCATAGTTTTTTTAGAGTGCAGTGCACTAGAGACATGGTTATCCTCTCGAGATAGTCTCACTATTTCTTATATGTAACATATAGGCCTTCAACCTGATCAGTTCACCCCTTCCATGTACTCCCATCTTGCATCAAAATACTAGCTCTGAGGCAGGGTTTGCACATCCACCGAAGCATAACAAAAAAGGATATTCTAAATGTTATAGTTGGAGGTGCTCTAGTAGGTATCTTTGAAAACGTGGAAGCAAACACTTGACTTGTAAACTGTTTCACCCAAAATACTTGAAATAAACGTGTCTCGTGGACTGCAATCTCCTCTCAGCCTACGCCAAAAAAAGGGGAAGCTTCAAAACAGTTGCGCAGGTTCCTTGGTAGATATGGTTGTAAAAATCATGTACTTGTTGAATAACATAGACTACAGGATATACACAAAATGAGTTTTTGAAAAGTATTAGAAGCTCTCAAGAAAATATGACGGGTAGGTGTAGATCTATATTTCTACAACTTTTGCCAGCACCTTCCCATCCTACGCCAAAATGAGGATTTTCTCTTATGTTTTGTTGCAAGTTCTCTAGCTAGATATGTATGCAATGGTGGAAGCATGCATTTGGCATGTGAAATGTTTGAATGAATACCTGAAATAAATGTGGCATCATAGACTACAACGATAGAAGGTTTTGCACAAAATGGGTTTGTTGAAAAGGCTATAGAAACTTCTGAGCAGATGTAACTAGAAGATTTAAATCCAGATTCGATAACCTCTACTAGCGTCTACTATTTTGTGCCAAATGTGAGTTGTGGAATAGAGTATGGACATCCATCAAAGCATATAAGATAGAGGAATTTTGTTAGATGGAAAGTATAAATGAGCTTCACTTATTTTCTAGTGCTCCTACCTAACCTGCAGTTCGCCACTGAGGTTCATCCACTCATACATGAATAAGAATGATTTGTTTCAAAATACAACTTGATGCTCCTATTTTTTTCCAGTGGATTCACAAATATCTTGCTTAGTGGAGGGTGTCTGGAATAGGAGAAAACAACATCAGGGCTGCCAAAGAATTTGCTTCCTTTTGGGTGGTCATTGTGGGTGGTCTCATTGTATGTGGATCTCTACTATGCATACATGCAAAGTAGAATGATGTTCACAATTTGGGGATTATTGTAGCTCTTGGAACATTATCCTGGCTTGGTGCCTGATGTGGACCTAATGTTTGATTGTATGGATAGGCCGAGGATTGAAAGATCAAAATACAGACGATCCAACCTATCACCACCTCTTTTTTTTTTGATACTGTAGCAAAAGAGATCATCTTGACATTCCTTTTTCCAGTTTGGTCCTTCTGGGGATGGATTACAGAAGATATACGAGGTGGGATTTGTGAAAAGGCTTGAAACCTCTCGCAACTTCAATTGGTTCTTGGAACACCAAAATCACGTGGATTACCTCGTATCCTCTTCACTCGTCATTTCCAGGCATGGTTCATATCCCCTCATCTCTCATAATTTCTATTATTTAGTTTTTCTTTTGCAATGGATTAAAATTTTAAACCAAAGGTTTTTGTACATTTGATTATATTAAATAAACTAGTTTTAAAACAATAAAACGTTATAACGTAACTTACAAGACCTATTTTTCCTTGGTAAACAATGAACTTAAACCCTCACTTCAAGATGATCTAGCAACATCCCAACCAAACTAGATAGCTACAGTACCTCTTTTATTGTGAGTTGAAGTTGACTTCGGTAAATATGTTGACCATCTTGTGGTTTAAATAGATAAATTGTGACTTTCGGTGACTCGCAAAGTAATCTTCGTAACTCTGAAAGGGGGAGGTTAAGCTTGCTTTGTGTACCTTGTTTTGTGAGGGGTCATTTCAATATTTGAATTGACCCCGAATGAACATTTGTGACCTTTTTGATGCCCTTATAGGACCCTTGTCATACTTTTTGTAGACGTAGGATGCTACTAAATCTAAAAATTTGGATTTCATTTTGAACCACCCTTTGAAACCTTGATAGAGAATTTATTATATGTCTTCGCAAACTTGTAGTTTTTTTACTAGACAATTACATCGAACCTTGATTCGAGGAAAAAAAAATTGCAGTATAGTTTGGAAAATCCATTTTGTAGGCCTTTGTTTGCGGTTTGACTAGGTCAAACTGGACTAATTAGGACCAGTGGCTTGAAATATCGTCGCCATTTGAAAAAACAGCTTTTTTAGTTCTCGAGTTCCATCGACTCTGATGAATTATCCATATATGGGGAACATGTAGGAATTTTATCATGGTGCGTACATTCATCAAACGTTAGTTTTGGATGTGGTTTACTGATCCCTTGAGATAAATTTTAATCATTTGCAACTAGGCCAATTATGACCGATGGCCCCAGAAAACTAGCCGCTAATCATACACCGTTCGCTAGTTTCAAATTTTGTCGAGTTCTATGAACTCTTGTTATATAAGTGGGCACGTAGAAATTTAAGCTGTGGTGTGTTTTCTCTTTGGAAGGCGTTTGAAAGTGGTTTCTTAGCCTCCGAGTCGGATTTGAACGTTTTATAGCTAGGAGGAAAATGTAAAAATAAAGTTGTAGGACCTCTGTTGGGTTGCCAATCCACCGTGGAAACTTTTGACACATGTAAATAAATGTTTGCAACTCTATAGTGTAACTTGTGTGAAATAGAATTTTTGACAAAATGGTGTTTCTCTCTCTTTCATTTTCTTTCTCTCTCCTTGGTTACGAAAGGAAGTGAAATGAAATGAAATTAATACATGTTTCTAAACCTTTTCTTTTGAATGTAAACTATAATTATGATTGTATGTAAATGGGAAACTAAAGACATTAATTATGTTAGATTAGGGTGGATTCCATGCTACTAATTTATCGTTGATTTCATGCTCACATGGTTTTGTAGGATGCAAGAATGATAGCGAAAAGGTGATGTGCAATTCATTATTTATTATTGTAATTTATATGGGTCATTGTAAAATGAATATATGTATAATGTAGTCTCATGTTATAGAAAACTTATATTTGAAATTTACTAATATGTATGAGATGCTAGTTTTAGGGATATCTTAGGAAATGTGCATCTAATCATAGGTTCAATTTGATACATAGTTACGTATGGTAAAAAGGTTTGATATATATATGGTAAATGAATTTGAAGTTAATATATTGTAGTGCATTTTCAGTGTTCAATAAATGATTAATTAATTAGCATGTTGTATTCTTACCTTGTAAATGTAATAAAGAGATTTAATCGAAACAATCAACCCTAGTATAAGATTCATGCTTAAGATATCTTCATGTGTGATCCTTCTTACCATAGAAGAGATTGAAACCATAGAATGAACTTAAACTTTGAACTCGATGCAACCTCATAGTTTAGGTAAATAAAACCCGTAGTTTGAGTTTACTATCATAGTCGTTATGTTTAGTGACATTTTCGTGAACCCATATTTTATGAATGACTTGGTCCAACTTTATCCGGAGTATGTGGTTTCCTTCTAGGTTTGGTAGCCTGAGGAGAATGTAATCTTTTCAGGCTCGACACCTTTTTGAGTGGTGAATACCACCTTAGAAGTCACCTTAAGATTCCTTGTTCGAAGTAATGACTATGCAGTGTAACGTTACCATTTATGGAGTAAGTGGAGCTATTAATCCGTTAGTATCCTAATGGACTAATAAGTCTTACAAGTTAGATCTAGAATTTTCTTATCACCGATTGAATTCCTTGTGGGACCCCTAGACAACACAAATGGAGAGAGTGAAATAGTTTTTCTATGACTTAAAATCTTGCTAATAAACTCTTTAGTTCTTCTCATCTAGATGTGTTACCTTGGTTACTAACAACATAACACCTTGGTCTTTCATGAAGGTTGTTTAGCATAAATATGTCCTCTCACCTTAATATCATATATAATTGATGTGTAGATCCTTAGGTGCAATTGGAATTAAACTAAACCTTAGTTGATTAAGAGTTTAAATTAGGGCTTGTGTGTAGTTATAGTGCTTCCAGGTCATTTACTTCTTCAAGATGTTAGATAGGTACTTTCATAACTCTTCATGTCTTAAGGTGATGCAGAGAAAAAGACCTAAGAAAAATGTAATGAAATGAGAAACAAGAGTATATGTGATAATGGTTTAGGAACAAATTTTCTCTTGAAGTCCGTTTGGTATATTTAAGCTTTGAATTTTTGTTAAGAATGGATACAAATTGTTCTTGGTAGGACTAGGCATTTGAGCCAAGTATAGAGTCCACTAAAAATAAAATTATGTCATGTAAATGCTTAATTGAATAAAACTAAATTTGGAACTAAAACAACCATAGTACGAGAACAATTGTGCTTCTAATGGAAGGAAGCTTATAGGAAAGGAAAACTTGAACCTTCACCTCCTATGATGTGTATTATTTTCCCTCGACAACTCCTACGGTTGGTCCCTTGCTTAATGAGGGTAAAATTAAAAACGTCAACTAAACATATTTTGAGAAAAAAACCTTTAGCATAAGAAAGAGAGAATTAAGAACTTTGTATGTGATTGGAAATTTGGAATTTAATTATGTAAGTTATGGAAATTGTCATAAGGGATAAAGAACAAACTTAAATGATGAACAATAAGTTAAATGTGAAATAAATTCAAGAACCTATAGGTGGAAAAAGCAAAAATAATTCCTTGGATAATAATATTCGTGGAATGCTAATCGTAATTAAACTATAATCATGGTAATGATGTGTGTGGGCTTACCAATCCTTAGGTCATATTATCCAAATATATCTCCAAGCTATTTGGATGACTTTTATTTTCATTTGGGCTTTGATGCTTCACATTTCAAGTTGCGCGCCCACAAGCATGCTCATTTGGAACTTTGCATAGGCTATAGTCCTTCCGCACACTCCCCACACCATGTAATTCTTTTGTACGACCGTCTATAGATGCCTTCCAAATTGGCTAAGTTCTGGGTCTTCCTATCACGTGCCCTCTTTTCTTTCTACCGCCATACGTCCTTCCTCAGTTGGATATTCGCACCCTGCTTCCATACTTGTCTTTCGCAAGCATTTATTCTTTTTTACGCACTACGCACATCCACACGCATGCTTTCCCTTCACTTCCCTTTCTCATGCTTTCATTTTACCACGTGCCTTGCTTCCTTATCGCTTTCCTCCCACGTGCCCTCACATGCCTCCTTACTTCTCCCTTCGCATTCTACTCCCCTTCCATTTTCCCCATTTGCGCCTTCTTCCCCTTTGCACGACTTCTTTTCTATCCCCCCGGACCTCCTCGTGCACCCTTCTAAAAATGCCTTAAAATTGGCCATCCTTGCTCTTCCTCTTGCATGCCCGTGTACACCCTATTGTGCCACATGCCCTCCTTGTGTGTGCCTTTCCTCTGCTTCCCTTCCGTGCCTTGCTTTGACTACGAAACTTCAAAATGGCTTAACTTTTGATATAGAGCTCCGATTTTCACAAAATTGGAATTTTCAGAACATGCACGACATCCTCTTAATTTTGATGAGGGTAGTATCATCCAAAATAAGCTCATGCTTATTTTTGGTCAACTAACACCATTTCCCCCCCTTTAGTGCTCAATCTGATTGTTTACATTTTTTTAAGTAATTAAGGATTCCCGAAGCATCTCCATCAGATAGGAAATTTTTCCCTCTCTCGAAAATATAAAGAAGTCCTTCTAACTCTTCATATTTTGCAAGTTGCGGGCTGGCGGGCCTTGGAAGGATTTTTTGCCAAATGCAAGCTGCGGGCTTGGGGAAGACTTTTCACCAAAGGGGAAGATTGCGGACTGGCGGGCCTGGGGAGATATCTTGGCATTTTGCACTTTTCGTAAATGGCTCGGTTTCTATTTGTGGGCGGTGAGCCGGCGAATTTTTTTTTTCTCTCGCCAAAAGTGAAATTTCGGACTCATGGGCTTGAGGAAGACTTTTCACCAAAAACGAAAGTTGCAAAGTTGTGGGGCTGCGGGAGGTTTTTATAATTTTGTGTTTTTTTCACAAGTGGCATAGTTTGTAATCCCGGGCCCATAGGGTTTTATAGTACAAAGTGAGAATTTGGGCCACGGAGTTTTGGGGAAAAAGGTGAATATTCGGGCCTCTGGGCCTGCAGGAGGTTTTGTGATTTTTTTGATTTTTCGCAAATGGTGCATTTTGTAATTTCGGGCTCGCAAATCCATTCTATAGAAGATTGCATTTTCACCAATTTTGTATGGATTCAATGCAAAATTTCAAATGGGCATAACTTTCGATCCAGTGCTTGAAATTCAACAAATTTTATACCATTGGAAAGCTCTCGATTGTCTACTACACAACTACGACTGGATATCTTGATTTGGGTGAGGATCTGGAAAACATATTTCATGCCATTAATATGTGATCCAATTGCTTCAACTACCCAGATTTGATTTTGATCTGCCATCCTTCCTTCTCCAACACACCAAACAGACATGGAGAATCACACTTGACAGATTGTAGGTGGATTTGCAGACATTGATGGTTGGTGGTTGAGCTTTCAAGTTAGATTTCCCCCTTCTCTTCTTCTCCTCTCTTCACTTCATCTATAAATGTAAGAGCTTGGCTCATTGTAAAGGGTTGGACATTCTTTCTTTACGCCCTCCCTTTTTCTCTTCTCTGCAGATGAGTTCGTGGAGCCTCGAACCCCTCCATCCAAATTGTAATGCAATTTCTACCTCTTGGCTACTGTAATGCACTGTATCAATTCTTGGAGCAATAGAATAAGTCGTGGATGATTTCAACCCTCTCTTATGTTTATTTGCTTCTTCTTGATCCCTCATTGCAATTTTTGGTCATATGTGCATGGATATTGTATCACATTTTAATGGTTTGTGTTTAAGAGAAATGCAAGTGTTCATCATTCCTTTGGTGCATCACCTCTATTAGATTAGGTTTTATTTCTTGTATTCCCTTAACCTGTCTCCTTGGAAAGTTAGAGTAGGATTTAGAATGACCCTCTACAATCTGAATGTGTGTACCTGAATAGAGGAATAGGAGTCAACCTTCATCTGGAGAGCTCTCTCGACTCGCAAAGTCCCACACTTTGAGAGATGCTCCATGTTGTGTAGTCACACTGAGAATCTCAACCCATCCAATTGCAGATATTCAGGGGTGGTGTGATTTTGCATCAACATGTAGATATATGAAAATTAAAGAAACGTATCTAGATTCAATCAACTAAATACTCGGTCTTGTCAAATGAAAAAAATCCATGGCAAATCCAAAACAACTTCCTTCACTCGGAATGCCATATCTAAAACATTTCTTAATGAAATCACAAATAATTCATACCGTTGGAATCGTGGCTCCAAAACCAATGCATAGGAATCAAGAAATTAAGGAATTTGACAAAGAATTGATGGTAATTTTGCAGAAAATGAACCCAGTTCAGAACAATGTTTTATTTGGTAGTTAGGGGTGCATTAAATGAAGCATGGGACAACATGGTGATCCTTCTACAAGCAACAAAGCATCATTTCAATTCATTTAATACCTCTTGCAAGTGGTGAGAAGGTAGATTTCGGGATTTTAAATTTCCTCTCTCTCTCTCCTCTCAAAATGCTATAAATTGGAGTGTTGGGGTCATCGTAAAAGAGGTATTTTTGTGTAGAAAAAATCTATCAATTTTTTTTTGTGAAGCCAATGTGCTGCAGGCCCTTATAGTGGACTCCTTGCATGGTGATCTAGGCCCTTCTTTTGTAAAGGATTGAACTGTGCATATCAATGAAGCACTAGATTCAAGTTGTGGATATATCTTCCCCTAGTGTATCTGTTTGCATTCTCTTTGCCCCTTCAATCTCATTGCATATATATTGTGTCTATCTTATGCTATTGTAGGGATTCATTCTCATTGTGTATGCTTGAAACATTGTTGTGAATGCATTTGCTAGATTGTGGAGAACTATTATCACCCCCTCTAGTATGCACCTTGCTTCTGTTTTTACACATTGGAAGACTATTCTCACACTCTCCTCTTCTGGTGTATCACTGCTTTAGTGTAGGATTTGTTTTCATGCATTTTCTCTCCCTGATCCCTTGGAAAGTTAGATTAGGAAAGATAGTTTTTCCTGTATTAGAGTAGATTGTGGCAAGTAGTTTAGGAGCAAGAACCAAATTTCTCTAGAGGTCTATCTCAAGTATCAAGTCCACAACTTGGAGATAATACCCATGTTATCTAATTACACTGTGAGTTCAAGCATACACACTTGTAAAAATAGAAGGGTGCTCGAATCGGAGATAACATGTCCCTTTTCTTGGTGTTGGGTCATTGCTAGCATTCGTTCATTGGGAAAAGTGTGGAATTGATATGTATAAGGTGTTGTCATATGTCTATGTGAGTCGATGTCTTATGTAAGTGTCATATGTGTTATTGAGTTTTTGTATTTGGAGCCCTTGCGGTGTTGTGTAGTGAGCAATATAAGTAAAAAAATATCTTGGTATTTTACTATTGTATTTATGTGTGTAAAATGTGGACGTTACACTACACGTCATTCTTACAATGAAAACAAAGAGTTTTACGATGAAATGATTTTTGATACAAAGCAAGTATAGCCAAATGAAATAACATTAAGTAAAATTATTGGGGAAAAATATGTCTCTGTGAAAACTTGCAATCTATGACACTTTGTCTTCCTTTTCCATCAAAGCTCCACCAATGCGCACGTGACCCAATGTCTTTAGAGACATGACATACACGATAAAAAACCATCATTTCCCGCATAACTCTAAACGTCATTTCTCTACTAAATAATAAAAGCACGCGTTGGAATTGATATTGCATTAAGTCATGGACCCTTGGCTTCTCTCTAAGTTTGATATTTTAGGCGTAGCAATGGAGAATCAGGTTGTGATTGCCATTACTAGAGTTTAGTCCTTCTCGAGAGAGTGGAAATCAAGCTGCTCCGCCATATTATGCTAGATATGACCGCCTCGGAACATTATAGAATCCTTCTCATGCATGCAACATCTAGGTTACTATCATCAACTTACATGCCTTGAACATTGATTATGTGAGGGATAAACGATTGCAGAAATTTCATGCATTGCAGAAAATTGGGGATTTTTTGAGATCACTAATCATGGAACCTCCGAGACTCTTATTTCTCGGAGTGCGGGCGGTGGGCATGGCCTTCCTTGGCCTTCCAATTGAAGATAAAGAGGTGTAAAAAAATTATAGAGTAGGGAATCCCGTGTTTTGGTTCCCTTATGGCACGTACAAACTAGCTACTCATAAATAGGACACCAGATCACCATGCAGACGATTATAGGCGAGGCGTCACGTCAACATCGTCTCTCGGATCATCCCCATTGTCGATTAATCACCTATTTTTTGTAAGTGTGAGAGGCTCTTGCTAACATATAACACGCCTTTTAGCGTAATTAATCAACGTGATATTAATTTCATCCTTATTCCTAGAGATTTAGAGTTAATTGCCATTCAAGGACTGATTACTCTCTTTTGAGCGTCTCATCTAATATCCTTTTAAAATATTTTCCCTTTTATCTTTTTCACATTAGATTAGAGTGAATGTGTTTGTTTGATTATTTATATATCATTTGACAATGTCATTGTTGTTAGGAAGGCATGGAATAAGCTTGGATATCTAAATAAAGAACCATATTCCTCAAACTATATTTTAAGATACTTTATGATCAATTTGAATGGTCATTTATTCTTTCTATACTCAAAGCCCTTGGGTTTGGATAATGTTCACTTATGTAGTTCAAAATCTAATTTTAGATTGCTGATCTTATTTTACTATCATTGAAAAACCGTTTGATAGATTTGGGATCTTTTCTTCTATTCGAAAAGGGTGCATTGTCACTATTACATTTTATGTTCTCATAGTAGAAGCTATTGGATACTTGCTTTTTCATTGTATTCGAGAGGGAATAATAAGGGAATTTTCCATTGAATCAGACTTCAAAATTAATTAATGGTTATGCGATTAATGATTATTTACTCAACCTTTAGGACAAATAAGTGTCTTTTATGAAGATTTGGATAGTTATATATATTTTTCCAAAATATATAGTTTGAGTATTCAATTCACCATGATTTACTATTAATATAATATTATTCTCATGTTACACTAGCTACAAATATTTTAATGGTATTGGATTAGAAGAGGTGAATAATTTACATTCTTATCTAATCCTTTTCCTTTCACGTTTTCTCCCTCTCCTAAAATGACAATGCAATATTTATCACGTGGATAAGAATTCTTTTCGATATTCACACATATTTATCTAACTAGAAAGTCTTAGTATGCACCAAAATTATTATAACCACCCACATTTATGATTATTTTTAGCCTCACTCTAAGGCCTCATATGATAACCAGATCAAAATAGTTAAGATACATTGTATGATCTAAAATAAAAAATCATCCCTAGTTTTAAACATGGAGTTATGGGCTGGTTGTTTCCTCATGGAAAAAGAAGGTATGTGGATCATTGACATACACCACCAAAGCAAAAATTTCTTTAAATTAAGTTGGTAGCAAGGTATGTGGAGGGAATTGAGGCTTGGAAAATCTTGTTGAAGCATTATAATTTAGTAGGTTCTTCCTATGGAAAGATGTGTTGGAAAATCGTAGGATTCGCATGATAATAAGTTACAATAGAGGGTTCCTTTATAGAAAAAAATAATATAGAGAGACCGTAAACTTATTAAATCCCAAATTATGTTATCGGGGGATGCATATAGAAAATAATTATCTTTTAATCCCCATATTTTTTTATTTTATCATATCATGACATTATATGTGTAATCCACTTACATATAATCCTTGGTATAAATTCCCTTAGATTTATCTCAAAATGTCTTATATTTATATAGGAATTATTCCATTCAGAGATTGAATATCTTGGACTATTTATAGAGGAAGTTTCATTTCTTAGCCTCAAAATTTCCATATTTTATTTGCATGGTGGAAGGATTGTTGATGGAATTTTTATATTCATTTTAAAAACTATTCTTCAAGGATAGTATATTAGAATTGAGTTAATTCGCTTAGATTTGGACAAGTTCAATAGGTGATGGAATATGTATTCTTCTCATTCGTGCAACCGACTTACTATATTGAATAAAATTTATAATACCAAGAAAGAACCTAAAATAGCTAACTTTATATGGTATCTAGTGTAAAAATGATTTCCTCTTAGGGAAAGTCTCAAACATATCAACATCCTTATTTCTATTGTTATTGTTTGTATTCTCACCTTGAATGTTTTATGCATATGTATGGGTTTTTCGGAGAGAATTGTGGGAATTTTTAACCTTTCAATATATATCTGTGTTCATGTGTTTGTTTTCAAAATAATGCTAATATGAGTAAAGACTAACACCTAAATAGCCTTAACTTAGCAAGAATTGAACAACAAACTAAACACCATCAAGATAAGAATTAAACAAGGGTTAGATGCTAGCATTCATTAATACAAACTTTAAAACTAACAATGCTAAATATTTAAACTCCTCTATTCCCCTACAACAAATAAATGAATGGACCTAAGTAAGCTCCATGGCTATCAAAATAGTTGTCCTTAGTATGCCAAGTAACCTAGGAATGAGGGCCTATCAAAGTTGGGCTACAAGACCCCTTTGACACCTCCCATATGACCTAAGCACTTAAGAAAGAGGCTTAACTCTTCAATATGATGAACTCTCAAAAGGGCAAAAGACAAGCTCTTAGTCTCTTTGCTATATGCTTTGCATTTGCTCTCTAAGGAGTTAGGTGTAAGTAAAAAGGTAGGTGGAGGGCTCTTTATATAGCCCAAAGGATAAAGGATTCAACAAATTCTCATGACTGTGGGATAAAGGTAAAAAATGATTAGGAATGGATAAGGTTGCTTTATTAAAGGTAACCTTACTTTAGAAGGGTTTAATTTATGCTTAACAAGTCATGGGAGTTGGGGGGTATTTTAATTAACCAAAGGTGATTAACTAATAGGTAGATGTAAGCTTATAGAAGATAATTAGAGGAATATTAGTATGATTTAGGCTATTAGAAGGGGATTGAATCAATTAAATATTGATTTATTGGTTAAATGGAAGGGAAAGATAATTAATTAATAATAATAATTAGTCTAGGTAGAAGGGGTGATTTATTAACAGAAGGTCATTAATTAGGGTATTTGTTGGATAGGCAACTTAATTAATTAGCTTAGTGTAATTAATTAATGATGATATGAGGGAAAATGAGTGCTTTTGATGATATGTTGTTGATTTGTGAGAAAGGGGATAATTAGTGCAATTTAAGTATTTAAATTGCTTGGGCATAATTATAGGTGTCTACAATATCATTTCAATGGAATATTATTTTACTTGGGGATTGTCCTAATTGGCGTGCACACATTGTTATTGTTTGTAATTTCTTTATATATTTTTATTTCATTTACAAAAACATAAAAAACGTAAAGATTTTTTCTACCGATAAATTATTTCTCACTATTTTATTGTTTAAAATTTATTTTAATATCCTCAATATGCATGTAAATTTAAGCACATGTCAAGAGCGTAGCTATTGAGTTTAAGATTCTAGACATACTTCTCTATAACTGGTGGAGTTCTCCATGCACTTTAAGCCATGTGTTGTTTTATTAGCCTATCTAGGTTCTCCTTCATGAACATCCAAATGTTGGCATATTTGATGGAATGTACAAATATGATACCTCCTCCTCCTCCATGGAGGGTTGGATCCAACTACCATGTGACAAGTATTTATTTGGCCTATCTCGGTGGTTCTATAGTGTAGGGTGGTGTTAAAATGGACATGTTACCACCATGTGGGTGGGGAGTTAATGTTTCATTGTCTCCTGTTGGTGAAAATCTTCATGAAGATAAGTGAGTGCCACATGTAGGCACAAAAATATGCACAAAATCATTATTACATCATGCATTTATTATATTTCTATATACACTATTTTTGAAAAATTGAACAAGGTCATAGTGACATCAATACTTTATTGCATCTCTCTTTATGGCTTGATTCAACCCCATCTCTTAGTATTTTACATTTTTTGGCTTGATTTTGAGTAAGCTTACAAAGATCTTTGGTAGTTGTCTTTCATTGTCTCATTGTATCTTTTTCTAGTTCTATACCATACAATAAGGTTAGGACCATACATATGGTCATGAAAATTCTTTACGGTCTTGACCCCTCTTTCTTTTTAATTAATTTCTCTTTATGGGCCAATTCATTACTTGTTTATCCTTTAAATTATATCTTTGGGTTCTCCTTTCCTTCCACTAACGTCCAAGTTTTAAAGTAAGGAATCATATATACACAAGTATAAGTTAAGCAATTATTATATAACAATACATTATTTACCTATCATATATTAAACTAAAGAAGATAGAGATATATTTCCATACTGCATACCTAGTATAAAAAGGCCTAAAGATGGATTTTGCATTTGCAAACAATGGTTGTTATTGCGATTAACTAGGATAGCCTGCATGATTAATGTTGAGGCACAAGGACTAAAATAGGTCAAGGGATAGTTGAATGCACATTAACACAAAGAAATAGGATGAGTACATTGATTTTGAAATGTAGTGCAATGTCGAGTGACACACAAATGGGGTGACCTTTGAGGTTATTCCAACTTAAGAATTTTCATCTTTATTATTATAGCTAATGATTTCTTGAGTGTGTTGTACGATACTTAGGGTTCATTTTGTAGGTTTAGGTGCACCATATAAGGTTGCATACAAAGTTGAATATATACTAAAGAAAAGTAAATTATTACACAAAATGACCATGTAGGTTACAAATCCCCATTCTTTACACATGAAAACTGTATGGTTTAGTCATGATATTACATCCATTCTTGACCATTCGGCAATGTCTTTTCCAAATATATCTAGAACCAAAAAGTTGATTTTTCTAGTTCACAAACATTGTTCTTGTTCTAAACCACTAATTGGAACATTCGCATACCCTTTTAAACCAGCTAAATGCATATTTCCATCTCGATTTAAATTCTAATTTCATAAATTAAAATGTTATTATGATGGCTATGTGATATAATTCTATTTCTAATATGTAAAGTATACATCTATATGTGTTTACAAGGTTAGTTATTGTACAATATCTATTCAAGAAAACCTAATTAAAATTAATTAGGGTTGATATATTTTTTTTAACCCACTTTTGATCAAATCCTTCACCTAATTTAGGATCTTAGAAATTCCTTTACGTTAAGATTTTTGTTTTCCCAGAGACCTACGGCTTATTTAGGGATTGTGTGTAATTGTTTTGTATTAGTTTCTTGTTCTATCACCATGGATTACTATAGTGCATTAAAAACCTAAAATGGTTACCATTCCTCTAAGAAGATCCATTTGAATTTAAAAGGAAGAATAACTAGATCATACCAAGCCAAGAACTCGGATGTTAATCAAACACCAATCAATATGATGAAAAAAATCACCGAATAACTTTACATAAAACATTTTCAAACAAATGAGCAAAAAATATCATATATTATTATGGAACTCAATGAAATAAAATGAGAATGTGTCTTGATTATATAGGCATGGTATAACAATCTAAGAACCGGTCAAGGTTGTAGATCAAGCCATAAATCAAGGAAAGAACTAGTCAAGACCATAGATTTAGGAAAGAAATAGACATCAAGGATCTAGTTAATGCCATAAATCAAGGAAAGAAATAGTCAATACATTCGATCAAGAAAATGACTATACCTAACAACTAGATAATATATTCCTAATATCTAAACAAATAAAAATAAATATCCACACACATAAGTGGGTGAGGATAAATAAAATAAAGGTAAATACAATACCTAGGTGAACATGAGCTAAGGTAAATACATAATCTAACACCCCCTCTCAAGTGAACTTAGGGGCCAAAATAGAAGTGACATGTCCACAAGATGAGTCTTGACAAACTAGGCCTGATGAGGTACTTATGTACAATATATCCATGAAGAAATATTGAACCAAAAGAAGGAAAGAAAAAGAAGAAGAAGGAATATTTTCTCACAAACACCCCCAAGAACAAGTTCTAAAACCCCAAGCATTCCATGCAACTCAAGGTAGCGAGGTGTTACAAAAGGCTTCGTAAATATGTCTACTGATTATTTGTTGAGTCGGAATGTAATCCAAGAAAAGAACTCCATCCTTAATGTGCCGATGAATGAAGTGAATTTGTATCTCAATATGCTTGGTCCATTGGTACTCAATTGGGTTGCGAAATTTGAATTACACTTTGTTTGTCACACCAAAGTACATTCGGTGAATCTTATGGGAATGCAAACTTTGTCAATAATTCAAGCCAAACAATTTTGATTCAGCCATTTGTAAACGTTTCCCGTACTCACGCCTCACGAAGATGAAAGTGGAATAGCCTTTGATTTTTACATGCCCAACAAATTAGAGTAGAACCAATACAAAAACGATATCTAAAATTGGAATGCCTATCATCAATAGAACCTTCCCAATCTAAATATGTATATCCAACTAACTAAGTAGAACCCCTAGTGTAGTGTAGGCAAAAGTGGGAATTAACCTCCAAATAGCATAAAATTATTTTAGCAGCTTATCAGTGACTACTATGAGGAGAATGTGTGAATTTAGATACATGCCCTACTGCAAATGAAATATCAGGGTGAGTATGGGTCAAGTACATGAGACTCCCATTTAACTACCTATACAACGAAGGATCACAAAGTGGTGTGGTACATGTGGAAGTAAGAGTAACCCTAAACTAAAAATGAAATGGACTTGGATTGCAATTAGCCATATCAAAGCATTGAATAAGACCATGGGTGTTCTTCTGCTGACTCAAATGAATCCCAATACATCGAAAAATTGGTAAACAAAGGAAATAATACAATAACCCAAGATCTATCATGTGAAACTATATAGAAAGAGGCCTCGAATAGTTTGAATGTGTGAAGAATAACTATGGCCGTAAGTAACAAATCATCAATGTATAAGTCAAATATAACAATATCCTCACCAACATACTTTAGATATAATCTATGATTGGAATGGAAACGAAAAACCTAGTAGATAGAAGAAACTAATCTATCTTATCATACAAAGCCCAAGGGGCTTGTTTGAGACCATAGAGACCTTTGGAGTCTACAAACAAGAGAAGAATCCTAATAATTCCAACAGGATATTACATGTATATTTCCTCTTATAGATCTCCTTTTAAGAAGGAACTCTTCACATCCATTTGGTATATGGTCCAACTCTATGATGCAAAAATAACAAGTACAAGGTGTAAATAATCCCACTCCTATATCCCACGAGCCTTTGAAAAGGACTGTAGATCCTCATAAATTTCTTGACACAAAATTCAAGAACATGTAGAATATGCGTGATGATTCCTAGTGGGTGGAAGTTCTATATGAAAGATGATACCTCAAAAATTATAGTATGAGCCCACTTAGGTATAGTGACAACATCGGTGGGAATAGGATCCTTAATGGCATGTATAACCACCTTATAAACCTCCTCAAAGAAATCATCCTCAAGATGAGATGAAGAATAAGGAGGCATGGAAGAAGATGAAGAATCATGAGGAGTGAAGTGCTCATCAAACTTAACATGTGTTCAAAAATAACGTCATGAGTTTTAGGATCTAAAAGTTGATAAGCTCTCATGTCCTTAAAATACCCTACAATAATCAAGGATTTTACCTTCTTATCCAAATATTTCCTTTTCTTATTTGGTTCAAAGGCCCAAGAAAGGCTCCCAAAGACTCAAAAAAATTAGACAATATGGCTTAGTGTTAGACCAAGTTTCCTCTAGAGTCAAATTCTCATGTGCTCTATGTGGTATCCAATTCGAATATAGTTAACATAATTAGCTACTTCTTCCTAGTAGATACGACGTAAATCTCTAGAATGCATCATAGTTATCCATTTCCTTCAATTTTTGTTCTTCCATTTTGATAATCCATTCATGTTGTGGAGTATGAGGAACAAAATCTTTGGTGAAGAATGCCTTGACTTGTAAAAAAAAAAAAAAAAACTCATTGCTGAAGTACTCCCACTATTATCATCACGAAGGTTCTTTTCGCAACTAGAAGATTGTTTCTCAACCAAAGCCTTGCATACTTTGAAGTGTGACAAAACATCACTTTTGTACTTGAGAAAATAAACCCAAGTGTGCCTCAAGAAATTATAAATAAAGGTAAGTACATACTTAGCTCCATTGAAAGAGGGGGTAGGAAAAACCATCAAGTCACTATGGACAAGCTCAAGTGGTGAAGGAACTCTCTTGGAAAAATTATTAGGAAATCCATCTTAGTTTCGTCTCCATAATGCATAGCCAAAGAAAAATCCCTTAAGACAAGAAAATCTAGGAAGACAAACTACCATACCATGAGTGCTCAACTCCTTCAAATATCTATAATTGAGATGTCCAAATATTTCATGCCAAATCTTACTCTTTGAATCTGCATGAGAAAAACTCTTGTGCCTATAGAGGAAGTGTCATCAAAACCCTCAAAGTGATATAGTATGGAACTATGTTCAATAATACCTTGAGCAAAAAGTGAATGAGGATCCAAAAAGTTTGTAATTCTACCCCATGTGGTGTAAAATTCATTGGTTTTCCTTGACTAGAATGAAAAATTTGATATATAGAAATAAAATTTGTGGTAATATTAGGAACATACATTGCATCTTGGATACTTTCACAATCAAGGTTTATATCACCTTTTCCCTCAACAAAAAGAAAGGAATAATATTTAACCTCAATTTTGGAAGTAGAAATTAAACCTAGAGAAATAAAAGAATCCTTGGAAGAAGTCATGTGATGAGAAACACCGAGAATCTATAACCCAATTATCTACAAGTAGTGAATGAGATCTCCCAACAACATTAAGTGCTTTTCCACATTAATTATAAAAAGGTGGAGTGGAGATATAAATTTAGTGTTTCTTGAGTGCATCTTATAAGGCTTACATTCACTTATAACACCTATGTTCTTCATGACCACTACCCCTATAAAAAGAGCATGAAACACTAGACTTATTCTTGGATTTAGAAGACTCCTTGGGTTTATATTTTTTTATTATTTTGGTTTAGGAGTACTTTGAGATAGAAAGGGGTGGATTTGGTTGTAATTTTTAGTTTTCCCTTGCCCTTAGGATTAGATGCAACTAATTCCTTTTGAGAGGTGAAAACTCAAAGTAAGACAATTTGGATTCTTCCCTAGTAAGTCTTTCACAAAATGTTTCTAAGTTAGGAATTTTGAATGTGTCACCTAAGACATTCATGCTAGAGTAAAAAGTAGAAGAAAATATTTGAAATGGTCCTCTCAACTTGGATAGAATCAAGTAAACACACTCTTCATCTTTTTTATCTCTTCCACTCCCCTTCAATTGTGTCAACAAATTCTTGAACTTGGTAAGATAGTCTATAATTATTGGAAAATCTTCAAGATTAAGAGAGGTGATCTCAATATCAAGTTTCATAGCTCTCATATGATCCACCTTACCAAATAAATCCTCCAATTTATCCCATATTTTGAAAGCAGAGTCACATTTTCCCAAGTGAAACAAAATACTATCCCTTACATAAGTTCCTACCAAACTCGTAAACTTATAAAATTTTCTTTGATCTTGAATTTTCTCATATTCTCTAGTGAACATTGGTTGTTCTAAAAAGTTAAATCCCATAATACTTTCTCGCTTAATTATTATTCCATTTGTGGTTTGCATGTGTTGCAATTATGTGTTTTTAATGGCTCGACATGATCTAATATAGAAGTAGATAAATACACCATCCTAAAAAATCACCAAAAAAATGCAAGAAACAGAAATGCAACAAGACCCCAAGCAATGCAAAGTAAGAGCCCCCAATTTTGGTACTTTATAATGAGTGTGTGTTACAATATGAAAATTTATAATTATAGTTCAAATCTCAAAGAAAATATTTCCAATGGAAAGAGAACAAAAAAAAATCACTTTTGCACAAAACGACACTCAAAACAAGAGTTACTAATCAAAAGATACAAGTTTTTCAATATTATGCTCTACTATTTATTTTATTTTATAACACAAAAGAAAAAAACCACGTTCGGATCTCGAAAAACCGAACTTGATTTTTGGGTTTTTCTTTCTTGTTGATATGAATCCGAGGTGAACTAGTGCGTTCTCTGCAACAAAAAAACCAAAAAAATGATTGCCTCTAGAAATGGTCAAGTTTATATTCAATCTTAGGGTTTTGCCACCTTAGGATCCAATGAAAGGATATGTTTTTCATTAAAAACATGCATAAAAAATACGGAAAAATACCGAATATATGACTATACAAAAAAGGTGTGTAAAAGCGAAACTTACGGATGGATGTAAAAACAATCTCTTTCTCTCGATACCATAAAAGGAATGATAACAAGATCGTACCAAGCCAAGAAATTAGATGCTAATCAAGCACCACGATCAATAAGATGAAAGCAACTCACTAGAATAACTTTACATTAAAATTTTGCTAAAAATGAGCAGTTATATCTTATATTATTATCGAACTCAATGAAATATAATGAGAATGGGCCTTGCTTATATAGGCAAGGTATAACAATCTAGGAACCAGTCAAGGTCATAGATCAAACCATAACTTAAGGAAAGAACTAGTCATCAAAGAGCTAGTCAATACCATAGATTTAGGAAAGAACTAGACATCAAGGATCTATTCAATACCATAGATCAAGGAAAGAACTATAACTAACAACTAGATAATATGCTCCTAATATCTAAATAAATAAAAAGAAATATCCACACACAAGTGGGTGAGGATAAATACAATAAAGGTAAATAAAGTGCCTACAGAGAAAATGAGCTAAGGTAAATACCTAATCTAACATAATTACGGTTTCACACATTCTCCGATCTTTTTAATCCAATTCCTATTTTTCATACTTTAGTGAGATGTGTCTGCACCAATTGGAACGTATAAATGAGACTTTTAGTTTTGAGATCACCTCAAAGTAGGAGGTTGTTAGTGATGAGTTTCCTTTTCTCTCCCATCTTTGAGGATGATATCATATTCAATTATGTTCAAAAGGATAATTCCATTGTGTTTCAACACAAACCATCTCATTTTACCACTCTCGACCTAAGGCACTTCCTTCTACTTCATCTAGTGCACCACTCAAAACTGTAGAGCATATTTTGGAAATTGTGTTCCCCACACTCACTACCACTAGTATTGGTGTTCTTATCTATGAGAGTAATATATATGTTTGGGAAAGTAACATAGAACAATCACCTTCCCCTCCACATGTAATGATCCTCCTATTTGCATAGAGCTTATATACTCTAGTGATGATGATATTATTCCTTGTGTACATGAGAACAATATTCCTTCTTTCTATACAATGATTTATCATGTTCCTTATGCTTCTAATAATGATTTAGAATCTATTCATAGTGAATACCCTAGTGATGACACACATGATGATTCTTCTTTCCTTGCATGTGATGTGAATGAACACAATTGTGTTTTTCCTCTTCCTCTTAAATGAAAATATAATAATATTGATTCTAGAATATCTATTTCACTTCTATGTTTCTACTATTCTATTGAATGTAAAAAAATGATATTTCTTGAACCATTAATGTTTCTACTAATACTCTTGAAACTAACAATGATATAAATTTTTCTATTGCTAGTGTACATACTATTATTGATATAAATCATGTTTCTACTTATCCTCCTAAAAATGTAATGATTCTATTATTACTTCTTCTCCACCACTTTTAGATGATAATGCATATATTGATGAAATTGTTTCTATTTCTCTTGGGAAAAATAACATGTTGATTATTATTTAGTTTCATATGATACACATAATATAATTTCTTCTCTTAGTGTGAATGATCTACTGGATATTGGTAACACTCCTCTAAAACCTCAATGTGCAACCAAACCCACATAAATCTAATTTCTACCAATGACACATAACCTCATATTTCCTTTATATGAAATGGTATTCCTATTCCCACTATTAATGGTAAGGTACAAACCCCCAATGAACCTTTAAATGTCTATGTCATACCTCCTCAAGTGGTCCTCTCTCTTATGTATGTGATAGGATGTTTTCAATGTAAAGTACATACATTGATTTTTAAACTGGTCAAAATATTTCCTCCACCTATGGACCCTTAAAGGAAACTTATTTTAATTCCTATTTTACCCCAAAAATTAAGTCAACTTAAGAAAATGCAATTAAATAATGAAATACACTGCACAAGGTTGATAACAGAGTTCGATAATTTCTTACATCTCCAGGTCCATTTATTGGAACAACTATTTCATTATAGCAATTTAATTATAAGTACAAGAATAATAACTTACAATACTATAATGAAGTGTACAGTTCACGATGAACTCATTGCCAATCAATCCAATAGAATTCAAATTGATCTTGGAAGCTTGCTCAGTATTCTGGTATAGTTCCTCGAATTTACACTTTTGATGACTTCGCCTCTGCTACATGGTCTCTAGCCCCTACAAAGAACTAAGTTGAATAGTGCCTAGGGTCGACAAGCTCCACCATCATGCTGACTTCTCCTATTTTGCGCAGCCTCCAACCTCTATAGAGATCTATGCTAGATATTAGTGTCATCAATGAGATTCTTAAGATGATCCTCCTCCGTAGTATCTAAATACCGCCAACTCCTCCACTAGAGATTCTTACAATATCTTGATTTTATAACATGCCTAGTGAATAGAATATGAGCTCTAAAAATTCTTTTCAATGATTGCACATCCCTGTACTTCACAAATACGTCTTTAGGAATTGACATGAGAATAAGGCTTAAATAGTGTTTATAATAATATTCGATTTAATAATAATTAACTCACAATTTAATTGCGTATAAAAATAGGTCTTATAATTCCTTAAAAATCTTCTTCACGATCTCGCTTATAATGCCTCACGCTAATATTTTAAATTACTATTTTTAATACTTTGCAATATGAGATCCACCTCCTTCATTTACTAGGGGTCAGCCCAATTTTTCCAAGTAGAATCCACATCGGCCAACACTAATTTAAGCCAACTCGGTTGGATGTGGTAGTAAAGCGGTTCAAAACCTGTGGGATAGTTTTCCCCCTCACTACTTCACATCCCACATTTTTTGTGCAGATCGGTTTTCAAAACCAGTTGCACATTTAATCCCACTCCACGTCCTTCTTTGCTGCCGATTAGTCCCACAATCGTGGGCATACAACTTGCATTATGCTTTTTATAGGATCGAACGCAGCACATTTCTTTGTCCTCAAACTGCTTATCTTTCTTTTGGATTTTGATCTACCACATGGTCTGCTTAACACGTTGGTTAGTTGAGGTCGCTTGCATTTTTGGTTGGCGTTGGTTCAACTCGTCAACAAGCTCGGACCGATAAACTTGGCTTCAAACTCATCAATGATCTTAACTTATTCTAAGCCTATCTCGGTGTGCAATTCAATATGATCTTTGTCTTTGGATATCTCAGTTTTTAGCTTGATGAGCTAATAGGAATACTATGGCGGTTGCGTCCCCCTTAAAAACAAGACTAGATTGCACTGTTGCAAATCTTTTTCTACAACTGGCAAAGATTGGAGGTTTACAAACACTTAATTTTTCTCTAGATCACATCTGACATTATGACGACACGTTTCTATTTTCCACAACATTCTCAGTCTCTACATCATTGTGCCTTTCTTTTTCTATAAACACCTTGTTCCTCCATAGACTACATCCGAAGTGTACAATATCCATTTTTTCCATTCTAATAGGCACTATCAATCTCTCAAATCCTTATGACGTAGTGTATCAATCCTGGGAGATTTAGGGAAACTCTTCGCATTGATTTTATCTGTATCACACGTCCCGACTGGGAGGATTTTGTTCCACCAAAAGAGGACACATTCATTTTCCCATTTCCTACAGAACATATATCTGCAGTAGACTCTACGACCTCTTAATATTCTACTTCAAAATGGACAAGCTATGTCATTCCTTTCCTACAGATCATTGACAACTCACTGCAAGCACAATATCACATAAAATGAATAGTTTGAAAAATACATATCCAATCCTAGGAGACCAGTCTGACTGATTCGGTGATCTACCAATGAATTTGTTTGTACTAGTGTTGCATTCCCTAAATGGTGAATTTCTTTATCTGTAAACATGTTTCCCATATACAGGTATTAGACTACATGTTATCATCAATAGTCAACAATGCTATCAAATATATCCAAAACAAATTATTTTTGATTGTCAATGTCAAAATGAAATGGACTCATTTGTGGGAAATTCGTTGATGGATCCAATGTTGACTCATACTCAACTAGTAAATTATCAAATTCTTTGAAAACCAACTTTTTCTTACCATTTCTCAGATGGTTTGTTGGATGAAGTTTCCAACATCTCTCAACCTTTTTTCCACTCATGTAATAATGAGTGCAGATGTCCCTCTTGTCTTCCTTCTTAGACGAGGAATCAATTTTCCATTTCTCGCTCCTGAATGGAGAGATTGGTCTTCAACACCTTCCTTGTTCTTGAGGAACGACATCAAATTCTTAATTAGTGTCCTTCTATTCCAATAATCGGCAATAGAATGGGTATTTTCCCCACAAAAAGTGCAAGGGAAGTGTTTCCACATATTATGTATATCATAGCCATGTTGCTCAAATTGAGAAAGAGAATAAGAAGTTTCAAAACTTACATTGCTACCTCTAGTGTTAAATTGAGTGTAACAATGAGGAGGTGGAATTTCATTACCTATGCTTGTTGTTTGTGTACACTTTATGTCATTCAGCTATGATGACCTTTTCCTCTACCCAAAGGAATTATGTTGTGTTAGCGATGTAGTTACTTTGTTGTTGGAATCTATTCTTCCTTCAAAATGCCTAGAACTATCTCTAGTTTCCATTTTTCTCACTAGTGTAACCCCATAAACTATCCCTTTGTCATGTTGCTGAGTTTTTCTTCCATATTTCATATTATTTTAAGTTTTTTAAATCAATATTTTTAGTTTTGTAAGAAAATTTAACCAAGAATTTTTTTACAATAAGTTGATAAAATCAAGTAAAATGGAAATATGATGGTTTGAATGTGAATCTTATATGAATATTTAAATGAAGTTTTAAAATAAGTTTTCAAATATATTTTTATGATTTTATAAATCAGATTTGAATCAGTTCACGTTGATAAAAGGATAAGAACTAATAAGTTGAAGAGATCCTTGTAAACATTTAAACTACTAGTGAGTTTTATGGGTGTTTACAAATCATACATTGACTATAGAAAACACATTTTACTATGGTAGAATTGAATTCAATAATATCTATGGTAATCCTATTTGGCGTAAAATATTTGAATCTCGGTTCCCTAGGAATTTGGAATGCCTTCATTTCACTTATTTGATGGTACCTTGAATCCTTAATTATATCTTAAGCCATATAAAGCACTTACAACATCGTATCACGGTGATAGTCTACTTCTTAAATCATTTCACGATAGTCTCATAGGAGATGTTATGTATTGGTTTACAAACCTCCCTAGTGGATCTCATATTACTTTCTTAAAATTTGAAGAATGCATTTCTAGTCCACTTTAGTTGTAATAAGGTCCCAACGACTACATATGAGAATTTACCCTCTTTACATCAAGGTGGGACCAAACTAGTATGTGAATATATCTTATGTTTCAAGAAAACATACACTTATTACTATATAAACCCATTGCCTTTGAGATCCATTATATTCATTGTCAAGGTATCATACGACCTCTTAAAGGAATAAATATTTTATGACACATGTCATTAATTTACAAAGATTTTTCTATGTGTCATTGATCTAGAATAAGAACATACAATCCCACATCAACTTAGCCATTCGGATGAGAAAATTTCCCATTTTTTCATTCTTTGTAATTATGACACATAGCTAGAATCAATACCTAATGATACTCAAGTTAAGATTATGCACCATGGTAACACTTTTTATCATGTCAATCCTAAACCAAAACTTAGCGTAAATTCTCCTCCTATGCCTAAGTGTAGACAAATATAATTTGATAAATTTATTGATAGGATGCATGACATCCTAATTGAACCAATAGATAAGAATTTGATTTGGTTTCATTCTAGTGATTATCATCCCCTCACTTGATTGAAAGAGAAATGGGTAGGGATTTTTACAATTATTATCACATTAATAGACACTAAGATAATCATTATTATGCATTGGATTAGAAACTTAATTTACTTGAGAAAAAGGAATTATCTCTTATGATACATGTCATTCTCATAGATATTCTTCAATACATTTCATTCTCATAGATATTCTTCACTTCCCCACAATATTTTCATACAAATAGTGTTACTCTCGTTAAGAATTATTCTTATGATATATCAAGTGATGGTTCTCATAATGAAGTTATTCTTCCATAAGGGTGCCATAGTCCATTAAAAATGGATTTCAAAAAGTAAAAAAATAATACTTAAAGTTATACACATGACTCATGAAAATTCGCTAGCACCATTAGAAAAACATTCAATTAAACTCAAGCTCCATTATCGATTTGCACCAAATGCATCTTCAGTCTCTAAAGTGACTAGTTACACCTAGTCAAAGTTGAGTTCTCTACCACAACTATTGAATTACCCATATATTACAATCACTATCTACATCTCTTCCGAATGATACCCTTTCACTAAGTACCTCATGGAATATATAAGGATCACCCTTCCTTTTTCTTAGTAATAGGTTTCCTCTCCATATATACTCATGATATCTTATTTAGAGGTTACACACATACTACCCTTTACATTTTCTCATCACTATGTGCTCATTACTAATAACATGGAATCACTTCCTTAAATAAACACATATTCTAATCACACATACATCATGATTTCTTACACATTACACATCAAATACTAATTGTAAAAATCCATATACACCATATAAATACTAATAATCTGCACATCATAATATCAACTAAAACATAACAACATTAGAGAAAAATAAAATAAATCTAACAAACATTATAATCATCACATGCACGTATTAATCCAATTAACTATGCTACAAATACTATATTCATTATGTAAAACACATTTTTTCCCACAATCCCAAAATAAATCTTGATAATATATGTTGAGGGCAACACCCTTTTTGAATTCACTTATCATCATTACTACTAATCTCAATAGGTATATGAATGTGAGAGCTTAAGGCTCCTCGAGTATCACCGTGATCTATAGACCATGACCTAACTTGATAGTGCATTAAATGCTCATGTAATGTGGCATTATCTACTAACAATTTTGCATTTTGAACCACTGGGAATCAGATAGATTCATCAAAAATCATGTACTAACTTAGTTCCTAATCGGGAATCCAATTATTACACATGCTTTAATCAAATCTCATTCCACTCACAATACAAAAAAATGCATGTGGAAAATTCCATTGTGATTGGATCAAATAAATATTAATGATCACCCGTTATATTACCCACATGGTCCAACATGCCTTATATCACCACATTAGCTAGAATGGTATGGATAAATATATGCAAAAATGTATAAAAATGGTGGTCCAATAAGTATCACTTGCGATCATATAGACATGTATATCATAACCTAACAAGTCAACACCGTTATTTCTATCTATCACTAATAAAAATTTAGCATAGTAATGAAATAATTACAATACAAAATGGTCGTAGCCACCATATCTCCATCGAGGGGAATCTTTACCTTGATCGTAACCTCAACTAGTTGTAAAGGAACCACTACACTTTGCTAATCCTTCATGTTTAACACGAAATCTTGAATCATTGAATATAATAGGAAATAATAACACCTATTTGTTCTATTCCCACCACTCTATGTATGTTGTAGTATAGCTTACACCATCATGATCACTCATTGTAACCATTAGATCTCTCCATCGGGTAGTGGAGAAAGATCTCGGATAGGGTGGACCAGTTGATCCTCATCATCACTATAAACTACATGGGTTGATCTCCTCCATGGAAGTAGTGTTGAATTTTCCCCGCATTATGCCAAACTACCAAGTCACTTACTCAACTGAAATATATCCCCTTTGTGGGGAAATTGATCCTCTAATGACATGTTTAAATGCATCAATCACATCCTATGAAATCCTTAGGAAACCCTATAAAATCCTTATATGGCATCCAAATGATGTCATATGGTCCCAAATATATCGAACATAGATATGTAAGTCATTTTATCAAACCCCTCCACCATCGAATAAACCACCTCATAAAAATAATCTTTAGATTTTCCTGGTCTAGACCAGTCCCACCAATCGGTCACACAATTACAATGTGCTCACTGACCCATAGATACAACAATGTAACAATTACCACACTACCACCATAGTTATCTAATGTGAACCTAAAAATATCCATGTACAAATGAGACAATGCACGTTGATCCCATGCATATTGTGTCCCATGCTCCTCTATAGCTTGAAATATATTCCACATCTTGTATGATATAGATATGCCACCATTATCTACTACAAAAATGATTCTAATAGTACACAAATATAGTTTTACGACCATGGAGCAATAATAGTCACAACCATGGTTAATATGATTCGGGATCTACAATACCCCCATATTCTAACTAATAATAATATTTTTATCTTCATCATATGGTATGATATGTATAAGGAAATAACACCTATACCCTCTCACCTACAATAGATAGCCAAAAGTTTGAAAAACATCTTCTAATGTAGTAGTCACATCCCATGTAGGGATCCAAATGTGTAAGTACCTAGATTCCACCACTCATATAATGTCATGATCAAATGCATATTTTGGGTTTAATTACCCCAAACTAGCCACATGTAAGTAATCTAATGTTATCAATTATATCTCATCCCATATAATCTGAAGTAATGAAAAAAACATATGTGTATGTCATCCATCCTTGGAACTATCGTGCATGAATATTTCTTTACAAAAACATAGATAACACAACTCAAACATAGTATTAGTACATATAATCATGAAAAACATCACCATGCATAAATGAAATCTATCTATATTATCAAAACAAAATCCATATAATCATGATTTAATAACTATATTGGAAACATACGATTCTTGGTTGGAACCGTATGTTTTCATACAATCATGCACTTGGTCAAAAATTCTACCATTTGGTATTGTTTCATCAATATCTATTTTATTAAAAAAAAACATTTATTGTACTTAGCATCTTATGGGTCATTTGTGCATGAATATCATCTCCCACCCACTCATACCATGATAATATGGACTTTTTATCTCATGGCATCTTATGAGCCTCATAACCCCTATTAAAAATGATCTCAATCAGCAAATGGAAAGTGTTCTCTAAATTTTCCTTATTATAATTTTTAGCAATACTTGTCTAGGAAATTAAATGACCTAGCTTACTACTCACACTAATACCCCATTCACGACTTCAAAACCATATGGTTTTTATCTTAGGCTCTATTCAATAGATTCACACGCCATTTATAGCATCACAATCACCTTTCTTCAACATGAATACATTACTACACCATATCACACCCTTTATGATTATGTGTATGATTTCAACCTTTAAATTTGAATCTAAATCTATTTTATAGATGTTTCTCCATTAATTTTGTGAATCACTTTATGTAAAATTTCAACATATTATCTTGATATCTCTCCCTTATCTTACATGGTCTCGACATAGTTTCATATATCTAATTTCACATTAAATGAAAAGTTTCACACTCTCCCTTTCACCAAAATGGGGTGAGTTCTATAAGATGACCATACATGGTCATATATTTTTATTCTCCCAAATCTCATTAATCAACATCTAATGGATTAGTCATAAAAATCCATCCACCTTTACATACATTACATATGAACCTATAAATATTGGATATGCAATGCCACTTTTATCTCATTGTCACACAAGTTGAATCTAATTTTATCACTCAACATTCACTCCTCAACACAAAAGAGCACTAGACATCGAACATACATAGTCATGAACATGAAACACTCTGTATTTATCATAAGTTCAGGGAAAACTCAAATAATCAAAATCTAGAAAATCATCAATACTATAATTTATAACAATAATGTAGTGTTGTCATTAATATTAATAAAATGAAACTAAATTAGAAAAAGGGGAAAGTATTGGAGAGGAATTTATTGGGAGTTAGTGGAAGGAGGAATGAAAAAGGAAGAGAAGTGGGAAGAAGTATGCGAGGAGAATTGATGGAGGGCAGAGGAGTTTGCTATTATGTGTTATCTTTGAATCACAACACCATATGGTTTGTACACGTGTGTGTGCTTAAGCTCACAAAGTATGATTGGATAACATGGGTACTATATCCAAGTTGTGGGACTTTCTACTTGAGATAGAACTCTAGAGAAAGTTGGTTCTTTCTCCTACACTACTTGTGACAATCTACTCTAATGCAAGCAAAAATATATTTTCCTAATCTAACTTTCCAAGGGACCAAGGAGAGAGAGTGCATGAAAAAAATCCTAAACTAAAGCGGTGATACACCGTAAAAGGAGGTGTGAGAACAATCTTTCAATATGTGAAAAGTAGAAGAAAAGTGCATACTAGAAGGGGAGATAATAGTTCTCCACAGTCTAGAAAAATGAATTCACAACAATATTTCATACATACACAATGAAAATGAATCCCTGCAAGAGCATAAATAGACACAATATATTTGCAATGATATTGGAGGGGAAAAGAGAATGCAAACAAACACATCAAGGGAAGAGGCTTCCAAATACTCATATTTATTGATTTATTGATATGCACAACTCAATCTATTAAAAAATAAGGGCCTGGATCACCATGCAAGGATTCCACTAGAAGGGCCTACAACACATTGGCTTTAAAAAAAAAAATTGACAAATTTTTTCTACTCAAAACTATCTCCCTTTGCAATGAGCCCAACACTCCAATTTATAGAATTCTGAGAGGAGAAAGAGAGAGAGGGAAAAATCTAAATCCCGAAATATGACTTCCCACCACTTGAAAGATGTCATAAATGAGTTGAAATGATGGTATGTTTCTTGAAAAAGGCCCCCATACTGTCCTATAACTTGCAACAGTGAGAAATGTCATCCCATGCTTTATTGAATACATACCAACTACCAAATAAAATCACTTTTCTGAATTAGTCACATTTTCTTGCAAAATCACCATCTATTATTCATCAAATTCAATATTTTTTGTGTTGGTATTGGAACCATGATTCCAATGAGACGAATTATGTACATTTTTGTTGAGAAATGCAAAAGTTATGGCCTTTTGAGTGCGTTGCAGTAATTTTTTTGGGTGCCACGTATTTTTGTCATTTAATGGGACTAGGCATTTAATTTATTAGAGATGGAGTTATTTCCTTTATTTTCATATACCTAACCTCATTAAAAATAAGAAATTGTGGATTTGTGGTGTAGAGGACGTCGTCTTTGGTTTTGAAAAGTCAATTTTTGTGAAAAATAGAGCTCTGGGTCAAAAGTTATAACCATTTGAAGTTTGGGGGTTGGACATCAACTTTTCCATTATATTGCGGTTATTGAGGGTTTTCGGGGAACTCATGTCCTACATGTTCTTAGACATTCTAGGCCTCCTTTCTCCGTATCACTAGATTCGAGCTTCCCTATCCCAACTATCCCACCATTGATTGGGCATTTGGGGCCGTTAACCTCTGCATTTGCCACATTGCTTTATGATAAGCTATTTCACCTTTGTGCATCCCGAATGTTTCATTGTCCCACGGAACACTTGGGAAAAAAATATCTAACTTATCCACACCCTTTGCAAATATGGTTTTGGGTCCATGCGCAGGACAAAAACTTCCACCTTTGCCGATTTGAATTGCTGCGGTGATTTTGACAATGCACGCCCCGGCTATCTCTTTGTCCGTGGACTACTCGGGACAAAAATATCTAATTTTGTTGATTACTTTGAATTTTTCCCCAAAATTGGTACAAAAACCTTGGTACGATCCGCATCAAGTACTGGTACCATCCGTAGCCTCCAAACTCACAATGCATTAAAACATGCCCTTGACTTTAGTTTTTCATTTTTTTCAAATTTGTCTAACTTCTTGTATTTTTCCTTAGATAGGAAGTTAGAGAAGAGCCAAAGGGGACCTCCCCCAAAACTTGATTTTTTTCTTTCACCATTATTACCTCTAGATCTACAAATTTTGTCTAGGTTATCAAGATTTACCCCGAGAGGTGAATTATGGATAACAATATGAAGGCATGGAAGGTGGTGCCATATCAAGGGCATGGAAAACCATTTTCCAAAAAATTTGAAAAAACACATTGCCTCAACGTCTCTTCGACTTATCAAATTTCTTGCATAATAATACAAGCACTTTAATTAAGATCAAAAGGCCAAAAACTATGCCAAAACCTAAATAAATGATGCAAATTTTAGAGAATTGGATAGTTACATTAGGAGCATTTGAAGGGATATGCATAAAATGGGTGTGTTGAAAATTATGTTGGAGATTTTAAGAAAATGCAGTTGTTAGGTGTAAATTCAAATTCCATCACCATTTCCTACATCCTTCCAATGTGTGCTAAAATTGGAGCTCTAGAGTAGGGTATGGACATCCAACAAAGCATAAATTGTTGAGGAATTTTTTCAGATGATGTAGTTTCTAGTACCCTAGTTAATATGAATGCAAGTGTGGGAGCATATGAAAGGTATGTGAACTATTTGACAAAATGTCTCAATAACACATAACAATGTTGGTAACAATGAAGCCTAAAAAAATCTGTTTTAAGAAAATACGGCTGCTTAGCTCAATTGAAACACACAAGTTACATTTGGATGTTATGTACGAGAAATTGATTATTGTTGGTCACACATGGTTGACCTCATTGTATTACTCAACTATATTAATAGATTTCTTTACATAGTACTATAATTAATCTCTATAAGAACACTAACTTTATTTTGAAATGATGGAACTGATCTACACCAAGATTTACGGCCACAATCAATAAGGGGAACATAAAATTCAGTCCTAAACAAGGAGAACCAGAGAAAATTACTTGTTGTGACTTATCAACTTGTTGAATCTTTCCTACAAAATAATTGTTAAAGATTTGGATGTGTGGCTTCACAATATTCTCCCGAATATTAGTCATCTAGAACAAAAAAGGTTCATTCAGGGATGATATATCTTGGATAACATTAATGTTGTGCGGGAGGCCATGGAATGGGATCGCAGATCCAATCAAACCGCCATGATCATAAAAATTGATTTAGAGAAATAATATGATTGGATTGAATGGTCGTTTATTCTTACAATGCTCCAAGCCCTTGGATTTGGCCCCATTTTTATTCAATATGTCAGTATGATTTTTGTAGATGCCTCTTCTCAGATCACTATCAATGGCATCAGCTCGTAACCCTTTGGGATTTTTTGTTCCATTTGCCAAGGCTTCCCTTTGGCTTCTGCGCTCTATGTTTTGGCTTTCGAAAGATTTGGGTATTTAATCACCCACGTAAAATCTCAGGGTCTTGTTAGGGGAATCACATTACCTTCTGTGCCCAATTCTCAATTGCTAAATGGTCATTTCGTAGATGATTCCTTTCTTACACTCATTGAAGATGAAGCCAACATTCGCAATGTCATGCAATGCTTGGATATTTTCTATTTAGCATCTCGGTTCCCAATTCAATGACGAAAAACCCAATGCTATTGATAATATTTCCTTCCTTCACCCAATTATATCATCACTTTTTAATAGAAAGTTTCGCTCATGGAAAAATATTTGAATTCGTTGGTATTAATTTTTATTTTCAAGACTCTTTGGCCAAGATATGGTAGTATGTTACTCAAAGAGTGGAAAAAATACTGGAATATTAGATTACCAAACCTTTATGATTGGGTGGGAAATTCCAAATTTGTTCCAAATTTCTTATAGCCACACATGTTTATTACTCTTCGTGATGGGTTCCATCCAAAACCTCTATTCAAAAGCTGGAAAAGTTGTTGAAAGCCTTTCTATGGGCTGATGCCTCTATAGCAGAGATGTTTTCATTGCATGGCTTGGGAAATATGTTTCCTTCCCCGCAAATCTAGAGGGCTTGGTCTTATTGAATTTCAACGCCAAGGGTGGGCATTATGCACGAAATGTATTGCTAGAAGCATCACTAGCCAAGAAGCTTGGAAAGTGCTCTTGTGACATGGTATTGAAGAAGTATCACCTTATGGATGCCTTGTGTGGAAACAATTTGGGTTCATCAATCTTCTCATATCCCTAGTGCTTATCAAATTGATTGGAACTTTAGTTCTCACGATCATTTGGAAAGCATGGGAATGCATCAAACACTGATTTTAATAGAAAGATGACAATTTTCGTAATGGGATTTCCAATAACCATCAATCCCTCTAGTGGTCACCAATGTTCTAGGAACATGATAAGTGTCTTGCAGAAGTTTAGAGAATCTCCATGCTCAAATATTTAAAACCTAGAATTCACACCATTCAAGATTTATTTTGCAAGCACTTGCAATCCTAGTTCTTTTGGCCTAAAACTAAAACTCGTTTTAGGGTTTTATTTGGGATTAGGCTAGTTATAATGAAGTGATCAGCTAAGTCCCTAACCACTTGCTATAAAAATAGTTGTGTATTCTTATCACCCTTGGTGGATGGACAAGAAATGGTATTTGGATACTTCATTTCACAACTAATCAACCAGTAAAGGCTACCGTTGCCTTTCTCCTCATCTACCCTTCGTGGATAGATTGAACATTCGACGGGGAATTCATTCTACTTCGTCGTCTAGGAGTAGGTGATTTGACACTACTTGGTATATCTATGTGGAGCCTAAGATTTCCTACTTTCTCTGGTGTATTTTGCACCAAGGTGTCTGTACACACCGAAAATTGCATGTGTGACATTGTCAGATAATAGTTACAAGATCCCTATTGATGATTCATATCCTTTGGGAAGATTTTGGAGTTCCAAAAACACATTCACAGTGTACATTTGTAGCCTAGACAACTTTATTTATCCTTTGCAAGATTATTCCTAACTTCCCACTCAGTTTTAGAGGATTTTTGACCATTAGTGTCAAAAGCACCATCTGTTTGACCCCAAGTAATCGAAATAAAGTAGATGATCCTTATTTAATGAGACACACAAAAGTATAATGTTAAACAATATAAAAGGAAATATGGAAAAAGGGAAAAGGAATGTATGAATCACATATTATGAGTCTTTCTAGAACTTAAATTAAGATTGAAACATGTTTGTAATAAATGTGGGAAGGACCCTATCTATAAGTTTATTCTGTTGTGAATCATTATGTTGTTCCTTGACATTGAAAAAGAAAGTGTCCCCGATGTGCATATGTGTTTCATGGTATCTAGGTGGGGTAATGTTTGTGTAAAGCTATCATGCATTGCGCGTTGTCCTAAGTGATCTACCGTAGTGTTGTTTATACTACAATCTAAGTAAAAAAATTATTTTGATATTTAAGCTGTCGTTTTTTTGTGTGTAAAATGTGGGTGTTACAAATAAATCCATATAATTACATGGTGGGGACAATGAGACTTTGGTTCTCTTCCACCTTATAAGGTTTTTCCATATATCTAAGACCTAAATCAATCTATACTAGTGGTGTAGTCCCATTTTTGTGAAGAATTATAGTGGGTGGCTAGAAATTTTGTGGTTAACACAAGGTTGTATAGATAATATATCAGATCTAAACATACATGAAATGAAAGCGGATATTCTACTAGAAGAATTATACAAAAAAAGAGATAATAATCAACACCGATTTAACGTGGTTCACCTAGTGTGGGTTACGTCCACCAAGAAACAAGCCTATTATCCAAAGCTTTTAACAAGATATACAATTGAATATTTACAATCTTTCACACCTCCGAGATGCGAGAATATTATCTTTCACCCAAGCTTTTTCTTCTTTTTCAAGAATTCTCTCTCTCACAATTATTCTTACAATAATCATCAACTTTTGCAAGTGCTTATTAATTCTTACTTCTAGACCTTATCTTTCATGCTTATATAGGTGTATACAAACTTAGGGAACTTAGAAATGCAATTAAAACCAATAGATCTACTTTAATACTAAAAATAGATCTAATTCCCATGAGTTAATTAAAATACCCACACACAGTAACTAATGCGGTTCCTCCTTGCCCGATTGATGTCGTTTCCTCCATAACCAATGTCGATTCTCGTGTTTTCCAGCAAGTTTCATACTGCATGTTAATCCAAAGTAATTGAGATCCAAAACTCAACAATATCCCACTTGGAGATTAATTACTGCACTATACTTATACAACAACATTCTTGGATCCTTCCTTAGCTTTTTTTCTTGCTCTTCAAGTCTCAAACTTGAAGACCAGAAGTGGAGTGTAGTTCCAACTTATCCTTTTCTAATGCTTTTGTTAGCATATCCACATGGTTATCATTCATATGAATCTTTTCTAGATTCAACTACCCATCCTCTAATACCTTCCGTATGAATTCATACCTCAATCGAATGTGTTTCATTCTTGAATGAAACATTGAGTTCTTTGCATAATGAATTGTACTATGACTATCATGAATAATTTGTAATCATCTTTCTCGTTTCCTAACTCTTTCAAGAACCTACTTAGCCATATGATCTCCTTGCTATCCTCTCGCAGCCTACAACATACTCTACCTCTCGTAGTAGAAAAAGCCACAACCTTCTACAATCTTAAAATCCAACTAAATTTCATCCCACCTACTATAAATATATATCCAAGTAGTGCCCTTCTTACCATCTAGATATCCATCCATATCCGAATCAACATAGCCACATAATGAACTATCCAAACCTCCATAGCATAACTACATGCTAGATGTCCCTCTTAAATGCCTGAGTATCCATTGGACTAATTTCCAATGCTCTTTACCTAGATTGGACATATATCTACTGACAACTCCCACTACCTATGCAATGTCTGGTATGGTATAAACCATATCATACATGATACTCCAAACTGTTGAAGCATATGGCACTTGTGTCATGTATTTGACCTCATGTGATAAAGGACATTGATCTTTGCTCAATTTTAAGTGTCCAGCCATATGTGTACTTGATAGGATTCACATTTTGCATCTTGAACCTTTCTAACACCCCTGTAGATATAATCCTCCCGAGACAAATACAATTTTTTGTTTTTCCTTTCGAGTGTTTTGCATGCCAAGTATTCTTTTTGCAGCTCCTAAATCCTGCATAGAAAATGTGTGAGCTAGCTTTCCCTTAAGCTCAACAATATCCTACATTCTAGATCTTGCAATAAGCATATCATCCATTTAAAGTAACAAAATAATACAGCTCCCATTTTCAAGCTTCTTGAAATAAAAACAATGGTTGGATTCACATCTCAAGTAATTGTGCTCATGCATAAAACTATCAAACCTCATGTACCATTTCATTAGAGCTTTCTTGAGCCAATATAGGCTCTTTTTCAACCTACACACTAATTTCTCCTTACCCTCGACTTCATACCCAAGCGAGTGCTGCATATAAATCTCTTCATCCAAATCACCATGAAGGAAAGTCGTCTTCACATCTATTTTATCTAAATGTAAATCATCTACTGCAACTAAACTCAATATAGTACGAATATAAGTCATCTTTAGAACAGGTGAAAATATTTCACCAAAGTCAATACCTACTTTATGTGGTAATACCAAGTCAATACCTTTTTGTCCACACACTTGTTCTGCAACGTCCTCTTACTGTTGGAAACTTAACCAAATCCCATGTCTAGTTCTCATTTAAAAGAATCTATCTCCTCATCCATGCAATGCTCCCAGTGGACATGAGTCTTATCCTTTATTGTTTCTTCAAAAATTTCTGGTTCACCATTATCAATCAATAATAAATAAAATAGAGTAAGTGTAAATATTTTTTTAGGTTTACTCACCCTTTGAGACATTACCATAGGAGTTTGGGGTACATGAGGTTCATTATAGACCTCCTAGGCATTTGTATCCAAATCTATTAGTGACTCGGCACGGTCACCTTTACCCAATGTCAGGTTTTCTAGCCAATGTCGGTTTGGATCTTCAGAATCGATTGGTTCAAGCTAACCAATATCAATCGTGGTCAACCAAACTGAGTTACTATGTAACCATGTCCATATTACTTTTAAATTTGAGAGTTCATTTTCATTCTCAAACTTCTTAACCGGTTCATTCTTGGGTACCAAAATTTGATCGCTATACATTTTCTTTTCATTCCATTCAATATCGGGACTCCTAATAATTTTAGAATTCTCTAAATCCAAAAATGGAATCCGAAATCACCAAATCCATAACCAATGAAAGTGCATCTCTTGTATTTTCCATCCAAATTTTTCCTATTTTCCTTATCAATATGCATAAAAGCTTTTGAACCAAAAAATTTAAGAAAATATAGATCTACCTCTTTTTTGGTCCAAGCTTCCTCTGGTATTCCTCCATCTAGTGAACTTAAAGGCCTCCAATTTATCAAATAAACCGTTGTATCAACTACTTCTACCAAAACTCGTAAAGGTAATCCGGGATGTATCCTCATACTTCTAGCATGTTCCATGATTGTCCTTTTCATTCTTTCTGCAACACCATTCTCTGTGGTGTTCTTGGAACCATTATTTCTCTATGTATCCCATTCACTAAACAATAATCATTGAAATCCTTGCTACAGTATTCACCACCATTTTCAGATCTAAGGCACTTTAAATTTGAATTTGATTCATTCTCAACAAGGGCTTTCCATCTTGTAAAAGTATCAAAAATATCATATTTAAGTTTAATATAATAAACCCATACCTTTCTTGTAGCATAATCAATGAAAGTAACATAATAATGTGATCCTCCATTAGAAGCTACCCGAGGTGGTCCCCACACATCTCGATTGTACAAGCTCCAATTTATGCTACTTCTTAGTTGCCCCAAATTTGAGAAATATCACTCTCTTTTTCTTTCCAAAGACACAATGCTCACACAAATCAATATCTAAAGCTTTCACATATGATAACTTACCCTTAGCCTTTAAGATCTGCATTCTGTTTGACTCATATGGCCTAACCAATTATATCATATGCATGCATATGAATATGAAGTAGATAATGCAGAAAATGAATTAGTAACACATGTAGATAAATATAACGTTCCTACCTTCTTACCTCTTTCCACAACAAAAGCACCCTTGGTGACTTTCCAAGAGTCTTATGTGATTGTAGCCATGCTACCAACTTCACCTAGTTTCCCTGTTTATCATATTGAATAATATTGACATGTTAATCATATGAATGAATACATCCTATGAGATAATCAAAGGGACTATCATTAGTGGGATAAATATAAGTGGCAATCCTATAATAATTGAATTTTTTTCATGATCTGGATTCCTTTACTTTTTATCATCATGGTTAGGAAAGGGCTCTTAAAATATACCCATTTTCTCATTTAGACCTTCACCCGAGTTGGGGGAGAATCTATGGTTATCTTTCCCTCTTCAATGAGGTCTTGTATGTAATGGTGTAGTCTTAAGAACCTATCTATCTTGTTCCCTTTAACGTGGTGGAAGTCACAGTACTCATGTTATTTGAACCAAATGGGTTTTGGAGCATTTTCTGGGTATGGTACCATCGTGGTTGGGTACTCCACCATGTTTACATTATCTAATTGTTTTAGTATGGTAGATAGGGATTTTGTTAATGGTGTGAACTCATGTTTGGTAGGTGCCTTGGGACAAGGTCCTTGTGAGAGATTTAAAAGTGGACCATTTTGCATGGCTTGGACTCTTTTGGAGTTCGTAATGCCATCTCTAATGACATGTTTGTTTTTGTTGAAAAAATTCAGTTTATCTAAGGATTTTTCTTCATGTTTGTCTTTGACGACCGGTTTAAGTGTTCCCTTTTTGATGAGGGACTATTCTATTTGAATGCACTTCTCTATAACTTCTTCGAAGTTAGAGCCACAATGCATTTGTAAATGGAAGGATATCTTTGGGTTCATGTTAGGCACACATATGCTTACTATTTTTTTCTTGTAAAGCACAAGGGAAGCGACTTTCCAACCCTTGACATCATTGTAAAAATCTTGCAAAGGTTTCGTTGGGCTTCTTATTTGCATTACAAAGGTCATTCATTGTGATATCATTTTCCATGTTGTAGGAATAGTGACATACAATTTTTTATGCTAACGTGGGCCATGTTGTAATGGAGCCCTTGGGTATGTTAAAGAACCATTCCAATCCTAGTACCCCTAGGTTAGAGGAAAGTGTCATATTAAGAAGCTATCACTGTATGCAACCTTTTGGAAAACCATATAAAAGTCTTTTATGTGATCACAAGGATCACACTTGCACTTATATTTTTCGAATTTAGGAATGGTAAAATGTTTTGGGAAGCATTTTTGTAACATGTCCTTATCGAATGGGTAAGGGAAGAGTTCTTCATACAAGTATTTTATGCTATGTCCTATGTTTCCCTCTTATAGCGTAGTAAGCGTTTCTTTCATTGATTGTAATTCTAGTTCAATGATTTTTTCTTTGGTAGTAGACATTTCTCTTTGCACCTTCTCCACTTTAAAAGTCATGTCACTATACAGATCAAAGTGGAACTCGATAAATTTCATTATGAGTTTCTCTTTGTATACATTCTGTTTGAAGAGCCTAAGTTTGCTAAGTCTTGGCTCATTTGATCTATTTTTGAAGTATATCTTCTTCAATTAAAGGATCCTATTCCTCATTAAACTTGGGAGGAGGTGAGGCTTTGCAAGTAAAGCTTTACTTTATGTGAAGATTTGTAATAAGGTCACCACGGATCACCATGTGGCTTGGATGGGAGTCCTTCAATGGTGTTATTATGTTGACCAGAAGTAGAAGCGTAATCCATGTCAAAGGGGTTATCTATGTCTAAGAGGGATCTTCATTCTTCGATTTTATGATTAATGACCTTAGTTTCCACTTTGTGTTCTTGTGGAAGCTTAGCGCCTAATTCTAAGACTCTTACGAGTACCTGATCCCTATTGTAATAAAAGAGTTCATTAAAGAGACCTAGGTCTAATTGGTGTTGTTCTTCAAAAGAGAATCCTCTCTGCTATGATCAATCAATGCCTCTGTGTCTTTAACTTGTGAAAAGAGAGGTGCTAAGTTGTTTTTGCTAAATGGGAATGATTCAAAAGGATTTTCTCCTAAGTCGCGATCATTTGGTTTGGATGCCATATTCATGATTATAGGCATTACTAGTTTAAGTGATACTAGATCTTATGTAAGTGGTTTTAAAGGTTTATGTAAAACCTAAGCATATGTTTGTGCAATTTGCTTGATGTGATGTTGAAATAACCTAGTGTTTTCTAGAAGTAACATTATGCAATTTTTTTATGATTTAAAGAACACTCATATGAACACTCAAATGCAATGATCACTCAAATTATCATTTTTCCAAGCTTATACCCTAACTATGATTTTGGTGAAGGGTCCAAAGCGGATAGTGACAATATCGTATCAATACATAGGTCAAGTTAGAATTCTAACAAGGCCTAAATATTAAAGTGGTACTGACGCAATATCTCAACGAGGTATACTAAAACTAGTTCAAATGTCGATGAAATCTAAGTTTTCTAAAAATAGAAGTTGTGAGTATGTATAACGTAACAACACTATCTGATATGTTAACCGAGAAAACAATGTGTTAGTATTAAGATGATGTTATTTCACTATATATAAGGTAATGTGGAATTGAAATGATGTATGAGTATAGCAAGAAGTTTTTAGTTGCATGAGCAGCATAACCACACAATAAAGGGATTTATATCAAGTTCTCAAGAAATTGAAAACATGACGTAAGTACAAAAATTGTGTGACTAGAATGCGAGAAAAAAACTATCAACCTAAGGAGAGATAAATGATGAACCAAAATCACAGTAGTGAAGATGATCTTGAAATCAAGATCAAAGGACTATTAAAGATACAAAAACATACCGCGCACTTTAGACATTTAACAACCTAGTCTGCAAACATGGATAGGCGTAAACAGAAAAAAAAGTGGTAAGTACTATCTTTGATAAAATACGCAATGTATGCTTCCTTATCACCATAAAAATTGGCGGTGAGAATGCAAGGGTATAGATCAAAAGGATGAAAATAAACTAAGTGCCACTTGGGAAAAGTTTCACCTCATCCAAAGATGAGAATGAAACCGAGCTAAGTGGGATGTGTTTAATTCCATGATGAAACACACTTAGCTCAAACTTACGTGGGTTCTTTTCCGGGTCTAGAAATAAGGTTCAAACTCCAAGTAAGTTGTCACTTCGTGATGGCTTGACGCGACAACGAACTAGCAAAGTGGGCTCCAAGACAGAATGGCTTCCCTAATAAGATCTCTCAACTAAGTGTCACAAGTTATCTAAGAGCGAGCTCAATTTACCCAAAGAGTCACACTAACTAATTTTGGAGTATCTCAACTTTACTTTACCCCCTTCTGATATAATGAGAAACTAGTGCATTCAGTTGTACCATCACTGGGGTCACAATACAGACAACTTTGACTCTAACTCACAATGTAAAACTAGTCAAGTGGGTAAGTGGAGCACTTCCTGTTTCATCCACGAGGTTACTTAGTGGTGGATTAATTTAGGGTTCCTAGAACCACCCCCATTGTTGTAGCTTAAGGCGTTATGCTAAAGGGGTTATGTTCTAGTTGAGCGGATAGGGACGTACCCTTTTCGAAACCTGCAATATAGTGTGAAGTGAAATGGTGTGTTTTTTTATCTTTACTTAAATTAATGTGCTTTAAAGTAACACACCTTTTGGAAACCAGTTTGAAAACACATGTATTAGAAGGTTATATTTTTCTTGGCATCTTTTCGTGACAAACGTTAGGACCTATACACGCGGAGTTATTAATTTTACACTAAATACGATATCAAGAAAGGGAATTTACATGTTTTATTTTGATTCCTATGATCACTGAAAGGCGCAAAAGAAGAGCATACACAATGTGAAAATTCCACTAAAAAAATATATGGAAAGTATTTTACCATTTTAGAAGTATAAAAAAGTGTTTTTAGATGTGAAAAAAGGTTGTAGAAGTTCTTTTGATCTCCAAGATCACCTAGAAGGTGTGAGGAGAGAGCATACACACTTCACAAACCTCATTCTAGCTATGAAATGAAAACACTTAAGCTATGCTAGTTTTAAACAACTAAACAACACCTGCACTTACTTTGTTAGACTTTGAAAACCTCTGAAAATTTGAAAAATAATGATCTTATAGCTCAGGGAAAGAAAGTTCAAATTTTAACACAAACACTGCGTGACTGACCAATGGATACACACCCCAAGCAATGTGGGCACGTGGCACGGTTTTATGATAGTGGGCCCCAACACCTACGTGGGCTAGCAGTGATTGGTGAACTAGGGTTTCAATGCAGATGCTCTCAGCCCAACGGATATGCCTGTAAGAAAAATAAATTAGAAAATACAATGTGATGGAAGAGACCAGAGACACCAGAGACACAAATGACACCCAAGAGTTGATGGAGACACCTACAATTTGACGGATACACCTATGGGTCAAAATGATAGAGTTTATACATAGTAGGCCAATATAGGTCAATGTGTCAAGAGTGACAGTACACTTCGATGGAGATGCCTACGCGTCAAAGGATACGCGATCATTTCTAAATGAGTTGTTAACAGGTAGTATGATCGAGACAAGTGCACAACCAACTCGACACCTACACTGTGGTTTCATTGGAGACGCCCTTCTAGGAAACATGCGCGTACTCGAAAAAGCTACAAAAAAGTAACCGAAATGAAATTTTTTGACAAGTAAACAGGTTAAACGTTAGTCAAAGAAGCCTATTTTCAGCTCAAACCCACAAAAATATACGAATAAGGACAATTTAGCCCACCTAAAAACACAATTAAGTAGATAACAAGCTGTTTCTCCTAGAAAAAATGAAAGTGAACTTAAAAATATTGAAAAAGGCCTTAGAGGACAATGGTGAGTGTCCCACAAGTTGTGTGCTAAATGTGTTCAATGAAAAGATGCAAAGCGACGGACACAGGGTAAGAATATTTAAAGAAACCCTAAAGGCTCTTAACAAGCTAGTTAGTGGACCATCAGATAAGAGATAAACAAAGATTCATCACTTTTCATACATTAATATTGAAAGAAACAAGAAAAACTAGCATATTTAGCAATCCTTTATTCTTTGAAGCTTAAAAAAATGAACCTAATGAGGATCTATGCAATCAATTTTTGATTATGAGAATGGTAGCTCACCATTAATGGCTTCAAGGCCATTTGTTCTTCCATTTACTCAATTCTTGTGTGTGTAGTGCAATGGAGAAAGCAATAGCTCAATGAAAGAAATCAAATAACTCTAAACCCTAAGCAAAATCCTATAGTTTATGTTAGGAAGAAGGAGAGTTCTTAGAAATGAGAGGGGTAGTGGGTTATTTATAGTTTTCCATTTAGGAAAGTGGGAAAGTTTTGGTGCATGTGGGACAAAATGATAAGTCAAAAGTTGTTCAATGAGTCAAAGTAAGATTTGACTAGGTTTAGAAGAGGTTAATCATGGTTAGGACTAGTTAAACTAGGTTAGGTGAGTTAATCCTATTTAGAGAAGAATTAGGGTTTTGAGATGTCTTATAAACCCAATGAAATCGATTGATAGTCTATAAAGCTATTAGAAGTAGTATAGAAGTGAATGAGAAGATGGTTTAGTCAATTAAAGACTATATTAGCCCGCTTAATTGATTTACAAGAGGAATACGACCAAAAGAGTGTCGTATGAGGGGAGTTAGAAAGGTCTAACTGATAGTATGTCCTCAATTTGTAAGAAAGAAAATAATTAGTGCAATATCAAGATTAATAGTGCTTTGATGAAACTATATGTGTCTACACCCCTATAAAATAGGGATGCATATGAAGGGGTCAAACTTTCCTTAATGGCCACAATGGTAGACTTACAACTAAGTGCTACACTACATCTCGAGATCCAATGTAGTTCTATGTCATTTATGAGTGCTATGATGTACCTAAGGTTCCCTAGTACCAATTATGCAGAGATAACAGGAAATAGCTAGATATAATGCAAATGGTGGATGGAATAGAATATACTTCCCTTTTCTATGCAGCGTGTGATGCAAAGAATACCAAAATACAATTCCTTTCCTTGTGTAGATAGCTAGCCCTTAATATAAATAGTCCACCCATAAGATAGTAAGTATGTTATTATTATGTAGGGATATCTTGTTTAAATTTTGACACTAATGACCCAACATGCCAACTAGTACCTAAGGGAATGAGAGGGAAAATTGTAAAGTGACCTCAAAAATCTAAATGAGAACCAAGTGTAACCACTTTTAGGGCACATAAAAAAGAGGATTGAGGCAAACATGGGAGTTGTAATCCCTTCATAGCCACCCTAGTTCAAGACTAGAGATGACCTCTAAGTGAGTAACGATATGTAGTGCCCACTTCTCTTTGACACCTTTTGATACTGATCTTGATCTTGTTGATTACATTCATGACATTATTATGGTTTTGATTTAGTATGATGTTAGATTTTGGACCATGGACTACTGTTGATATTGATTTAGTTATGATGCATGATGATTATTAGAGACACTTCATATGTGGATTACGATATACTATTTGACATGGATATATTATGAATGTTGTTTGGACATATGATTTTGGATATTATTAGTAGACCTAGAAAATGGACATTATATTATGATGATATAGTTGTTGATATAAATTGTAAGTGATATTGTTGATTGCCTTGATTTTTTTGTGCTTCATATGTATAGATGATTTTGTGATTATATTTATATCATGTTCAATGTTTTCATATGGCCACGAGGCTGAAGAAGGTATTTTTGTTTTGCGGGTTAAACTATCACAACAAACATCGGGGATTGGAGACCAACCACATTGGACTTCTAGGTGAATCTAACAAGGTCACCATGGCAACTATATTTGTTATGTGTGTTGTATTTTGTTAAGGATTCCCATGGGGGATTACCTTTGAATGTGACCGAGGGTTATGTGTATTTTATTAATGTGGTTCCTTTTTATTATTACTTGCATGTGTTTATTTTGTGATGCATTTACCCCTTTCATTATTCTTTTAATTGTGGAAAATTAGTGTGAGTAATCATATTGCTAAAATAAATAAATTAATCAAATTTGGGATATAATAAAGCAATTATAGAAGTTTTTGGCTCTTGTATTAAATGTGGTAAGTGATGTGTAAGTATGTGTAAGAGTTGTGTAAGTCAGATTTTGGAGTATGAAACACTCCACCTTCTTGGAAATTGGAATTTGTCCTTGGAGGCTGATTTTGGAGGCTTGTGGGATAAGTAAAACTTGTCCCATACCTCATAATTTTATTTACCAACCATACCTATGGTTGGATGGTTGAATTTAGACCTTATTTATGAATTTTGATTTGACTAATTGTAAGTTTTATTTGCAATATTCTTGCATTTTATTAAATTCATTCCTTTGGGGTGTGGGATTTTGGAGTGTGTAAGTTTATTGTCATATTATTCACCCAGCTCTTTATTTTGCTTTGGAGAATGAATTTTACTTTTTTGTTGGAGTTGAGGATGTGTGATGTGGCATCCTACATGGATCAACCTCATCCTCATCCTCTTCCCTCTTCTGTAAAATTGGAACTCCTTTCTTTGTTTTGGGTTGTTGAACTTTTGGAATGCTTCTTTGGGGTGAATTTTCTTGTTGATTAGAGCTCTTGCCTTGGAGGAGATTTATGGAATATTGTTACATGTTTTTGCTTGGCTGTTTGGATTGATTGCATTGGGATAGAGCTTGTTGTTACGGAACTTAGACAACTCTATCATGGAGAGGTAAGAGCTTGGCTGTTGAAATAATACTTTTCTTTATAAATGTACATGTTATTTAGTGAATGTTTTAGAATGTTTGTGGGCTGTTTGGGTAGATGGCCTAGGAATGGTGTAGGAGAAGACTATGAGGTTCAGTTTTGGGGAGGTATAAGTGTGTTTTTAGGGAGGTATAAGTGTGGAGGGAGTTGGGTTCCACCTTACAAAGAAATAGCTTTCATTTCTTTACTTGTTATGGGGTGCCATAAGAGGTTGGGGAGGTATAAAAAAATGTGAGGGATAATGGGTACTTGGGGAGGTATAAGGAATGTCGGTGCTTTTGATACAATGTATTTGGTGATTTGAAAATAGATGTCGATACCCATTTCCCATTTGGGAGGCATAATTAGCATCCCCATAGTTCTTGCTCCTTTGGCTTGCATGGTGAAACCCGAGTCTTATGTGATGTCTTTTATGTGGTTGTAAAAGCTGTTGTTTTGTTTTGGACTATGTTTTTCATTTGAAATGTGCATGTTGAAAGATTGCTTTGTGATGTGGAAGCTTGTTGTTGGCATGAGTTGAAATACATTTCTTATTGCATTTTGGTTGGGGATCGGGGGCCAATGAAGAAGGATGGCTTCTTCTCTTCATTGGATGTCTTGGTTAGGTGGAGAGCATTTCCTTTCCCTACTCTGTTGTGATCAAATTGGATGAAGGAGACATACATGTTGCTGTTTTGGAGTAGAGGAGAAAGAAAGTTTTGTAGTCCCTTGTGAAATGAAATCTCATTGTAACCCTTCCCACTTTGAAGTGGAGGATCGTATATTATTGTAATGGAAATATACTTTGTATTGAGCTATGAAAGTTGTAAATTCAAAATGTGAAAGATATATATATATATATATATATATATATATATATATAGACACACACACACACACATACATACTCATTGCCATTCATTTGAAAGAAAGAAATTGAAATTTGTTATTTGCATTGCAGAAATTGAAAGATGTAAAGTTGTATATTTGAAAATTAATAGAAGATTGTACTATCTTTATCAATTTACATTGTTGTATTGAAATCGATCATCAAATTGTGATTTGAAATCTCTGTTTAGAAAATTGAAATGAGGAATACATATGAAGGAAATATATGTAACTCTGTTCTTTTGAAATATGTTAAAATTGGAAATCAAACTTTGCATTTTAGCTATTAAATGGTTTGTTTAAAACAACTAAATGTATTAGACTAGAATAGAAATGAATTTCCATATTTGGAAGATCAAAAATGATAAATAGATCCTTTAAAAATTGTCCTCTATTTTGAATTTTAAACTGGCAAATACTTCCTCTAAAATGCATAGTTCAAATCTGTAAACAATAAATAACATTGAAACTTTGAAATCTAACATGTTATGATATAAATCAACTAAATTGGGCTAAAACACTTAAGGGAAAATCCTTCAATGTTTTGAATTCAGCCCAAACCTTTCACAGGTTATTTTCATCATGCGAAGTTGTAAAAACGTTCAAATTGGAAATCAATCAAGCAAAATTACCTTCCCAATACATCCTAAATTCTTCTTAGAATAATCCTACATGTCCATTTGACATGTTGAGAGAGGAGGAAGATCAAATTGAATAGATCTTACAAGTTAAAATTTACCAGCTCGCATTATACAAGCCTACATGTTATTTTCTTAAAATTGACCCCTTAAACTTTATCAAAATAAAAATTAATAATCCATGTGCAAAGAGGACATCGAGAGCTTTCAAGAAATTCCTCATTTCCCCAAACTGAGCTCTCTATTAAAAGTTATGACCCTCTAAAGTTTTCCTTCCTTGGCGGAAAATTTTGGGAAAATTTCCTTGGCGGGCCCGTGGCCTGAATTTTTCCTTAAAACACTTAGGAAAATTTTTGGGAAAATTTTCAAAAGTTTCTCCGTTGTCCCGCTGGCCCACAACCAATTAGAGGCTGCCACGTGGCACCATGAGGTGTCAACAGATGGGCGGATCCCCTTTTTAACTTAGCGCTTTCAGAAATTTTTGGGAAAATTTTCCAAGTTTCCCGCCACTCACAACCAATGGTAAACTGAAACACTGGCCACCTTAGGCTTTGGTGGAGGCATGGAACGGATTTTAACTTTGAACTTTTAAACCTTAAAATCTTAAAACCACTCTCGACGGTTTGACTTTCTGCCCGAGATTTTATAAGCCGACATGTGTCCTCTTCGGGCCCGCGGGCACATGAAGGAAAATCACACTTTTGCCCCAAAAATGGAAAAAAATGCCAAAACTCTTCCCTGCTCCGCCGACTTGCGCAAGGGAAAATTTTCACCCTTGGGCCCACAAGCCCACTTTTGGGGAAAATTTTCACCCAAGGCCTCGCCAGTCCATAAATTAAAAAATATGAGGAGTTAGGAGGACTTATTTATATCATTGGAAAGGTAAGGAAATTTAATATTCAATGGAAGTGATTTATGAAATTTTTGAATGAGTTAAGTGTGTGAAAAAATAAGTTGAAACTTTAGGCCTGTTAGAGAGTGTGTGTGGTGAGGAATTTCCCCCTGAACCTAATTGAAACTTCTAACCCTAAATTTTGGACCTTGTGACCTCTAATAATTATTAATAAAAGAAAATTATACTCTAGTAGATTAGAATTGTTCCGGAACCTGTTAGTGACAGTTGTTGTCTTGTAACATGGTTGTAGATTCTTTTAATCAAAAAAAAATTATTCCATAATTTTCCTAACTAATCCTAGGTTGTTCTTGGATCTCAGTGGGTTGTTTTAACGGGCATCACACGATAGCTAAGAATCCATGAGAGATGACCATAAATATGCTAGTAATCGACAACTATGTAAGATAAACAAAGTGATAATGACAAACTAGACCGACATCGGGACCAGGGGGGATGGGCCATCGGTGAATAATTTTCTTACTCAAGATCCATATATAAAACAACATACTTTGTGGTATAGTTATAGTTGTAAGTACGTGATTTTTGACTACACCATGTGCTTCCCTGATTAGCCTATTTAGGGTTCTCTTTCATCAACCCCAAAATATTGGCATAGTTGATGTGCAACATCACACATCCTCAAGACCACCACCCTTTATTCAACTCAAATCCCAAAACACAATAAATGGGTGGTTGGGTTGAATGACATCTCTTTTCCACATCCATCCCTTTCCATGTGTCTTAAGGCACAAATAAATGCAAAAGGAAGAAAAGTGCACTCCAAAGTCATATTTCCCTTCCCAAAACAATAAATAATCCCCTTTTTGGTTTCCCAACCCATAGATATGGTTGGTAGCGGGTTTTATGGAAGTGTGGGACAAGTTCAACTTGTCCCACAAGTCCCCCAAAATTGCCCTAAATCTCAAATTCGAGATTCAAAGGATTTGGAGTGGTCAACACTCAAAACAAGCATTCAATACAAGAGGCAAACACGAGGCTCAAGGAGCCAACCATCAAAATTAATTACACCCACTAGACTTCCCTCCAAAACATAAAAATTAAAACAAGATGTTAATTTAATCTAAACATACTTAGAAAAAGTAATTTAAAAAAAATATCACAAATAAAATCACCTACTAAAGTAAGTTAGAACAAGTAAATAAAATTCTTAACCCCATGGTCACATTAGAAAATTTCCCCCTCATGGAAATTTTTTTCTTAACATAAAAAAAAAAGTAACACAACATAATTCACTAGTTGCCTTGACGACCAAATGTTGTAACCACCCGACATCTGTTGTGTTTGGTTCCCAATCCCCCTTTAGGTTGTGATCATGTTGTGTTTCCTGCAAAATACAAAATACCTCCTTCGGCCTTGCGGCCATGTTAAAATGTCCAAAATAACCATATGCATGAAATTTATTAACATCTATACGTAATTCAATTATCCATTATTTCAAATTTTAAATCACAATTTAATCATGCATTCCATAATTATCCAAAGTTATAGTAATGTAAATTCAACAACTACATTCTACTTATCATGGAAAGGAAATCCAATGTTAGAACACATGCAATACATCCATATAAAAATAATATCGGTATCCAATAGTCTGTCCATGAGTCAGTGTAGATCATACTGAAAACAAAATCCAATCATAACCCAAATGCATCTACTCACAAAACATCATGCTAATCAATGTAAGTATAAGTCATGTCCATAACCAAAAGTCTGCATAACTCAAAATGATAGTCAACTAAGTGTCATAGGGAAGTGGGCATTACATCCCCCTCCCCTTAGACTAGACTTCCTCCTGGAAGTCACTGAAATAAGTGTGGAACTGAGCTCACAATGATGTAGCATCCTCCCAAGTAGCAGCAGTCTCATCATACCTGTCCCATTGGACCCGAACACGATCAATCTCTCGCCGCGAAGGCCCAGTGGTCGTGCAATCAAAATGCACATGGGCTCCACCATCACCCGCCCCGATCCTGCACTCCGCAATGCGGTCAATCTAGCACATGAGAAGGATTAGAAACATATCTCCTAAGCACAGAAACGTGAAATACATCATGGACGCGTGATAAGCTAGGTGGCAAAGCTAGATGATAGGCCAAGGGACCAAGGCACTCCAAGATCTCAAAGGGACCCACAAACCTAGGAGCAAGCTTAGAAACTTTTCTCGTAACGGATGGGGCTCGATGCGGTCGACACGAAGAAACACCTTCGATCCCACCTCAAAACTGCGATCGTCCTATGTTGGTGCATACTTCTTGTCTATCCTGTGCCTCCTGTGCAATCTCTATCCGATCAAGGTAACCTCTACCTTGCTCCATGTCCTGTAATAATGCTAGTCCAAGGAAACCTTGTCCTCAATCCTGTCCCAACTAAGAGGTTTCCTACACTCTCTGCCATATAATGCCTGAAAAGGAGCCATGCCTATAGAACTCTGGAAACTATTATTGTAGGCAAACTCCACCAAATACAGATACTCCTCCCATCTCGATTGGTGATCCATCACGTACATCCTGAGCATATCCTCCAAAATCTGATTCACCCTCTCTGTCTGTCCATCTGTCTCAGGGTGATAAGCTGTGCTGAAATTAATCCTCGTCCCGAGGGCATACTGCATGGTGGTCCAGAAATGGGAAGTGTACAAAGGGTCGCGGTCGCATATGATCTTCCACGGAATCCCATGTAGTCTGACAATCTCATCAAGATATACTCGTGCCACCGCACTAGCCGTATAGGTAGTCTTCACTGGGGAAAAATGAGCTACCTTCGTCAATTTATCCACTGTGACCATGATGGCGTCGTGGTGGTATCTCGACGTCGGCAACCCAACAATGAAATCCATAGAAATGGTGTCCCACTTCCACTCTGGTATGGCATGAGGATAGAGGAGGCCAGCTGGATGTTGGTGCTCGGCCTTCACCCTCTGGCACTCTAAACAACGTGACACAAATGAAGCTACATCTCTCCGAATTCCTCTCCAGAAATACAACTGTCTCAAGGTGGCGTGCATCTTCTTCACCCCGGGATGGGCTGAATACGGTGCACGATGAGCCTCTGTCAAAATGTCATGTCTCAAGCCTCCATCTCTAGGAACATATACCCGACCTGTGTATCGAGAAGACCATCTCGCCTCTAGTGAAAATCCAACAAATCTCCCATAAGGGGTCTACGAGACTCAATCTCTCTCTGGCTATGCAAGGTAGAAACTATCTGAGGAAGCTGCTACAAGATCCTACTCCACAAATCTGTGCCCATTGCGGTGGCCATAGCCACATGTCTCTATCTACTCAAGGCATCAACAACCACATTCTCCTTCCCTTTCACATGCTCTATCTCCATGTCATAATCACGAGTAACTCCATCCAACGCCGCCGACGAGCGTTGAGATTGGGTTGCGTGAAGAGGTGGCGAAGACTCAACCGATCGAGTCCTGAGTGTAAATCTCCAGACGAGAAGAAAATGTCTCCACAACACTAAGGCATGTACCACTGCTGCAAGCTCAAGGTCATGGGTGGATAATTGAGCTCATAATCTTTGAGTTTCGGGACTCAAAGGAAACTACTCTACCCTCCTGCATTAACACTCCTCCAAGTCCCGCCGAGGAAGCATACATCCATATGAAAAACTCTCCATGAGGATCGCACTACAAGGATAGGTGCTCTCGTAAGGCATTCCTTGATGTACTAAAGGCCTACTCACAACTATCGACCATAAAAACTTCTTCCCTTTATCTTTGAAGAGAAGTGATAGGTGCGCAATCAAGGAAAAATCTTGAACAAACCTCCTATAGTATCTTGCTAGACCAATGAAACTATGCACCTTGGTCACACAAGTGGGTCTTTGGCCAATCCATGATGGCTCGAATCTTGGAAGGATCGACTGCGATACCTTCCCCGAAATGATGTGGCCCAAATCTTGCACCTCAAGGCTAAAAGAACACACACTTCTCCAATTTCCCGTAAAGCGCCGCTCACGAAGACACTGAAGAACTTGGCGAAGGTGCTCCTCGTGCTCCTCACGTGTGCGTGAGTAAATCAAAATGTCATCAAGGAAGATGAGCACGAAGCGATCAACGAAGGGCCTGAATACCCCATTAATGAAACTCATAAACACTGGGGACATTTGTCAAACCGAAAGGTACCACTTTGTGAACTCGTAGTGGCCATATCTCGTGCGGAAAGCTATCTTGTGAATATCCGTCTCCGCAATCCTGAGCTGATGGTATCCTGACTTAAGATCTATCTTAGAGAAAATCTGTAGCCCCCTTCATCTGATCAAATAAATCATCAATGCGTGGAAGGGGGTAACGATTCTTGATCGTTACTTTATTCAGCTGATGGTAGTCAATACACAACCGAAGAGATCCATCCTTCTTCTTCACGAAGATAACTGGTGCACCCCAAGGGGATACACTAGGATGAATTAGGCCTTTCTCCAGAAGGCCCTCAAGCTGCAACTTGAGCTCACATAACTCAGGTGTAGTCATCCGATAGGGTGCTCGTGAGATAGGCTCTGCGCCTGGAACTAGATCTATATGGAAGTCGATCTCACGTGGGGGAGGTAACCCCGGTAGCTCCCCTAGAAACACATCGGTGAACTCTGATAAGATGGGATGATCATCGAGGGAAGGTCCTCTTGACTCATCCTCTGATCTGTCACTAACTGTAACAGCATACAACTGGCAACCCCGTCGCACACACCGCTTAAGCTGCATAGCGGAGATGGTGCGAATAGAAACGGGTCTCTTAACCCCTGATATCACTAACTCCGCCCCAAGATCATCAATGCAAGCAATAGTCTTATGGTAACAATCCACTCTAGCTCTGTGAGCAGACAACCAATCCATACCCAAAATGATGCCATAAGATCCTAATGGAAGGATCCGAAGATCAGAAGTAGTGGTGAAGGGTCCCAAATCCACTACACACTCCTTAACTAAGGAGTCTATAGAAATCTTGGCTCCAGAAGCCATCTCAACGTCCCAACTACGGCCCTGCCTAACTACCACCAGCCTACAATGCTCAACTAAGGATGGTGCAATAAAAGAGTCAGAAGAACAAGAATCAAATAATATAGAGGTGGAAATACCACCAACACTACTGTCGTCTCAATCATAGTACTACTACGATGCTCTGGTAGTTTTCGACCACTGCGTGTAGATCCGATGACTCCGTGCCATATCTCCAACAGTGAGGCTCGAGCTCGTGTCTTACCCTTGGTAGGGTTCGTGGGCAATCTCTCCAAAGATGTCAATAACACCGCAACCATAACAGACTTCCCTGGTCTCTCCAGTGGGAAGCAGCTCACTGGTACTCTAGATGATCGAGATACGAGATCCTGGACGATCCGGCTATGGACTCGCCGAGGTCTGGCGACGAGCTCTCGCTGATGAGCTCTCGGTGCACCTCGTGTACCGATGGGACCCCTAGGAGGAGGCCCCATGCTACGCCCTCTCTATGCATCGAATCTCTCGAGGAGGTCGGTAAGGTGGGCGGGTCTGCTCGCTTCTATTCTGGCTGCTGCGGTGGTGGCCGAATGAAGCTTGCCTCGAACTTTGTCCACCCCAGTGGAGGAGGAAGGCGACCCCTTCGACCTATTATCCTACATCTGCTAGATACGGCTCGAACTCGTCTCTAGCCTACCGTGTCTTCCCCGTGTCTCCTCTGCAATATAGGCCTTCTCCACGGCCTCTGCTAATGTCTGTGGGTAGTGAATGCGCACTGTGCCACTTGAATCCAAATTTAGGTCCCCAGATGAACCTGTGAATCCGTACACCTCTCTCATCTGCATATAGTCGACGCGTCTTGGAGTAGGTCCAGAAAATCGACTCTCATACTCGCCATCTGTCATCAATGCCTAATGGAGGTCATGAAACTCATCTATCTGCTGCTGAATAAATCTCCTAGGTAAATACCTGCTCCTGAAACGCTCCTCAAACAACTCCCAGGTAATCGTCTCTAAGTCAACATGGAGCTTCTACTCCTCGGTCCTCCACCAGACTCTGCTCCATCCTTCAGAAGATGGATCACAACACGAGCTTTCGTGTTGCTACTACAAGGATAGAGATTGAAGCATCCGCTCAAGCTCACCAACCAGCCTCTTCCTGAAAACCACCTGTATCACTGAATAGTGAGATGGTCGTAGCTTCAGATCTCCCACGATATGGTCTCACAGGCAACTGATGTATGACGAATCCTAGATCTCTCTGCATGCTCCTCCCTCTGTTTAGGGCTCAGAGAGACCTGTCCCTATGTCCGAGATCCCGTCCCCTTTGTCCTCTCTGTGGTGACTCTCGCCTAGCCGACTCTACAAGGAATTTCTACCCGCCTGTGCTCCTCGCTGTGTCGAGGGGATGCCTGAGCATCTACTAATGGCTCCAAACTATGTCTAGCAAGTCGTCCTCCCAAGGGCTCTCCGCGTATAGCGGCATTGACATCCTGGAGTGTCTGCAAGATCTGAGGTAGAAGGGCTGCTACGGCCTGCTCTGGCGGTGGTATGTCTAGGTCTATATGAAGAGACCCCTCACCCAATCCGCACCTCCTGCACAGATCAAGGCGAGAGTTAGTTCATTGTTCTAGGTCTTGTGTCAGTTTTCTAAATTTGTTGTTTACTATAATTATCAACATTGTGGTTTTATATTTTAAAAGAATCAGCTCTGTACTAAGTTAAATGTTCTGTTTCGTGTCTCTTGCGTGTGCCCAAGGGTCCAAGCTTCGAACCCCTGGCTCTGATACCAAGTGTAACACCACATAGAAACTACTCGCACGAGACCAAAATACAATCCGGGTTTAGAGAGAGAAAAATTATGAAATAATTTTTTTTTGATTAAATTAGGTTCAGGTTAAAAGAAGGCAGTTGCGAGGCATCGGAGATGTTCATCGATCTATTAAGATCACCTCAAATTCAACTTCAATACTGTATCTTCGTTTCTTTCCCCAACAAGGTTCAAAAGTTTTATTTAAGAGACTTCGTTAGCCTTTCAACATGACTCCATTAATCCCGGTTGGATTAAATTATTTAAGGACCCTTAATTAAATATTAAATTTTAATAATGCAAAGACCTAAAGTCTTGTAGTCCAAGGTCATACAAATAAAATAGTTAATTACTTGCTTAGAGGGTCAAGTGTGCACAACTTTTGCTAAATTCTCCCCCCCCCCTTTTATTTCTATTTTTCTTTTTATTCCCACCAAAAGAAACCCATCACTTAAGTGGTGTAGGATATATCCTCCACCATTGGATCTATTATCTCCCCACCCTTAGATCTAGGTTGGGCAAGGAAACCCTAGAAATCCTTATGGATTGCCTTATGTTTTTATCCTTCTTTTTTATTTTTTTTTATTTTTTTATTTCCTTCCTACACCCAAAGCTCTCATTTCATTTTTATTTTATTTTCACTTGCAGGTTAAGGGAGAAGGAGGAAGGAGCTCAATCTATGGAGGCCATTACAGCCATGGGAACTCTTCTCAACAAATTTTTGGCTCAGAGTTTTAGTGGAGGAGTTTGTTTTTGTAGATCTGATCTGGTTTGGGTTGTTTGGTTGCCCCATACCCTAAACCCGCGGATTCAATGTGTATATATATATGTGTGTGTGTGTGTGTGTGTGTGTGTGTGTGTGTGTGTGTGTGTGTGTGTGTGTGTGTGTGTGTGTGTGTGTATTAATGGCCGCATAAGGGCCGAGGATGAGGCGGAGTGCACTGGCCGCGCTATGCATTGGCCGCACTGTTTTTTGTAATAAAAGAGTTATTTCTTTGTGTTTTTTTTTTGTTTAGTGGAACAGTTAATGGGGGGAGGGGCGCCGACCCCATCCCCACCCCATATGGTATATGGGTTGGGGGTGGGTCGGCACCCCTCCCCCAACCTTGGAACAGCCCACAGCAAAAAGAACAGGCCGCATTTTTTTTTTTCTTTTGTTTAATACTTTTTAGTTTAACGGTATTTCTTTTATAATAAATACGTATATACTTATATATATATATATATATATATATATATATATATATATATATATATATGTGTGTGTGTGTGTGTGTGTGTGTGTGTGTGTGTGTGTGTACACACACACACACACACACGTGTGTATATGGCAACAACAATTTTTTTTTGAAAATAAATAAGAGGATTGTACAGTTTAATAATATTAATTTTTTTAATAATAACTTATCTCATCATTATTAGAGTATTTTCATTATGGAGAGTATGGAATATTCCATTTTTTTTTTTTTTATCAAAATGAAAATAAGCATAGAAGGAAATATTGACAAGTTATAAATTTGTTTAAATCCTCTTTTCCTCTCAAATTAATAATTATTGTGTATAAGGTAGAAACAAGAAAGTTTCATTTCATCAAACAAGGTTGAATATAGTTTGCAATGAGTTTCAAAATGAGAAATACTTACTATAATTTAGTATTTTAACTACTTATTGTCCAAATTGAAAGTAATTGTGTTCAAATTTCTATCTATCAACAAAAGGAGACTAGCTTTTGTAACACATACCATTCGATTAATACAATGAAATCAAACTAACTTTTCACAAGAAGGAATCTACAACAAACTTCCCCAATAGTATAATCACAAGATTTTCACAAGCCCCCTTTTTTTTTTATATCATTGCTTCATTTCCTTACAATCTTTTCAAAAATGTAAACACCCTTCAAGTAAAATTTGCATTCAACCATGTGACTTTTGGTGCAAATATAGATTACAATGTCCTTTATTTTTGAAATGAAAACAAGATGATACAACTTTCTTTCACATACAAATTTTACAACAAAATAATGTATATAAGGGAATGGAAAGAGTCTTCACAAGCTCCATGGTGTTCTTCATCCATGCTCCAAGTTCCAAGTAGTTCAATCACAACCAAGATAGGGGGAGAGGCAACACTCTCCTCCCAACCAAAACTCAATGGAGAAGAGAAGCAATCTCCTCCATTGACCCCCGAGCCCCAAACACAACACAATGAAGGGTGGTCTCCAACTCAAGGCAACAACACTTGCTTCCACAATACAATTTACTTCACAACATTCAAGGTTAAAAAGAAGAAACAAAAGGAAACACAAATAACACAATACTTTGCACAACAAGGCTTTCATCCAAGCCAACAAGAGAAGGAACTATGGGAAAGTTTTCCTTATGCCTCCCAATTGAGATGAGATGCCCATCCAAACCCTCCACAATAAAACTCAAGCCCCTATGACTCTTATGCCTCCCTCAAGTACCCCTTTTTCCTCCCATACTCTTATGCCTCCCTCCTCTTATGGCTCCCTCAAGGACAAGGTAAGAATGTGAACATTCTTACCCAAGATGGGCATCCCTCTCAAACTCCCTCCACAATATCCTATTCTACTCTTATGCCTCCCTCATGAGTTTTCCCATAGACCTCTCCTACACTACACATTAAGCATTCTATCCATTTTTCACAATACACAAAAGTAAACATACATTATTCACAAATTTAGCATAGAAGCAACAACAATATGAAAGAAAAAAAGGGAGAAGGTTTCCTACCTCTCCATTGGAGAAGCCTAAACCAAGAAGCTTTGTCCAAGCTCCCTCCAAAACAATCCAAGCATGCAAGTCCAAGCTCCTCCTTTTTTTTTCTTTCTCCCAATTCTTTCCTCTCCCAAAAGAAAATAAAAGAAAAGAACTCTTCAACAAAAAAACTCCAACCCCCTCAACAAGAGAGGAAATTTCCATAAATAGACAAAAGGGAGAGTGAGGGTGATGTGGCTCCTTGTAGGATGCCACATCACACATCCTCAAGACCACCTCCCTTTAGTCAACTCAAATCCCAAAACACCATAAATGGGTGGTTGGGTTGAATGACATCTCTTTTCCACATCCATCCCTTCCCATGTGTCTTAAGGCACAAATAAATGCAAAAGGAAGAAAAGTGCACTCCAAAGTCATCTTTCCCTTCCCAAAACAATAAATAATCCCCTTTTTGGCTTCCCAACCCATAGATATGGTTGGTAAGGGGTTTTGGGAAGTGTGGGACAAGTTCAACTTGTCCCACAAGTCCCCCAAAATTGCCCTAAATCTCAAATTCGAGATTCAAAGGATTTGGAGTGGTCAACACTCAAAACAAGCATTCAATACAAGAGGCAAACACAAGGCTCAAGGAGCCAACCATCAAAATTAATTACACCCACTAGACTTCCCTCCAAAACTTAAAAATTAAAACAAGATGTTAATTTAATCTAAACATACTTAGCAAAAGTAATTTAAAAAAATATCACAAATAAAATCACCTACTAAAGTAAGTTAAAACAAGTAAATAAAATTCTTAACCCCATGGTCACATTAGAAAATTTCCCCCTCATGGAAATTTTTTTTCTTAACAACATAAAAAAACAAAAGTAACACAATACAATTCACTAGTTGCCTTGACGACCAAATGTTGTAACCACCCGACATCCTGTTGTGTTTGGTTCCCAATCCCCCTTTAGGTTGTGATCATGTTGTGTTTCCTGCAAAATACAAAATACCTCCTTCGGCCTTGCGGCCATGTTAAAATGTCCAAAATAACCATATGCATGAAATTTATTAACATCTATACGTAATTCAATTATCCATTATTTCAAAGTTTAAATCACAATTTAATCATGCATTCCATCATTATCCAAAGTTATAGTAATGTAAATTCAACAACTACATTCTACTTATCATGGCAAAGAAATCCAATGTTAGAACACATGCAATACATCCATATAAAAATAATATCGGTATCCAATAGTCTGTCCATGAGTCAGTGTAGATCATACTGAAAACAAAATCCAATCATAACCCAAATGCATCTACTCACAAAACATCATGCTAATCAATGTAAGTATAAGTCATGTCCATAACCAAAAGTCTCGCATAACTCAAAATGATAGTCAACTAAGTGTCATAGGAAAGTGGGCATTACATCCCCCTCCCTTAGACTAGACTTCCTCCCGGAAGTCACATTGAAATAAGCATGGGAACCGAGCTCGCAATGATGATAAAGCATCCTCTCCAAGTAGCAGTTAGCTCTCATCGTACTGTCCCATCGACCCGAACCACGATCAATCTCTCTATCGCAAAGGCCTGTGGTCCTGCAATCTAAAATGCACACGGCCCACCATCACCTGCCCCGATCCCGCACTGCAATGCGGTCCAATCTAGCACATGAGAAGGATTAGAAACTTATCTCCTAAGCACAAAATGTGAAATACATCATGGACGCACGATAAGCAAGGTGGCAAAGTTAGACGATAGGCCAAGGGACCAAGGCGCTCCAAGATCTCAAAGGGACCCAAAAACTTAGGAGCAAGCTTAGAACCTTTTTCGTAATGGATGGGGCTCTTATGCGGTCTAACACGAAGAAACACCTTCGATCCCACCTCAAAATCGCGATCCGTCCTATGTTGGTCTGCATACTTCTTCTTCTCATCCCGTGCCTCCCGCAATCTCCTGTCCCGATCAAGGTAACTCGCTTGCTCCATGTCCTGTAATAATACTTGGTCCAAGGAAACCCTGTCCTCAATCCTATCCCAACTAAGAGGTGTCCTACACTCTCTACCATATAATGCCTGAAAAGGAGCCATGCCTATAGAACTCTGGAAACTATTATTGTAGGCAAACTCCACCAAATACAGATACTCCTCCCATCTCGACTGGTGATCCATCACGTACATCCTAAGCATATCCTCTAAAATATGATTCACCCTCTCTATCTGTCCATCTGTCTCAGGGTGATAAGCTGCGCTGAAATTAATCCTCATCCCAAGGGCATACTGCATGGTGGTCCAGAAATGGGAAGTGTACAAAGGGTCGCGGTCGCATATGATCTTCCGCGGAATCCCATGTAGTCTGACAATCTCATCAAGATATACTCGTGCCACCGCACTAGCCGTATAGGTAGTCTTCACTGGGAAAAATGAGCTACCTTCGTCAATTTATCCACTGTGACCATGATGGCGTCGTGGTGGTATCTCGACATCGGCAACCCAACAATGAAATCCATAGAATGGTGTCCCACTTCCACTCTGGTATGGTATGAGGATAGAGGAGGCCGGCTGGATGTTGGTGCTCGGCCTTCACCCTCTGGCACTCTAAACAATGTGACACAAATGAAGCTACATCTCTCCGAATTCCTCTCCATAAATACAATCGTCTCAAGGCGGCGTGCATCTTCTTCACCCCGGGATGGGTGAATACGGTGCACGATGAGCCTCTGTCAAAATGTCATGTCTTAAGCCTCCATCTCTAGGAACATATACCCGACCTATGTGTCTGAGAAGACCATCTGCCTCTAGTGAAAATACAACAAATCTCCCCTCAAGGGGTCTGCGAGACTCAATCTCCGCTCTTTGCAAGGTAGAAACTATCCCGAGGAAGCTGCTACAAGATCCTACTCCACAAATCTGTGCCCACTGACGTGGCCATAGCCACATGTCTCTGTCTACTCAAGGCATCAACAACCACATTCTCCTTCCCTTTCACATGCTCTATCTCCATGTCATACTCACAGAGTAACTCCATCCAACGCCATGCCGACGAGTGTTGAGATTGGGCTGCATGAAGAGGTGGCGAAGACTCAAGTGATCGATCCCCTGAGTGTAAATCTCCGACAAGAAGAAAATGTCTCCACCCCACTAAGGCATGTACCACGCTGCTGCAAGCTCAAGGTCATGGGTCGGAGATAATTGAGCTCATAATCTTTGAGTTTTCGGGACTCAAAGGTAACTACTCTACCCTCCTGCATTAACACTCCTCCAAGTCCCGCCAAGGAAGCATCTTTGCATACGAAAAATTCTCCATGAGGATCTGCACTTTGCAAGGATAGGTGCTCTCGTAAGGCATTCCTTGAAGTGAATCAAGCCTCGCTCACAACTATCTCGACCATAAAAACTTCTTCCCTTTCATTTCAAGAGAAGTGATAGGTGCGCAATTCGGGAAAAATCTGAACAAACCTCCTATAGTATCCTGCTAGACCCATGAAACTACGCACCTCGGTCACACTAGTGGTTTGGCCAATCCATGATGGATCAAATATTGGAAGGATCGACTGCGATACCTTTCCCGAAATGATGTGGCCCAAATATCGCACCTCAGCCTGAAAGAGCGCACACTTCTCCAAGTTCTGTAAAGGCGCTGCTCGCGAAGACACCAAGAAACGCGCGTGCTCCTCACGTGTGTGTGAGTAAATCGAGAATGTCATCAAGGAAGATGAGAACAAAGCGATCAAGGAAGGTCCCGAATACCCCATTCATCAAACTCATAAACACTCTGGGGCATTCGTCAAACCGAAAGGTACCCATGTGAACTCATAGTGGCCATATCCTTTGGTGGCCGCACATGCTCATTGATTGAAATGTTGACTTCACTGTTATTCACGTGGTCTCTGTCTTCGTCTTGTCCAACCATAGATGCTTATTTTGCACTCCATCAAATGTTGAAGCAGATGAATCGCTACAACAAGTTCCAGGTGTGGATTCTCAAAATCGTGCTGTACAGGCAGTATCCATGGAGCGTAGAACTAAATTTATCCTGGGAGGGCCGTGAGGAAGATTTGGCTGTATGCAGCAGCTACAGGGCAGAGAAGTAAACTTATCTCAAAAAAATAGTGGCCTCCAGAGAGAGTTAAGTGCGACAGCTGCTACAGGACGATCTCAAGGAACCGTTGGTGCTGAACCTGTTGTTCTGGTTGCACGCGACCACAGTCGTGATCAGTGGTTGCAAAATCTTGCAGCTGTAGTAGAAGGATGAGATAAAGTTTTAGTTGAGTTGTCTTGCCTTTTCATTTTGGAAAGTCACTTCTGTCCAGGTGGTGAATCTAACATGGAAGAAGCTCGATCAAATCTTGAGGCTGCGTTTTGTGCTTTGCATTTCCATGGTTTTGCTGGTGTCGTGGTTGGCCATGGACGCTCAGCTTGGCCGCTTTGTCTGGTTCGTTGGGCAAGAGCTGCATTCCTTATACTCTGCTCGGGCCTATCCATTTCGACCCTGCTCGTGTAAAAACTTTGTATGAATGAAGGGTTTCTTGTTTTGGGTAAGTTCTACTTTTCAGCCTGGGAGGTCGAGCTCATACATTTAGCTTGGATCTACTGTTGCTTGACCTAGTCTTAGTTCTTATCTCGCCATTGATTTGTGCTTGTATTTTATTGTTTCTGCCATGAGCTTGTCCCAGTTTTGGTGACAGATCGCACCCACAGGCACAGGGAATCTATGCAATGTTGGAGAAAATGTCTTGGGAGCTGTAAGGTGTGTTCTTGTTGGGGATCCACAAAGAACTACTGCATTGTGATAAATATGCTAATTACAGCAACGGGCATGCTTCTGATTGGTAGAAGCCTTCGTGAGTGCCTCAAGCAGGCGGAGTTGTCCAACTAGGCTTTTTTCTCGAGTATCACTACATCCTCAAATTTTGACTCTCCTACAAGATATTTTTATCAAAATCAATTAAGTGTTTCTCCAAAACGGGTGAGTGGGTGTTACAAGAGACTGATGAAATTTATTTACAAAGATTCTCTTTTGAGATCTTACTTGTTTTCGATGTAACTCATGGAAGAGAACCTCATAGAGGCCGATCTTTTCATATCAGAATATTCATGAAACACAATTTGCTCTGCTATTATATGAGCTGCTTCTTGACAAGTCACTAAGTTGGCAGGCATAAAGGTCTGTTGGAATTATCATCACCCTACAAGCTGTAATGTTTGCACCGAGAGTTTGATGTTGTCCCCAAATCGATGAAGGAAAAGGATTGTGTATCAATACGGTAGATGCCTTCGAGAACCGGGAGCGATGTAATCATTATGTCTTGTGTCCGAGCTTCAAACCATGGTCGGTGTTTAGCTTTCTAGCGCAAGTGCTCTCGGACTGAGTGGTAAGTAGTTCGACTCTCACCCCCAAAGCAGCTGCATTGAAGCAATCTAGTGTTTGGACAGCCACCTATTGCATCCTTCTAGTCGTGCCTTCAAAAGGGAATCCTGGTGTGGTATATTGCAAGAAAAGACCAGTGAAGCGAGAGGATAAAGCGGAGGCGTGTGTGGCATGTGAGTCCTGCTTTGGATGTTCACGACTGGTGGATGCGTTAAAACAGGCAAGATAGACTAACCATATACATAATATGCTAGTATCTAATAAACCTCTTGAAATGAAACTTTTTCTTTCTAGAAATTGGTTTAAATTTGTGATTTTGTGGATTTGTGTTCAGTATATGGTTAATAGTTTGTTACTTCTGGATTTGCCTCTGTTGGTTGTTCTTGTTGACGTGATCAAACCCATTTATATATAAAACAAACAAAGGTTCTCAGTGTATGCTTCGATTGATCATATGAAATATATATATATATATATATATATATATATATATATATATATATATATATATATATATATATAATTTTAAAGTTACTTCCTTCTGCAAAAATGTCGTTGTTTCTTTTGTGAACCTGGGTATGTAATCGCCCCTAGAACGTTGCAGCTTTGACTAGTATTGGGTTCCTTTTATGTTGTTGCCCTAGAGGAAAATATACAGTTAAATTATTTATTTTTTTATGATAAGCGTGATTATGCACTTCGTGTATTGTGCAAATTATTAGGGCATTTGGAAATTAGAAGTTCAATATATATGCTTGTTAAGAAGGAAGTTTTGGACCGAAAATATGTCCTGGGTTGATAGAAGGGCATAAATTATTGATAGAACCCCATTTGATTCTACTCTTTCTATGAGTAAAATTTGATAAAATTAATGACCTTTATGGTGTTAAGATATGGTATGTTGATGATTCCTTGTGTGATCGATTTAATTATGTATAGACATAATGCCTTGATGGAGTAAGGTAATATCTTTCACGGTTCGTGAAAGTTAAGGTTTTCATCAACTGCTTAAGGTAACATGAAGTTCCTTAATTTAGTCAAACTTGTTTTGTACTTCCTTCTTGATGAGTGACCTTTCATTACAAATTTAGAATGATTGTGATGGAAGGTCGTGAATATATTTGTTGTTTAAAAAGGGAAAAGAAGCTATGGAATAGTTTGTATATGTATCGAACGTAATAATTGTAATTACATCGTTATAGAAGTTCATTATTGGAGGATATCTATCTTCAATGATATATTATGTGTTTAATCATTGCATAGGTTACCATAAACTTAGTGATGAGATGTAAATTAAGGAGAGTTGAGAGACCTTTTCTTTGTATACATCGTTTATGATATTAGGAAGTGAGTTGATGTCGGAAAATTTCAACCAAGTCTAGATTCATGGCTATGTTCCTCTAGAACGGGAGGATTATAAATCTAAGGTATTATGAAAATTGCAAGGATGTGTTTAGAATGCTAGATTGCCTACTCAACTTGGGTATTAATGAGGCTTTTCACTATTCCGGCCCTGGTTATGTTCAGTAGGTAGGTTGTTAGACAATGCCTATTCCGGACATTCTTATCGTCATTTCCACTCATCCTTATTAGCTATGAAGTCACTTATTACCTAAGATATAATGGTTGTGGGTTGAATATAAGATTTTCATCCTTTAAACCTTTTTGATTACATGATGGAACTTTGTTATTACCCTCGTTGTTCGTTTCTAGCCTATTAGGCCTATGGCCTCTGGAACGATTCCAAAACTATATTCTTTTTGGCAACTAAGATCGGGTCTTGTTTTTATCTTTTGACTTCACCTTGAGAATGTGGATTGATGGGTTACACTTTAGATTTCAATCACGTAATCTACGGGATTACATGATTGAAATCCTAATACTCTCAACTCTTGTGTCTAATCATTTAAATTTCATAGTCTTGCGTATTTGGTTGTCAAACTTTTGTAGTTTTCGAGGTATTTTTCATAACTAAAATTTATGGATTTCTTCTTAGTTGATATGTTGAAAATTATATCTTGTTTCAAAAGGTTGTTAGAGGTTAGAACTTGATCCATTTCTTGAAATAGAATGTTACCTTTCATGGTATTGTTAGCTAGTAGCTTATTGTTGCTATGTATAGTCTTATCTTGCTCAGTTCTCGCGAACTGACTCAGGTTATTAATTGTTGCAGATGGCTTATGTGGTTAGATGATGGAAGAACTTGTAGATTATTGCATCAATCTTGGTTATGATGTTCCTTTGTACGAATGAGTATTATGTTATAAAAATTTGGAAAGGGCCTTTGGACATTTTAGAAGAAGGGTCAGTGCCTTAGTAAATGTATTGTAGAGTATTGTTGTTGTAACTGTTGAAACTTTGGTTTGTTTGGTTATCATGTGAAAGATGAAATTTGATTACCGCTTGGTTATGGGATATTCTAGTGTATTTTAATCCTTAGAATAGTAGCGGGGCATGTCCCATGTTATTACTCTCTTGCTCCCTAGTCATGGTTCAATAGAGATGGTATGTCCCTTTGATTTGTGCATCATGTTGGAATGAATTGATATAACCTTGTTTTGTTTCCGCAAATGAGTATTGTTAAACTTTGCTCTTGAGTTAAAATGTTGAGTTGTAAATCCTCCTAAGGCTTAGTAGCAATGAGTTTGTAAGCACTATAAAGTGAGTTGGATAGTCCTGATAAAAGTTAAACTAAAATTTATATATATGAATATATTAATGTAGATGTGATCTACTAGATAACCTTTGAGACCTGGAACAATCAAGAGGAAACTATCTTTTGTAATGAAATATGATTACTCATTTTTTTTTTTTTTCCGCGCCAAACTAATAAACATTATCCTTTTTCGGTGAAACCTTAAATGATCTCATGGTGAAATCAATGGTTAGATTTTAGACGATGATAGGATTTAATAAGTAGGAAGGAAATTGATTAATAAAACCTTAAACATCTCTCTATCGTTTGAAATGTCCTCCTTTGTCAAACTTAATTAAGTAAAGTCTAGATGGAGCATTTAACCAATCTTGATAAACTCTTAACCTCAATAAAAAAGGCGATAGTAAACAATGTGACCCTGAAGCTAAATTCTGTTGTCCTGTTCTGTTAACCCTTGCCTTGATTCATGGTGATATTTCTTAAGCAAGGTCAAAATTTGATCCTTAAACAAGAAGGTTATTGTTATGAACCCTAAGCGGTACTTTCCACTCAATCGGAGCTTATGCCTTCACCTGTGCAATAGAGTGTGGAACATGTGTTAGTGGCTTGAGTAAGATTAATTAACCTTGTAAGAAATGGAAAATGTTCTAAAATCAAATGAATAAAAAGCTTTGGACATAAAATTGATGATCCTAGTTTAGAAAGCTTGGCCTTAAGCTATTTAGTCAATAGTTGAAAAGAAAGAAGTTCTCCCTTGTGAAAAGAATTGTGTGAATCATTACATGAAATTTTATAAGAACGTAAGATAAGATTGAAGAGACATTTTAGTAAACAAGAAAATTTAACAAGAATTTCCTCATGGGATGCCCTAACTGTAAGTGTGTTTTGTGGTTGGACTTCAATGTTGTTCTGTCAAAAAGAGAAAAGTAAATTGTCCTTGATAGGTGTGAACGTTTCCGTGCTGCCTTTATGGTCATCCTTGTATCAAGTTGTTCTAGTGTTAGTTGTATCCTTGGTGACGACATGTTGCGTCGTGTTATGTGTCAAAGTCAAGTCAAGTCAAAAAAAAAAATTATCTGTATTTCTTTGTGTTGTTCGTGTGTGTGGTTTTTGGGTCGTTACACTTGGTATCGAGCATAGGTTCATGCTCTCGAACCTATGGGCGGATTGGTGTTATATGATGATGTTACATGGTGGTGGTGGTGTTACATGATGATCTTTGCATGATGATGATGATGTTGCATGATGGTGGTAGATATTGGAAGAGTAATGTGCTTTAAACGTGATGTGATTATTGTCGTAATTGTGATATTGTGAACGCACATGATGGGTATGTCACCTTGTGCGTGTTTGTGATCATGTTGATATGTTGGGGATGGGAGTATTCTCTCTCCTTCTTGTGGATTCTAGGAAGAGTTCACGTGTGAATTATTGTTTGTGATGTGTGAAAAGAATTCTAATGTGGATGACGTAGTGTTGGAGCATTGTGGCATATTGTGATATGTGGGTGTATCAATGTGTTGTATGACTAGTTTGATGTTAAAAGAAATGAGTTGTATCATGATGTTTTTATCTTGTTAGATGAGATGTGTGTATCACCTTGTTATGTAGCAATGGATGTTATGTTGTGATGTACTATGTTCATCGTAGGCATGATTTGTGTGTAATATGTAATGCTTTGTGTTGTGATTTGGGGTCATACGGTGAGTGTATGAACCCTATCGTATGGTGATTGCGCTTTGGGTGCAGAATGTGGTAAAGTGATGTATTACGCCCTGTGGATGTATGATTGTGATCTACCCTGTATACATACCATACGTGAGATGTTATGGTAGTTATGTGTGTGCCACCATTATGTTAGTAATGTTGTTGTATGTTATGTTGTGAACCTTACGCTAACCGATCCTGAGGGAAATCGGTAGAAGTGTATGTTGAGAGTGAGGAATGGTGTACCATGGGTCAATAATAACTTGAGTCAAAACTTCGGTTTAGTAGATTACATGTGATTCTTTCCTCTCTCCATATGTGGTTGTATGTACACAACCTAAGTGCAACTATGACTATGTTTAGCCTTGTCGAAGTGGTGGCGGGATGATTCAGATGGAGGTGATGATAGTGGTATTATTGATATGTATTTTATGAGTGAGGCTCGATGTTCCGAAAGTGCTAGCAACTCGTTGAGTACCCCTTTGGTGGCTAGATAAGGCCACACGGTTATCGTAATGTGACATCATTATAAGTTGATTTTATTAAGTAATTGATTTTTTTCTTTATTTTGTAAGGACCAATGACTTTTCTTGATTGCGATGCTTTACAATTTTGGGCATTTCCTTGGTTTGTGGCACTAACATGGGGATTTTGATACTAACTTATGGCTATTTGGCCATTTATTTTTGCTTGATTTTGGGTCTTCTTTTAAATTTGGAATTTTACCGCCTTGCCCAAGGCTTGTACTTTGCCACTTGGCACTTTGATTGGATTGTTGTCTTGGTTCTATTGTCGTGATGTGTGGAATAGGGTCATAGGATGCACCATGGATTGGTTGGACCTATGGACCCGCTTCGTTGTATGGGGAAAGTACGCCCAAGGAGTACATATAACTAGCGGGTTGTTGAACCACGCGTTATTATGTCACTTGGGTTAGGAGTGTTCGAACTCTATGTGTCTTGGACCATAGGGTCAGCCAGACTTGAGGGCCTCCTTGAGGGAGGCATAAGAGTTTGAGGGAGGCATAAGAGACTTGAGGGAGGCATAAGAGACTTGAGGGAGGCATAAGAGTTTGAGGAGGCATAAGAGACTTGAGGGAGGCATAAGAGTTTGAGGAGGCATAAGAGACTTGAGGGAGGCATAAGAGTTTGAGGAGAGGCTTATGATATTTGTGTGTATGGTTGATGTTTTGGGATATATGTTGAGTTATTGTGATGTTTGGTAGTGGTCTTTTGATGTATGTGTTACTCATGTCAGATGGATATGTGTTGTGATGTTGTGGATATGTCATTGATGCCCTTGTGGGCCCTATGTATATGTAGTTTTTATGAGTCATGGAAAAGCTTCATACGTGGAATTGAGGAAATGTCTGGTGGATTGTAGTACTCTTTTGTTTGAGTATTTGGTATGTCAGTCATTGATGTGTGATGAGTACTACGTTATGTGGACTGTGCCTATTCTATTCCGTATTTGAGTAACCTTTTGTGGTGTAATACAATCATGAAGTATATACTTGCGTGCTTGTGAATCAGTAGGTCTTGTGAACTGATAGGGTGTTGTGTTAGCGATTCATGTTGGGCACCCACAATAAGGAATAAACCAAAACTCTTCGATGATGAAATTTTAAAAGCAATTAAACTAAGAATAATGCTAATGGAAAGAGACTAATGAAATGATGAACAAGAAAGAACTGCCAATCTTCACAGAACATTGAAAGTTAAAAATTCTACCAAATGTTCCTAAGGCTACCTTGTGACCGTGCTTTAATCAACTAAAATTTCAAACCATAGGGTGTGTTTTCTTCTGTATCTATCCCTTGTTGCGTACCATTTCCTTTCCTCTGTGTAATGTCGCATCGAGGACGATGCTTTCTTAAGGGGAGGAGAATGTAATGCCCCCAACCTACCTTGTCTCGGTCAGCTTCATCTCCTTCTTGGCATGGAGGGTGGAGCTATTAATGTGTGATGTGAAGGAATCCTTTGGTGGCCGCACATGCTCATTGATTGAAATGTTGACTTCACTGCTTTGTTCACGTGGTCTCTGTCATGTATGCATCAACCACGGATGCTTGTTTTGCACTCCATCAAATGCTGAAACAGATGAATCGCTATAGCGTGTTGCGGTAGTGGATTCATTAATGAAATGAAGTCTACGATGTTGCGTGGGTGGGTGTGGATTCTCAAAATCGTCTTTGTGCAGGCGTAGTATCAGTGGAGCGTAGGCTGAATTTTCTCTGGGAGGGCCGTGAGGAAGATTTGGCTGTATGTAGAAGCTACGGGCGAGAAGTAAACTTATCTCAAAAAAATAGTGGCCTCAGAGAGAGAGTTAAGTGCGGCTGGCATTTGCGCTGGGGGCGACCTCAAGGAACCGTTGGTGTTGAACTTGATTATTGCAGTTGCGTGACCACGGTCGTGATCGGTGGTTGCAAAATCTTGTTGATTGTAGTAGAAGGATGAGATAAAGTTTTAGTTGAGTTGTCTTGCCTTTTTCATTTTGGAAAGTCGCTTCACATCCAGTGGTGAATCTAACATGGAAGAAGCTCGATCAAATCTTGAGGCTGCGTTTTGTGCTTTGCATTTCCATGGTTTCTTTGGTGTCGTGGTTGGCCATGGATGATCTCAACTTGGCAGCCACTTTTCAAGGATGGTTCGTTGGACAAGAGCTGCATTCCTTATACTCTGCTCGGGCTTGTCCATTTCGACCACTGCTCGTGTAAAAACTTTGTATGAATGAAGGGTTTCATTTTAGGTAAGTTCTACTTTTCCACTGGGAGGTCGAGATCATACATTTAGCTTGGGCCTATCTTGTTGCTTTGCTTGACCTAGTCTTAGTTCTTATTATCTCGCCATTGATTTGTGCTTGTATTTTATTGTTTTGCCATGAGCTTGTCCCATGTTTTGGTGACAGATCACACCCAGTTGCCACGGGGAATCTATGCAATGTTGGAGAAAATGTCTTGGGAGCTGTAAGGTGTGTTCTTGTTGGGATCCACGATACACTACATTTGTGATAAATAGCGGCAAGGCGGGCATGCCACATCTAATTGGTAGAAGCCTTCGTGAGCTCCTCACCCAGGCGAGGTTGTCCAACTAGAATCTGCAATTTGGAGAAAATGTCTTGGGAGATCACTACATCCTCAAATTTGGACTCTCCTACAAGATATTTTTATCAAAATCGATTAAGTGACAGTGAGGGTGTTACCAACAGACCTGATGAAATTTATTTACAAAGATTCTCTTTTGAGATCTTACTTGTTGTTCGATGTAACTCATGGAAGAGAACCTCATAGAGGCCGATCTGTTTCATATCAGAATATTCATGAAACACAATTTGCTCTGCTATTATATGAGCTGCTTCAACAAGTCACTAAGTTGGCAGGCATAAAGGTCTCTGTTGGAATTATCATCACCTTACAAGCTACAGCTGTAATGTTTGCACCGAGAGTTTGATGTTGTCCCCAAATCTGATGAAGGAAAAGGATTGTGTATCAATACGGTAGATGCCTTTCAGAACCAGGAGCGATGTAATCATTATGTCTTGTGTCGAGCTTCAAACCATGGTTGGTGTTTAGCTTTCTAGCGCAAGTGCTCTCGGACTGAGTGGTAAGCAGTTCGACTCTCACCCCCAAGCAGTTGCATTGAAGCAATCTAGTGTTTGGACAGCCACCTATTGCATCCTTCTAGTCGTGCCTTCAAAAAGGAATCTGGTGTGGTATATTGCAAGAAAAGACCGGTGAAGCGAGAGGATAAAGCGGAGGCGTGTGGTTGTAGTGATCCTGCTTTGGATGTCACATGATTGGTGGATGCGTTAAAACAGGCAAGATAGACTAACCATATACATAATATGCTAGTATCTAATAAACCTCTTGAAATGAAACTTTTTCTTTCTAGAAATTGGTTTAAATCTGTGATTTTGTGGATTTGTGTTAGTATATGGTTAATGAGTTTGTTACTACGGATTTGCCTCTGTTGGTTGTTCTTGTTGACGTGATCAAACCCATTTTATATATAAAACAAACAAAGGTTCTCAGTGTATGCTTCGATTGATCATATAAATATATATATATATATATATATATATATATATATATATATATATAATTTTAAAGTTACTTCCTTCTGCAAAAATGTCGTTGTTTCTTTTGTGAACCTGGGTATGTAATCGCCCCTAGAACGTTGCAGCTTTGACTAGTATTGGGTTCCTTTTATGTTGTTGCCCTAGAGGAAAATATACAGTTAAATTATTATTATTTTTTTTATGATAAGCTTGATTATGCACTTCGTGTATTGTGCAAATTATTAGGGCATTTGGAAATTAGAAGTTCAATATATATGCTTGTTAAGAAGGAAGTTTTGGACCGAAAATATGTCCTGGGTTGATAGAAGGGCATAAATTATTGATAGAACCCCATTTGATTCTACTCTTTCTATGAGTAAAATTTGATAAAATTAATGACCTTTATGGTGTTAAGATATGGTATGTTGATGATTCCTTGTGTGATCGATTTAATTATGTATAGACATAATGCCTTGATGGAGTAAGGTAATATCTTTCACGGTTCGTGAAAGTTAAGGTTTTCATCAACTGCTTAAGGTAACATGAAGTTCCTTAATTTAGTCAAACTTGTTTTGTACTTCCTTCTTGATGAGTGACCTTTCATTACAAATTTAGAATGATTGTGATGGAAGGTCGTGAATATATTTTGTTGTCTAAAAAGGGAAAAGAAGCTATGGAATAGTTTGTATATGTATCGAACGTAATAATTGTAATTACATCGTTATAGAAGTTCATTATTGGAGGATATCTATCTTCAATGATATATTATGTGTTTAATCACTGCATAGGTTACCATAAACTTAGTGATGAGATGTAAATTAAGGAGAGTTGAGAGACCTTTTTTCTTTGTATACATCGTTTATGATATTAGGAAGTGAGTTGATGTCGGAAAATTTCAACCAAGTCTAGATTCATGGCTATGTTCCTCTAGAACGGGAGGATTATAAATCTAAGGTATTATGAAAATTGCAAGGATGTGTTTAGAATGCTAGATTGCCTACTCAACTTGGGTATTAATGAGGCTTTTCACTATTCCGGCCCTGGTTATGTTCAGTAGGTAGGCTGTTAGACAATGCCTATTCCGGACATTCTTATCGTCATTTCCACTCATCCTTATTAGCTATGAAGTCACTTATTACCTAAGATATAATGGTTGTGGGTTGAATATAAGATTTTCATCCTTTAAACCTTTTTGATTACATGATGGAACTTTGTTATTACCCTCGTTGTTCGTTTCTAGCCTATTAGGCCTATGGCCCTACGGAACGATTCCAAAACTATATTCTTTTTGGCAACTAAGATCGGGTCTGGTTTTTATCTTTTGACTTCACCTTGAGAATGTGGATTGATGGGTTACACTTTAGATTTCAATCACGTAATCTACGGGATTACATGATTGAAATCCTAATACTCTCAACTCTTGTGTCTAATCATTTAAATTTCATAGTCTTGCGTATTTGGTTGTCAAACTTTTGTAGTTTTCGAGGTATTTTTCATAACTAAAATTTATGGATTTCTTCTTAGTTGATATGTTGAAAATTATATCTTGTTTCAAAAGGTTGTTAGAGGTTAGAACTTGATCCATTTCTTGAAATAGAATGTTACCTTTCATGGTATTGTTAGCTAGTAGCTTATTGTTGCTATGTATAGTCTTATCTTGCTCAGTTCTCGCGAACTGACTCAGGTTATTAATTGTTGCAGATGGCTTATGTGGTTAGATGATGGAAGAACTTGTAGATTACTGCATCAATCTTGGTTATGATGTTCCTTTGTACGAATGAGTATTATGTTATAAAAATTTGGAAAGGGCCTTTGGACATTTTAGAAGAAGGGTCAGTGCCTTAGTAAATGTATTGTAGAGTATTGTTGTTGTAACTGTTGAAACTTTGGTTTGTTTGGTTATCACGTGAAAGATGAAATTTGATTACCGCTTGGTTACGGGATATTCTAGTGTATTTTAATCCTTAGAATAGTAGCGGGGCATGTCCCATGTTATTACTCTCTTGCTCCCTAGTCATGGTTCAATAGAGATGGTATGTCCCTTTGATTTGTGCATCATGTTGGAATGAATTGATATAACCTTGTTTTGTTTCCGCAAACGAGTACTGTTAAACTTTGCTCTTGAGTTAAAATGTTGAGTTGTAAATCCTCCTAAGGCTTAGTAGCAATGAGTTTGTAAGCACTATAAAGTGAGTTGGATAGTCTTGATAAAAGTTAAACTAAAATTTATATATATGAATATATTAATGTAGATGTGATCTACTAGATAACCTTTGAGACCTGGAACAATCAAGAGGAAACTATCTTTTGTAATGAAATATGATTACTCATTTTTTTTTCCCAGCGCCAAACTAATAAACATTATCCTTTTACGGTGAAACCTTAAATGATCTCATGGTGAAATCAATGGTTAGATTTTAGAAGATGATAGGATTTAATAAGTAGGAAGGAAATTGATTAATAAAACCTTAAATATCTCTCTATCGTTTGAAATGTCCTCCTTTGTCAAACTTAATTAAGTAAAGTCTAGATGGAGCATTTAACCAATCTTGATAAACTCTTAACCTCAATAAAAGACTGATAGTAAACAATGTGACCCTGAAGCTAAATTCCGTTGTCCTGTTTTGTTAACCCTTGCCTTGATTCATGGTGATATTTCTTAAGCAAGGTCAAAATTTGATCCTTAAACAAGAAGGTTATTGTTATGAACCCTAAGCGGTACTTTCCACTCAATCGGAGCTTATGCCTTCACCTGTGCAACAGAGGTGTGGAACATGTGTTAGTGGCTTGAATAAGATTAATTAACCTTGTAAGAAATGGAAAATGTTCTAAAATCAAATGAATAAAAAGCTTTGGACATAAAATTGATGATCCTAGTTTAGAAAGCCTGGCCTTAAGCTATTTAGTCAATAGTTGAAAAGAAAGAAGTTCTCCCTTGTGAAAAGAATTGTGTGAATCATTACATGAAATTTTATAGGGACGTAAGATAAGATTGAAGAGACATCTTAGTAAACAAGAAAATTTAACAAGAATTTCCTCATGGGATGCCCTAACTGTAAGTGTGTTTTGTGGTTGGACTTGATATTTGTTGTCAAAAGAGAAAAGTAAATTGTCCTTGATAGGTGTGAACATTTCCGTGCTTGACCTTGTGGTCTTCCCCATAACAAGTACTATCGCTTAGAAGAAATTTTTCTTTGAGAAATCAATGAAAATCATAATATTTTGGGCATGCGGTGGATTTTGGAGCCCTTTTTTGGCGTGACATAGTGGTGCAACTAGATTGACACCATTTTCACCAACTCTCATTATTTTTAGCCCGACATACTAGTGCAACTAGATTGATACAATTTTTCAACAATGAATATGATATTTATGGAGAAAGGTAATGTATTTATTGACTATTGCAAGGGTATGTCAAAACTCCAAAATAAGGGCCTTGAGATTGATATCTTTCAACATTTTATTTTTTTAATATATTTAAAATTTTAAGATCTATCAATACTAGTTTAGAATTAGAACTTGTATGATATTATTGGGTAAAAATAGTAAAATTAAGTGGAATAAACTCCCCAAGTTAATGAAAATCATGAGGATTAATGTAAAAAATTGAAATGCCTCTAAAATATGGAGTCGAAATGTAATAGATGACATTTTTTTGTTTCTCAGGTCATGTTTCTAGAGTATCTCCCTTTAGAGATCTGAAATGCCTCTAGAATATGGAGTTGAAATGTAATAGATGACATTTTTTTTGTTTCTCAAGTCATGTTTGTAGTGTATCTCCCTTTAGGGATCGTTTTGCAGAAAAGATGGTTTTTTTAAACTTGTAGAGGTAAGACTTTGATTTTACTATAATCACCTAAAATACCAGGTTCCCTCTAAAAATTAAACTTTGGTTGCATAAGGAAATCAACGACTTTTTTTATTATATTATCAGTCATGCTTTTAAAAAAAAAAACACAATGATATTATTAACATGAAAATAAAATTCATTATAGAGGAGAGCACAAATTAAGTTAATGCAACCTCTCTGTTAAACACAGCCTTATGATTTATTCCATCTATAAAGAATTCAACCTAGAAACATATGTAATAGATATGAATATCCTTTCATATAATACCACAATAAATACTCATAATTTCCTCCCTCATTTATTCAATTATTAGGGCCACTATTCAATCCAACCAAACCAGGCTTTCAGAAGAACATGATGGAAATCAAGGATTAATTTTCTGAAATTTTGTTCCTTTGCCTCCCAACCATGCCGCGGCGAGTTTTTCAAAGATGATCTTCTGTTCAAGTTCGGTATTTTTGGAGAATCTGTACGCGAAGCAGCAGCTCCAATTGTATTAGATTCAATTTTCCGACCACCAAATGCTCTGATTTCACCTATGCGGAACAAATTCTTAAAGCTCGGAGCTTTTGAAGATGGATTAAAACTCTCCTTTGCTTCACCCTCTGCAAAAAGAAAATCCGTTTCAATCATACTGCAATCATTTGAACATTATAAGAAATGATTACAGAGTTCTAAAAAAATTAAAAACACTCCACCTTCAAGTTCCCGTGCTCCCGCCATTGATGCCACGAAGAGCAGAAAGGCAATGAACAGAACCGCTGAATGAACACCCATTTTCATTATTACTGTTAAAGACTTGAAGCTTCTGTTGTTATGAAACTCTGAAATGTGTGGTCGACTCCACAGCTTATATCGATGAGTTGCCGGTCTATGCCGGACTATTAAAATCCTTGTTTTTAACCAGTGTATTTGGCCTGTACGTTACGTTTGAATTTTATATGGTAAAGTCCCAATAAGAATTGCAACGTATACCTCGAGATATCAATGAATACAATACTTCCCCATTGGTGATGCAGATTTTTGTTCGTAGTCTTTGTTACTTTTATCGTGCGTGTTGGTTGTAACGGGTTTAATAAGAAAATGTTATAGTTTGAATCTTGGTAAGTCTTTTTAACTTATTTTGTTATTTGTTTTGGACGGAACCATTTTATCTAAAATTTAGAATTTTATTTGGGAGATGATTTTGCCATTTCTTCTCAAATTTGTAGTTTAAAAATACATTGGTATAAAGGTTATTTAGTTATATATGACATTATTTGGTTATAATGGTGATATTAGTTATATACAATAGTCTATTTAGTTTCAATCGGTTTTATTTCTAATTATGTAAGGCCACTTGAGACTTCATCAAGTTATACTTGCTTCTTATTTATAGAGGAAATATTGATAATAAAATGGTAGGAAATATTACTAGCAATCGCATGGAAGCAGTCAATGTGAGCGCGAAAGGGATCGGGTAGAGGAGTGAAGGGTGGAGGAGGTGTGAAGTGTTGAAATTAAAGGCAATAAATTTGTTAGTGTCATTTGATAAAGGAGAAAGTGAAGCGGTGGAACAAATAGATGGAACCATAAAATGAGATAGGAAACTGCGTATAGAGGGAAGCTTGCAAATGTAAATTTTAACCTTTTGATCAAGTAATGTAAATTTTCTCGATCTATAATTAAATAAATTATAAGGTGGATTTATTTTAAAATAGAAGAAACAATTAATTTTCTTGAGAAATTAGAAATGAGAAGGTGTGTGTTCTTGCGAATTCGCGATGGAAAATTCCATGTCGATCTTTTCTTGTTAATGCGAAAGGGACAAAGCATGGACTTTTAGTATCAACATCAAGGCCATGCGAGGCATATTTGTAGTAGAGGATTTGGTCTATGTAGAAGATATGTGGAATCATAACCGATAACCTAGACATCAACATCCCATACTATTTTGGCATGGTGGTTGCTTACGGAAAATGTGGAAATTTTGACAACAATTCTCTATTCTAACAATGTCACGCAAATTAAATAAACGAATGCTATCTCATAAGACAAATGGAGGACCTAAACAAATCCACGAGGATCTTTATGGGTTTGCCAACATGCCCATTGAAAAGCATAATGATTCACGAGTGCACATGCCCGGTACATGAGGAAACACAATGAAATGTCACATGTGGTTCGAAATTTGAACTCTCAAAGGCTACTATGTGTAGTGATGACCCACACGAGAAGGGAAAAATACGGTGTAGCGGCCTTGGTATTCATTTTTTCTCATCCTCGAATTCTTTGCGAGAGTGCCATATAACATCATTTATTGTAGATAAGAAGCTTACATATGTCGGTGCATATCACACTTAACGATCAACAGTCCACAATAAGACGGGACTAAGTGGATGCATACGTAGAGACTTATTTAGTGGCCCTTGTAGATAGGAAGCTTGGAACCCTAGCCTAATATTGTATCTAGCTCATTTTGCACATTCTTTCTCCAAAGCAATGAACATAAATTAAATCCTAACAAAGTACAAGGAAAATAGAAAATTAGAGAGAAAAATATAAAATATGTTATGTTGTACGTAGAGAACATAGATCACATCATTGTCATCAAGCCTATCCTCAAAGCCAAAAGTGGGAATAAATCAACAAAAGAGACAAATGGGTTTAAAGGAAAAATGGTTTGTTAGTGTTTTTTGTGCTTCAAATGCATTTGTTTTTTCGGTGAGAAATTGTATGGATTCTTAGTCTAAAACTTCTAATTGGAAGATAGAATCCTCCTTTTTCTCATTTGAGAAACCATTAGAAGGGTTCAATTATCAATGATTGTTTGTCCATCCTCAGATTTCATACATTATATGAAACATTGAAATGTTGCGAATGACAGTGTGCTTGTCATATTTGTGCCTATCAGGCCTCCCATATGCTTAGTTGGATCATTAACAATAAAATGTCATTTCCCAAACCTAGTGGTATGCCCTTGAATTGTTTTCAGTTTTCACACAGACCGTATCTTTCATTTCACAATGAAAGTATCCTTCAAAATTTATTAAAACTCAATTTCATAATAAAATGAGTAGATTTATTTTTAATAAAAAATTATCCATAATGTCTTTATGGTTACTAACTATGATAGAATCTGGGGCGAAGAGGAATGTGTGCGAGTAACTAGGGTTGGGAATGAAAAGAGCGGGATAGGAGTCCTCTTTGACAATTGGTTGTAGGATATAGTGGAGGTGGCGTGGGAAAAGATGTACAAATACTTGAGGGCCATTCTTGAATGCTTCTTTTCCAAAAGAAGCCTCGATCGAACCGTATTAATATTTTTAACACTTTGACTTTCATCCCGAGCCCCTCCACATGTGTCATGGATCATGAAAAAATATTAAATGAAGGATATAGTCAAGAGATTCTTTGTCTCTCACATAGGTTGAAGCATAAATGTCATTGGCGTCAACATTGAAAATGATTTATTCAAGATCTACCATGAAATTAAAAATGTATTTGATAAGGACAAAATATAAAATTATATGTCGTCGATATGGTAACTATGAGTGTGTTAGATTCATTAAGTTCTGAACCACTTGATCAAGAATTCACGATCCCATACTTCAACGATGCCCATTATTTCCTCTCCTTTGTTGATCCCATTGTTAGATGTCGGATGTAGGGATTAAATTTCACTACAATATACATCTTTCGATGTATTCATGAGTATAATTAAGTGTAACCAAGTTTGTATTGTAATTCATGTGACGTACAATCAGACATGATTAGAGTTATCATGTAATAATTGTTAGGGACATTTATGTATGACCGAGGCTTGAAAATCTTAGAAATGATGACTATGTTAGGATGTCTTTATAAGGATTAAGGGTACACTTCAGCTTTGACGGATGTCAAAATAAAACCCATGTTGTGTTGTTCTAAGAACTATCCCATTAGTTCTGAGAAATATTATTCCCATGCAAAAATAATTTTGGTGTAAAGAATCTCAATCGAGATTTGAAGTCAATATATCAATTTTTCTAGATATGGACTTAAATCATTGATATTATAAGATGTATTTTGTGGGCAATTCTAGATGTATTCAATTTTTTCATTGAAATGAACTTCTATTAATATATTGTTGCGGTTCTTACTTACTTTGTTTGAAGTTTACACAAAAGTGGGAGAAGAAAACACAACACTATTGACCTCTCTTGAAACTATTGTTTATGGTTTTGAAGTTCCATCAAAATTATTCGACCACATTCTTAGTTGGAATCCCCAAGTTAAAACATAATGCTATAACTTCTTTGATTTACTAGTGTTGATCAAGGATGTGCATAAATTGATGTTCTTAATAGGACTAATTGCCTCATAGAAATATGTCCCCATGGACTGTTGTTATCTTTGTTAAGTTGACCCGATTTGGATTGCAAATATCTCGGAGAGACTTTGATCATTTATGTATTGAAATTTGTAACAAATGAGGCTTCGAATAATTTGTAGGGTTTATTCAGAAAATGTGAGTGACATTATTATAAGCATTCCCTAGATTATGCATGAAAAAGTTAACTGAGATCTTTGTTTGATATGCCATGTTACATATGTATGCAAAAATTGTATGAATAAGAATGTCATTATAATCCCAACTACTATAAATGAAGTCATTGTGGTTCTTCTTTTCATTTTTGGAGGCATGGTAGAATTTTAAAACCCATATTGATCTATGATTAAAACATATTTATAATTAAAAAAAAACTTCAACACCTTTACCAAATTAGAGAAAAATTAATTCTAATAGGATTCAATTAAAAAATCTATAAATCCATATCTTTGAAAAAGAAATAGCAACAAAGTTGTGATAAACACGTGTGGCCATCTTTTACTTTGAATAACAATTCCATTGATTTTGAGTAACTTGCATAATGCAGCAATAATAATTAGGAGCTCCTCACTGGAGAGAAATCATCCACCTTGACCAAGAAAGCTAGAGGCTATGATGAAATGAAAAAGACTTGTGTACATAGCGATGTTATCTACAATATTGTATAAAAGGGGTAGAGTCACAAGTGAGAAAGATGAGGTAAAGTTGTATGTACAAGAATTTTTCAAAGTTCAAGACCTGAATTGAATAGTTAGACTTGACAAAATTATCAAGGGTGGAAGTCTGTCATTATGAATTGAATAAAATTAATCCTCATTGTTAACATGGTTGTAATAATCTCTAATTGGCCAACCACCCTCGACAAGATTTGTTGCCATAAGATGCAAATAAATATGTAATTATTGGGAACAAAATGCACTAGATGGTTGAGATTGGTAAGTTGTCTCCAACCACACCTTTTTTAAATACATAGTTTTTTCATTTTCAAATAATAGTTTTATAATATCAGCAAAAGGCAGTCTAAAGCACTAAAAAAGGAGATCACACCTTTGAACTGTGACAAACAAGAAGATGGGGTGTCAAACCCAATGCTCTTAATTCCCGAACACTATGTTGTGTTGGCTTGGTTTTTTGTGATCAATGACATACAAGATTACATGGCATATCCGAGTTTGATTTGAAATGCTAGTCAAGAACATACTAAATTGTGGCATGGTACTTTATTTTTTAAAAAATTGAAAAACATCAAATGAAAACTTATCTGCAACAATGTTTATCACTTGCTCTCCGACGACACCTAAAACAGGCACGAGGCTTACATGGACCAGGAAAAACATTTACCCTATAGATATGAGTACCATGAAATGCAGTTAACTTACCAATAAAATATGAAAGTTCACGCAAAGACTCAATAAATGGCATTGATTCAATATCACCTGAATACAAAGGGTTTCATCTCTGCCATATACTTATGGCTACGGTTTAAATTTTTAATAAATCCTCACCATTTACAAAGAAAAAAAAGTGAATAAATAAATAAATACTTCTAACTTAAATAATTAAACAAATTTCAATCTATCCCATTACTATTGTTTATTGTAAAAAAATTACTATTAGATGCAATTTGAGATTTATAACTCTGATGTGAGAATACCATTTTCAATACTCATGAAAAATCAGTCCTTACCCACTTTTCCTCCCAGCTCAATGATGCAAACATCAGCTAGACCTTCTTTCCCATCCATGGGAATTTTAGCTACACATTTGATCAACCACGATTGCCATATGTAATATGTGGAATTACCGACATAACAACATGTACAATTTATAATATGCGATCAATCTTAAAGTTAAAATATGTCCTTTGGACAAAATTCATCTGCTTGTGTATGGTATATAGGGGATAGTTTTAGTGAAAACAGGATAATAGCCCTATTTCACTATAGGGTGTAGTTTTTGTACCTGTGCAGTCTTGCCTAGGTAGTCTCCCCTCCGTTCTTTGTCAATGACAAACTGAATATTATAAATCAATACTCGTAAATATTGGAAAAGAGTACTGAGATATTGTTGAGTGACTATCGAACAAAACTGTGAAGATTTACATAGTATAATGTCATACAAATAAAATTGCCAATTTTGGTCTCAATCAATAACTACCAGATTTCATGGTAAATAGGCCAATGAAGAGATGATGGAAGATATTTACAAGGAAGAACACATTCCCTACAAATCTAAGTGGTATTGTAAGAAGCTTCAAGAAGCCTATACCATTTAAACACTAATTTACTTGCCTAGAATTTGAGGTGAATCTCCCAATTCCAACAAGAATTTTCAAAGCCGTTAAGAGCCATACTATATGGCGATTCTTCCAAAATTTAAGCAAAATTATGTAGTGAATTAAAATTCTTTAAATATTTGATAGAAAACCCCCAAGATAATCAGTCTGTCACTTGGTGAAGGGATTTTTGTGGCTCAAATATCTCAGTCATGTTCTTATTCACGTCCATCGTGAGCCGCAAGACAAAACGCCGCTTCCACATATTGAATCCAGATTCCTTTGTTTCCTCCTTTTTGCGGCTGCTGGAAAACCCCCAATATCAAAGGCAACAATTGACCCTTATTTGACAAACATGTTTCTAACTTTTTCATCGTAGGAACCCAAAGTGTAGCGTTTAATTTGTGTCAGAAAAGGGAATCCTGTTTTCTTCCTCGCTCTTTACTGCCCTTGTTTCCTCTTCTTCTACGTTACTGTTTTTATGACGCCTGGGCAACTTTAATTTATTCAGTTTTGATGGCTTGTTATTGTTGTCTTTGATTGTTTTGTCGGCGCCGACTTTCTTGGAGTCCTACATGTCATCTCTACAATGAAAAAAATAGTTTCAGGGAGAGCGTTTTCCATACAAAACAGTATAGCCAAACTCAAATAACATAAGTAAAATTATTGGGGAAAAATAAGTCTCTCTGAAAACTTGCAAGCTATGATGGTGTCTGTCTTTTTCCACAAAGCTCCGCCAATGCGCACATGATCCAATGTATTTGGAGACACCACAGGGCAGTCGAAAAACCATCATTTCCCTCATCATTCTAAATGACAATTTCGCTACCAAAAATGAAAACTAAGTTGGAATAGACATTGCATTAAGTAGAGACACTTGGGTTCTCTCTAAGTTTGTAATTTTAGGCGTAACAATGGAGAAGCAGGTTGTGGCCGCCATTACCAGAGTTCAGGCCTTGGCAGAGAGTGGAAATCAAACTGTTCCGCCATGGAATGCTAGATCCGGCCACCTCGGAACATTACAGAACCCTTCTCATGCACGCAACATCTAGGTTTTGTCATCAACTAACATGCCTTGAACATTATTTATGTGCGGGATAAAACCACTGCAGAAATTTCATGCGTTGCGGAAAATTTGGGCTTATTTCAGATCACTAATCACGGAACCTCGAAGACTCTTATCGCTCAGGTACAGGCAGTGGACATGGCCTTCTTTGACCCTCAATCAAAGATAAAGAGGTGCACAAAATGACAGAGTAGGGAATCCCGTGGTTTGGTTCCCTGATGGCACGTACAAACCAGCTACTCAGAAACAGGACACCCAGATCGCCATGGGGATGATTGTAGATGAGACATATGTAAACGTCGTCTCTCGGATCATGCACGTTGTCAATTCACTTGTCACTTGTAAGCTGCGAGAGGCTCTTTCTAACTTATAGAACACCTTTTAGCGTAATTAATCAATGTGACATTAATTTCATCCTTATTCCCAGAGATTTAGAGTTAATTGCCATTCAAGTACTAATTACTCTTTTGAGTGTCTCCTCTAAATCCTCTCAAAATAATTTCCATTTATCTTTGTCACATCATATTAGAGTGATTGTGTTTGTTTAATTTTTATATATCATTTGACAATGTCATTGTTGTTAGGGAATGCATGGAATAGGCTTGGATATCTAGATAAACAACCATATTCATCAAACTATATTTCAAGATATTTTATGATCACTTGAGTCACCATTTATTCTTTCTATACTCAAATCTCACAGGTTTGGAGAATTTTCACTTATGTAGTTCAGAATCTAATTTTAGATCCCTAATATTTTTGTAACGCCCACATTTTACACACACAAATACAAACGGTAAAAAATACCAGGATAAATTTTTTTGATTTACATTGCATTACTTCGCACAACGCCATAAGGGCTACAATTAAGGAAAACTCAACAACACATGCAACACTTACATAAGTCATCGACTCAAATAGACACATGAAAACATCATATAAATGTCTATGCTACACTTTCCCCAATGAACGAATACTAGCAATAACCCAACCACAAGAAAAGGACTCAAGGATTGACACACCCACAACACATCATTTCTTTAATTGTATCTTAGTTACGATTAACATTCCAAGAACATCATTGTGCAAGGATATTTTTCTCCTTTTTTCCGCCTACAGATTCTTAAGTTCATTCCACATTTAATTTAGATTCGACCATTTTAAGTTGGATTTTTATTCTTTACAAAAATTTCCATAACTTACATAATTATTTGGCATAATTCAAATTGCATACAAGGTACTTAATGCTCTTGTTCTTATGTTAAGAATATGCTTCTCAAACGTTTATTCAAAGTTATAATTTTACCCTTGCTACACAAGTGAATTTGATGTGATGCCGAGAAAGAAATCTTAGGACTTAAGGGAGATTTAGATTCAAGATACATGTTCCCACAAACATTCTTCGATCACGGTATCTTTATTTCCCTATCATAGTTAATATAGTTCAAAACAACTTGTTGAATCCATTCAACATTTCCACATCAAGAAATTTTATTTGGATTCATATATATCTTTTGTTTTCTGAAGTTTGATCTCACCAAGGCAATTCATATTCTTCTTAACACATGAAAATGTCTAAATGAATTACACGGACTCCAAGAGTGACCTTAATCCTAATCTAAAATATCATTTTCGACTTATATGATATGTTATTACATCGCACTATGGTCTCATTATTAGCATTGTCTCTAACAAAAGGAGTTACGAAAGTATTTGTCTAACATCTTGAAGAGGTACAAGAATGGGAGAATTATAACTATACATGAACCACAAGTGATTTGTGTTCAAGGTAAGATCCCATGTTTCTGCATTTCATGATTCCGCATGTGAAAATTATTTTAATCTTAATGTCATAAAAGGGCATAATGAGGGATTACGGGACAAGATTTTAGTTTCCTGGGTTCTCTAAAGTCAACATCTTTCAAATCAATTTTGTTTGCAAAGAGTTACTTATAATTTTCTACCCACACGTTAACCTCCTAATCAACTAAGGTTTAATTTGATTTCAATTTTCACTCAGGCTTTACGCCCTATTATATATTAGATTAAGGTTCAAAAACATATTTACCCTATAAACCCTCCATAAAAGATCAAGGCGCTATATTGTCACTAGCCAAAGGTAAGACATTTAGCTGAGAGGATCTAAAGAGGTCATTAAGAAGATTTTAAGTGATAGTACATCTATTTCACTAGCTCCATGATGTCATCTGGATCCCATAAGCAATTCATTCGATGAAGAATTTTAATTCTAAATCTAACTTCGGAAGACAAGGTAGTCCACTAGGATACGAAGGAAGAGATAGATCTACTTACTCCAGATAAAGCTTGACTGTGTTGCTCCTATCTGCCAAGTTTATGACGATGTCACCAAACATACCGACTAAGATGATAAACCCATTCTTGGGCTCTTATTTACCTAAACTAGGATGTTCCATCGAGTGTAAAGGTTCATTTGAAGGTCACATTTCCCATGCTAAGGGATTAACACGGGAAGGTTAGTTATGCACAAATTTTGAACTAGGGTTGACTGTTTCGTTTGGATTTCTTTATTGCATTTTCAAGGTGAGGAACACAAAACCCGCTATTTAATCAACAATTGTCCAATGGAAGTGCACTACAAGGTATCAAATTCAATTTCATTAAACATATATATTCAACTTTAACCATACAAATTTTGGGATCAAAATAAAATCCATGATTAGATACATATTTCCCAAGATATCCCTAAAACTAGTATCTCATTCATATTAGCAAATTTCAAATATAATGTTTCTATGGCATGAGACTACATTATACATATATTCATTTTACAATGACCTATATAAATTACAATAGTAAATAATGAATTACACATCACCTTTTCGTCATCATTCTTGCATCCTGCAAAACCATGTGAGCATGAAATTAGTGATAAATCGCTGGCATGGAATCCACCCTAATCTAACATAATTAATGTCTTTAGTTTCCCCTTTAAATATAATAATGATTATAATTTTCATTCGAAAGGAAAGGTTTAGAAAAATAAACTCATTTCATTTCATTTCACTTCATTTCGTAACCAAGGTGAGAGAAAGAGAAAGGAAGAGAGAGAAACACCATTTTGTCAAAAGTTATATTTCACACAACAAGTTACACTATATAGTTTTCAAATAGTTATTTACATGTGTCAAAAAGTTTCCACGGTGGTTTGGCAACCCGACAGGGGTCCTACAACTCTCTTTTTACATTTTCCTGCTAGCTACAAAAATGTTCGAATCAAGCTCGGAGGCTAAGAATCCACTTTCAAATGTTGTCTTTCGATGATCAAACACACCACGGTTAAATTTCTATGTGTCCACTTATATACCAAGAGTTCATAGGAACTAATGAAATTTGGAACTAGCGAACGGTTTACGATTGGCGGCTAGTTTTCTAGGGCCATCGGTCATAATTGGCCTAGTTGCAAATGATTAAAAGTTATCTCAAGGGCTCAATAAACCACATCCAAAACTAATGTTTGATGGATGTACGTGCCATGATAAAATTCCTACAAGTTCCCCCATATATGGATAATTCATCAAGTCGATGGAACTCGGAACTAGAAAACTATTTTCAAACAATGACATGATTTTGAAGCCACCGATCCTAATTGGTCTAGTTTGACCTAGTCAATTATGACCAGAGGCCTACAAAATGGATTTTCCAAAATGTAAAGAAAAGTGTTTTCCTTGAACTGAAGGTTCCATGCAATTTTCTAGTAAAAACACTACCGGTTTGTGAAGACGGATAATAATTTCTCTATCTAGGTTTCAAATGGTGGTTCGAAATGAAAGCCAACATTTTAGATTTAGCATCTTCCTACGGCTGCAAAACAATAGTGTAACAGGCTCTATAAGGGCATCAAAAAGGTCAAAATTCTCATTTGGGGATCAAAGATTGAAACCTCACGTAGCAAGGTACATGAAGGAAGCTTAACCTCCTTTTTGGAGTTACGAAGGTTGCTTTGTAAGTCTCCGAAAGTCACAATTTTATTATTTAAAAAGGAGATGGCCGGCACATTTACCGGAAGTCAACTTCAACTCGTCAATAAAAGAGATATTGTTGCTATCAAGTTTGGTTGGGACATGTAAGTTATATTATAATGTTTTATTGTTTACTAAAGAATTATAGGTCATGTAAGTTACATTATAATGTTTTATTGTTTTAAAATCGGTTTATTTAATATAATCAAATGTACCACACCTTTGGTTTAAAATTTTAATCCATTTCAAAAGAGAACTAAATAATATAAATTATTAGAGATGAGGGGAGATTAACCATTCACAGGATAAATTTGTGTCATCGTAGCGTATGGCGGGTTCATCTCGTATTCTAGCAAAGGTGTTGAATGGATTTTAGCATTTCATCAAACAAATTGCATGCATTTAGAAAATCCTCCATAATTCTTTGGCGGATTCCCAAATCTCAATTCAAAACCACTAATATTTTGGCACTTGGTTGTGTGGATGTTAACAAATGTTGAGTTGATCAGGTTAGACACTGTGGGTTGCATAAGGTCAAACAAGCTGATTTAACAACCCACACTGCTTTCCTTTTAACACAAATTCATGGCCCATTATCAAAGCATGATCTACAAGTTCCGTAGATGGGCATGTTACAAAATCTTGACCCCTCATTCACTGCCTACATCAACTTTACAACAATTCTGGATTTGGCTTCCTCTATACTTCAACCTCTAAGATAGTAGCTTTCTCAAAGTTTCCAAGAATTTTCAACAAAACCATTTCGTGCACATCCTGCAGTCTATGTTTCCCATAAGACCACGTTTTTTGAAGGACATTTTGTCATAATGTTTATACGCCATGCATGCTCCCATGTTTTACACCCATGTCTACCTGGGCATTCCCAACTACAACATCATACGACATTCTTGTTCTAAATCCTCCATTTTGGTATAGGTTGGAGGATCGTTGGAAAAGGTTGTGAAGCATGTCCTCCACTTCTTGAAAAGTTCTATGGCCTTTTAACAAACCCATTTTACACATATTCTGCAACCAATGTAATCATCTAAGTCATGTTTGAAGCATTTAGTAGAACAATTCACATGCCAAGATCATGATTCCACACTTGAATACGTATCTACCATAGCAATTGCAACTATAAAATATGGAAAAACTCCCATTTTGGTGTAGACTAGGAGTAAAATAGCAAAGTAAAAAAAAAAAGATTTTCATTATGCTTTTAAAGACATTCTTATCTATTTACAAAGCTTACATTTTTTTGCACAAGCCAGGAGTACATAGAAAATGTAAGATAGTTTGATTGGAGACTGTTTGCATCATACAAGGAATATTTTGACTATCCTGGGAGGCCACCCATTCCTTTACATGCTTCCATGTCTTGTATACATATCTACTGGAACACGTGCAACTACAACATCTCGAAAGTCTCCTTTTTGTGTAGTACGGGAGGCAATGAAAAAGGGGGTAGCGATCACATTAAAGACATGTTTATACAAGGATGATACCATGTGGTGGCTTGGAAGGACCCCATCTTCTGAACCCTGACCAAAATGTAATCCTATGAGAAGCTTCCTCATTCCTTCATTCGACCAAACACTATCGTAACGTGCCAAAAGTAATACCATGAACCACCAATCTCCATCTCACAACATTCAGATGTGTTAGGTGGAGGAGGTGCGATATATTATTTTTACTCACTTGCTGACTATCAACTTAGTACTTAATTTAAAAGCTACTTGGGTTTCGTGGGTTAATGCGTGCTGCATTATTGTGTAAGGAGAGGATGACTTTGACAAAGGCTGCGAGGGGGTCTAACAATATCTATCTCTACTACATGTAAAGCCTCCGACATCACTAAAACTATCATGTCTCCAACAAGTTAAACCATATCCCATTCAATCGCCATCACCATCACACCAACTCCTTTGTCCAACTACCACCAACTTCAATTACATTCCTTTATTTTATTACAATGATCTTATTTATTTTCTTAAATTTATGTACTTTTGATTAGTTCATTTTATTTTATGTTTTTTTTAAAGGTGTCGAGCACTACATTTCCCTCACCTTATAAGAGCATCGTCCTCGATGTGAGATAACAATGAAGCTTTAAGGATACATAAACAAGAAATTCAATAACGACACATGTCGATAACAAAACAACTTGTCGGTATAACGCGACCACAAGGATACAACTAAAATTTGAAATATCTTAAATTTTAATATTATGTGAAGATTGGAAGTACTCTTTTACTTTATTACTTAGTTATTCTTCCTTTACAGTATTTCTTATCTCTAGATCTTACTACTCATAGTTTAGAAATTTTCAATTGTCTTATGTTTCATGGGTGCACATGACGATGGAAAAGTGACAAGCGAGTGTGGGAATATACAAGTAACTCTTCCTTGCACTTGACCTCCGAGGTCATGCAGAACGGCCGGTGGGGATGGAATATATGTGGGGTATAGGAAAACTAGTTAAGTAATCTTATATCTTCGACACACACTAATGGAATCTATGAATCTCACATGCAAAGAAGGCCCTCTAACCTGAATTGGCATGATAGATCTATCGGTGAGGATGATTACTCAAAGGCTTCAATCAATATCGAGCTCTGGTGTGATTTGATCATGGGTTGTGCGATACGGCAAAAATGACACGGAATTGTTTCGTGTATATCTCCTAGATAGGGTCATGAAAATGGATGATGGATATATAGTGGATTCTACGGTTGATTCTCTGGTCTAGTCCAGAAATCTTTAGCTTTGTTACCTGCTATGTCTAACAAGGATAAATATGCGATGATGATAGGTGGAAGTGGAGTGGATCTAAATACTAATGTGCGTAAACTAGCATCAACGTCGGATTGTCCCATGGGTCCATTGGGATGTGGGACTGTGGATCACTTTGTAGATTCGTGGTTGTTTTGGTCCTCCATGGTCATGTCCAAAGTCAATCCCTGATCCCTAGTATCTAGTAGTCATATTCCTTCTCGGCCTCATGTTCGGAATTAAGAGTTATACGATCTTCTCGGACTATCTTACATGTGTTCTTCATTTGAATTCTTAAACTAGTATCTATGTCGGTGAGTGTCTCCTGGCGTCAGGTTGGGACCGAAGGATCACAACCGAACATTTACTCTCTTTCAAACCCTTATATAGTCATACGGATATTTCTCTAGGGTAATCTGTAATTTGGCTGGTTTGACCAAAATGTATACGCTTTGTCATCTTCTACGTTTAGTCCTCTTAGCTATGAGCTGATTTCTTGTAGGTCTGTTATTACTTGGAAGACATGAATTCTGAGATTCTGGTCTATATCAGTTATTGCTGTAACAAGATTGGGTTAAGGCATGATAGGCTCGAATATGTACTCTCTGGGCTCCCTAGGTCCCGTGATTGTCATGCAAAAGGAAATGATATAAAGCTAACTAATGACAGAATAAATTAACTACACAAGATATATCTATGTATATTCCTAAATTTGGTATTTTTGATAAACTATTGAACAAAATTGAAAGAGCATTTATTTAATATATCTAGAAATTGACAACTAAACTAATAACACAATTAAAACAAACAAAGCAACCGAGTATAGCTACTTGTCTATGCAGTTTGTAAATCTATTCTAAATAACCAGATAACTGATCTAATCTATTTGAAAGACCCTCAATCTTAACTCGAAGTGAGGAGTGAATCATAGTTTCTCGAAACTATCAATCCCCATAGCTTCCTCGGGAATATCGAAAGTGAGATTAAGCTGAAATGAAATGATTTACTCTTTATTTGATATGTTTTAACTAGAAATTTGAAAGCTTGAACTGGATTTTATAGAGCAGTGGCGAATCCAATGGTGTGTGGCTTTGTCCCTCGAGTGTGATCTCCTCGTTCCTTCGTGCTCATGTGAATCCAGAAAAGTGTGTGATGTTAGCATCAAGAAGTTGGTATTGAAATAATGACGAGCTTAGGATGCAGGTGAATAAATTACAAGTAGGAGAGGATAGCGCAAGAGAACGAGCTTGGCCTATGTAATTCCTAGCGGGATTTATTATGAGTCATATAACATAAAACATCAAGAATATGAAACTAAGACTTTTTATGAACAAAACCTGCTGACTTTAATGGCTTCCTACTGAAAATTAAATTGTCCTACTCAATGGATTACATGAAACAGTAACAACACTAGCATAAGAAGATTATGTGGCTTCCTAGCGATAAAAAACAACACTAATTAAGCATGCAACAAATGAAAACTTTGAAATCCTAAGAACTGAAAGACAAAGAACTATGAAAAGAGAAGATGAGAGGAAAATTTGAGGGGCCATTTGCTTGAGCACAAGCTAGCTATTTATAGAATCCCATTTACCCAAAGGTGAAAACCAAATTGAACTCTTTAACCATAAACAATGCCAAAACACTATTCCAGGGAACCATAATCATAAATACAAGCAAAGGCGGTGAAAGAAAGCTGGTAAACATTGAAATTTACATGAGTCGCATTAAAATGAATGTTTTGGAAAAATGCGTGCGGGATCGCCATCTGAGCGGGCGGCGGTTATAGGACCACTACCACCTGCACTGGGCGGCATTTTTTCTTGAAGTCCAAAAGAAAAGGAAAAAAGAGGAAGGAAAAGCAAAGCACGCAGGGGCTAAGCGGGGCATGCGGGATGTTAATGCATCACTTGGAGAGCACGTATAAATTTGTTCTAAGAGTGCGGTACCTATAATTTTGGGCACGTACATATGTGCCCCCTCGAGAGAAGCATTTTAGCCATGAAGAGGCATGAAATGGTGGGTCCGAGTATGATGATCCCAAAATGGGAAGTTAGAAGTTATACTGATACATTCGTGTGTCGAAATGATGCCATCCAAAGTTCCCACTACCTTAAAATGAAAGGAGGACTCAAGCGAGATAGACAAAATAGATCAAAAAATAAATATTAAAATAATAAGAAATGAGGACGTACTATTTGCATGGGGATAATTATTCGTTGGTGCTCCAAACCCGTGAAAAGGGATTCAAAACAATTCGAGGATGCTTATATATGTAAAAGTGGGCCTAATTTCCTATTCATTTGCACATGTCGATTTGATTGATTTTGAGATCTAGGACCCACGGTGATGGTTTTTGATAAAAGCATAGTCAAAACATTCGTGACATGATTGTAATCATGCCTCCACAAGCGGAACACCGACCCGCTAGATCACAAGTTAGTTTTCTCAATTTACCACTTTTATCCCCAAAATGTTAAAATGGTGAAGTCTTTGTCATGGGGCGATTTTTTTTGAAAATGTCAGTTTTAATAGGGTCACTTGGGGGGGGGAGTGCCTAATGGGTAGGCTTTGTTTGAGTCAAATTGGTCTTTGTTTATGTTTTTAGGTGTCATTTAGGGCACATGACCCATGTGGAAATTCGGGAAATGATGTTTGCGCCCTAAGTATGGCAAGCGGTGACATGATCACCGCCGGATCGAGGGAAGTGATCATAGGATCATTTCTGAAAGTTCCTGAACATCTCTAAATGGTGTCAGTGAATAAGATCATCTTGAGAGCTTTCAACGTATTATGAGAACGTGATAAAGCAGGACATCGGGAGCTCTAGATATGTTCGGTCAAAGCTCAGCCCAACGGAAAGTCAACTCGGTCAATCTGGTCAATATTGGACTGAATTACACTACGACACGTGGCTTGACATCACTCATCGAATTCACTCAATTTTCCTATCGGGAGGCGACAAGTGGGCTACATTAATTAGTATTAAGCTCACATAAACCAACCGACCACACATATGAGCCAACATGCTAGGTTATGTCCATGTGGTAAAGGCATGCATTGTCATGCGTGGAAGATTCCACATGAGGAGGGGGAGATGAAGTGGTGGTGTGGGGGCAAAGGCCCATGCATGGAATGTTCCACGTGGAAGGAGGAGGATGAAGCGGTTGTTGGGGGCGGTTTATCCTAACATGGTCTTTGACCACTTAAATGCGTGGAAAGGCTTTAAAGCCTTATACATTATTCTCCTTTGCCAAAACATGTGGGGCTTAACCAATGCCATGCCAAATGGGATATTTATCCCTTAAAAATGCCTAGGTGATCCTTATGAGATATTTATCCTATTATTTAAACATGCTAATCGGCTAAAATGGGAATTAATCCCATATTATATGCAATCCGCCCATTATTGGGAATTTATATCCCAATTTCTATGTACGGGTTTAGGCTAATATTAGCCTATGGATGATATGAAATGCATATTTTTTGGGCCCTAAAAATATATAAATAGGGAACCCATTTGTATTGTAACACACATTACACACCGTAGCGCAATGGAGAAGCTCATTCTTTAGGCGCATGAACAGTAGAACACGAGATCTCAAGCTTATTATTTGTTAAGCTTATTTGTGGGATGTGTCAATAGGTATTCTCTATTGGCCTACTATTTTAGGCAATATTAGATGGAATATTTGTGATTGGAAGTGAAATGTAAACTACCCAATAGGCGCATAGTGCCACACCAATTACTTGTAAATCTGGATTGTTGGCCAGGAGTGCTAACTTCACATTGTTTGCGTCGGGAAGGCCGATCACAATACCGAAGGAGATTATACGCCCGGGAAGGTGGAAGTCGGGTGCTATTTTTCACCCTTGTAAATCGAAGAACGGCGGTGTCTTGGTAGGCAAGTAAAATTCCATTAGGTTTTCTTGTGAAAGTACTATTGTAACTTATAAGTTTTGACTAGTGGAGCAGTTCGATCACGAACCCAGAGGCGTAGGCAATTTCGAACTCTGTAATCAATCTATGTGCAATTTTCGTTATTGTCTTGCATTATTTTAAATTCATTACTTAAAAGGAGTAAATCATCGGCTAATAATTAAAGCCTATAAGGGTAGAGATCAAAGTTGTAATAATCGATTATTTTCGGATCATGTTTGGTATCGAGCTAGTAATCGACACCCAAACTTACTAATCTCGAAGCAAGTTGGTATAGAGCAAGTTAATCAAGTACATGTTGCTTTGTGAGGATGGCATTGGCTTGTACTTACGGATTTCAGTTGGTGGGATAGACAGAGAGACAGTTTAACATACTCGGTAATTTTCTCGCATTTCTATTTGGATGAATCTATTGTATCTCACATACGCAGATAAAACTAGAAAACTAATGTGTAAGGTAGAATGTATTGGTAAGACCCCTTTGAGGGAAACGTTTGTATACATCTAACTTGAGACATGGCACATTAGTTAAAGACCCAATTTTGGGCAATGTTTGTACTACATTATACTTGCATTAGTAAGACCCTGAGGGAAATTATTTTGGTGATTTTTCTAACACCATAAAATGTAGTATATTTTCCTTGTTTAGTCATTGTTACGGCGGGGAGGAGACAAATGAAGTCAATCCACATTGCAATGCGGTTGAGAAAGACCAATCTCGTCATGCGAGTTGAGAAATGGCAAAAGAGTTCCTCATCCGGAAGAAGGAGATTAAGAGGAATTTTGTGCTCATTGCGGAGGAATGGGCATCGGGTGGAAAATTGCTTGGGAGCGCATCCATCTTGCCATAAGAGTAATGGAAAGCCAAAGATGGAATGGAGGCCTATTGCAAAGGCAGAAGAGGTTTCTACATCACCACTAGTTGACAAGTCAACCCAGGACCAGGTAATACCTGAAAGTGAAAGTCCTTTAAAATGGGTAAGTCAACAATTTTTCAATTATATATTACATAATTCAGATTGATGGATCGTATGTAGTATTAAGTTTGGAGATCAGATATTGTGAGAAAATGCTAAGAGAAAGGTTTACAATACTCAGTGGATTTTCTTACTTAGAAAATTTGATTAATGCTCTAACATATCTCCTAATCAGCATGTGAGTACATTGCAGCTTGGATACAAGATTTGACTCATATAAAGCTTGGAGATTGATCTGCCATTTGTGCAGACAATAGAGTTCGTAGAGATCAGCTCGGAACTTCATTTTGTGTAGGCGCATGGACCGTGTAGCAGAATGGTAGCTGAATCACCGCCGTGGCATTGGCGTGGGTTGGAACTTCATTTTGTGTAGAGGCATTGCGACCATGCAGCAGAGTGGTACCTGATATTGTATGTCAACAAGAAGATCTCTAAAAGGATTAGCTCGGAACGTCATTCGGTGTCAAGGCATTGCGACCACATAATCGAATGGTAGCTGATTAACAGAGACTTAGCATCATACACGGAGGCTCGAAGTCTTGAAAGAGGCTGCAAGCATCATGCATCGTGAGTCGTTGAGGTCTCTGAGAGACTTAGCATCGTACATCGGAGGCTCGAAGTCTTGAAAAAGGCTTAGCATCATGCATCGGAGGCGTTGAGGTCTACAGAGACTTAGCATCGTGCATTGGAGGCTCGAAGTCTTGAAAAAGGCTTAGCATCATGCATCGGAGGCGTTGAGGTCTGTAAAGGGACAAGGCATTGTCCATCATTGACATCAGATCAATCAAAGCTCTACATAACATGGAGTTCCTTCAAACTAGTTGATTCTCGGAATCAACTCGAGTTAGGAGCGTGTTATAGAGTAAAAGAAGATCCTTGTTGTTAGATATCAAGAAGCTTAGCACACCGCAGAGAAGGAGCATTGAGGTTTCATTGAGAAAATTAGCACTAAAAAGCGGAGGCGTTGAGGTCTTCTTGGATATCGAGTGGCGCGGCGGAAGCATCGTGGACCCATAACCCACAGTCCTGGATTGGAGCGAGTTTTGAAGTGAGAAGGTTGGAGGAGAAGACCCAGGGTCTACTACAGCAGCACTTCCGAGGAGGAGGCAGATTTTTTCCAGATTCGGGACAGTATGGAAGCTTTTTGGGACAAAAAGCTTTTCTCGGTGGGAGGTGTGATTAGGGATCATTTCTAAAAGTTCCTGAACATCTCTAAATGGTGTCGAGTGTAGAAGATCATCTCAAGAGCTTTCCACGATTGTGAGAACACGATAAACGGACATCGGGAGCTCTAGATATGTTCGGTGAAAGTTTGGTCAAGCGGAAAGTCAACGGTCAACTAGTCAATATTGGACCGAATTGCACTATGACACATGGCTTGACATCGCTCGTTGAATTCACTCGATTTTCCTATCGGGAGATGACAAGTGGGCTACATTAATTATTATTAAGCTCACATAAACCAACCGACCACACATATCAGCCAACATGCTAGGTTATGTCCACGTGGTAAAGGCATGCATTGTCATGCGTGGAAGATTCCACGTGAGGAGGGTGAGATGAAGCGGTGGTGTTGTTGGGGCAAAGCCCCATGCATGGACTGTTCCACGTGGAAGAAGGAGGATGAAGTGGTTGTTGGGGGCGGTTTATCCTAACATGGTCTTTTGACCACTTATGCGTGGAAAGGCTTTAAAGCCTTATACATTATTCTCCACCGCCAAAATATGTGGGGGCTTAACCAATGCCGTGCCAAATGGGATATTTATCCCTTAACAAATGCCTAGCCGATCCTTATGGGATATTTATCCTATTTTTTAAACATGCTAATCGGCTAAAATGGGAATTAATCCCATATTATATGCAATCCGCCCATTATTGGGAATTTTTATCCCAATTTCTATGTACGGGTTTAGGCTAATATTAGCCTATGGATGATATGCAATGCATATTTTTGGGCCCTAAAAATGTATAAATAGGGAACCCATTTGTATTGTAACACACATTACACACCGGCGCACAGAGAAGCTCTTGCTAGAGTGCGAAACGGTGGAGACACGGATCTCAAGCTTATTATTTGTTAAGCTTATTTGTGGGATGTGTCATGTGGTATTCTCTATTGGCCTATTATTTTAGGCAATATTAGATGGAATATTTGTGATTGGGAGTGAAATGTAAACTACCCAATAGGCCCATAACGCCACACCAATTACTTGTAAATCCTGGTTGTCATTTGGAGTGCTAACTTTGCATTGTTTGGGTGGGAAGGCCGATCACTGGCCAAGGAGATTGTATGCCGGAAGGTGGAAGTCGGGTGCTATTTTTCACCCTTGTCGTCAAGAAGCGGGTGTCTTGGTAGGCAAGTAAAATTCCATTAGGTTTTCTTGTGAAAGTATTATTGTAACTTCTGAGTTTTGACTAGTGGAGCGGTTCGATCACGAACACGAGGCGTGGTGTTTGCGAACTCGTAATCAATCTATGTGCAATTGTCGTTATTGTCTTGCATTATTTTAAATTCATTACTTAAAAGGAGTAAATCATCGGCTAATAATTAAAGCCTATAAGGGTCCGAGATCAGGTCGTAATAATCTCATTATTTTCGGATCAAAAAAATTCTGAAGACCACCGCCTGCTCGGGCAAGCGGTTCTTCATAGAATGCTAAATGAAATTTTTTTGAGATTGTTTTTTGCGTTTCTAGAATTCTTATATGTTTTAATAATTTTTATAATGTTACTTTGAATACTAACTTACTCCTTTTGTGTGTTTTTGGGTGTATGCGGGAGAAGGAGGAGTGTATTAGATGGAGCGAGAGAGAGAGAGAGAGAGAGTGTGATTGGCTTTAGCGGTGATTGGATGCACTTTCTCGGATGAGCTGGACATTCTTGATGGGCCGGTATATTGCGTATATCACGGGTCCCGCATGTTGCACATTCTAGTCACATACTTTGTGACTTGTTTTCATATTGTGTTGCTGATTGGAACATTTTTCGATTCTAGGAGTCGGGGTAGACTGGACCATTACTTTGGAGGATGTTTACCACATCTTGGGGTCCCGATCATCGGGAGATGGCTTACGCTTGAGACAACAGGTCACAAGATCAGATAACATAATGGTCTTCATATGGGAGATGCGATTATCTCCACTTTGGTTCGAAGAAGGGGGTGAGGGTCAATATATTCCTACCCTACCTATCCCCTTGATTCGTCGGTGCCACTATGGGGATCCTTCCCTCCAAGATTGATCGGGGACAAGGGAGGAGACACTTTACTTTATTGCTGGTCCCCCATTGTTGCACAGATTGAGGGACATGGCCGGATTTATGCCTCGAGGCTATGACATTATTTGGAATAATTATCGTGATATGTACTGGGTGGTTCATTTACGGGGACAATCATGAGCCATCGACCCTAGTTAGGTGGGTACATGAGTGTTTCATCCCTTATGGGAGAGGTGTAGAGGTGGCGAATCTGGAGCCGTGAAGGTAGCCAAATGGACAGATATAGACTGCGAGTCCGAGGAGTTCACGGGGAGAGATGGATGAGGAGGCGAGGCCCGAGCCAGCGAGTTAGGTGGAGAGGAGGAGGGCCCGATGATCTTGAGTGGCATGACACTCGGGATATATTACGAGCGAAGAGGGTGGAGTAGGCGCGAAGAGGGTGACTCTAGTTTCAGAGGAGCCACTTTCTTAGGGCTTGGATGGAAAGGATGAGTCCATAGCGGGATGATATGTTGCCTCGGACACGGGAGGAGGACTTGATTAGCGGCGGCATCTGTGGTAGGTCTTGAACCTAGAGATCCTTCTTGGCGGCTTGGAGATCTACGAGTGAGTTATCATCCTTCTCTTAACGTTTGTTTAGGATTGCCTTAGTTGTTATCTCTCCTTTTGTTTACTTTTTTTTATCTTTTGATTATTTCTAATTCATTTTCTCCTTTTCTTGCAGAGACTAGTGATGATTGGCGAGGCGATTCACTGTATGCTTTGATACCTTGATGATCCCTATGGAGAAGACCGCGTGGAGCTATCCATGGATGCAGGGAGCCCTCGGTGGCTGGTAGGAATACCAGCGTTTTCACCCCTATCTCTAGCATGTGGCGGGATGGTGACTACCCTTCGTACCGAGTTGGTGGGTATAGGACAAAGAGAGCGCCCGATGAGGAGTCACTCTCGCAAGCAAGACTACGGTTGCTCCTTGGGATCGTGAGCTCTCCATTCACTCGAGCACCAGCGTAGCCGAGTCCTAGACGTGGGCATGCAACTTCGCAGAGGGATCTCATAGGGGTTAAGAGGTCGCTTGTCTCTCTTAGCTTATTTGTATGATGTATTTTTATTTTCAGGGCTCTTTGAGTGTTTTGACCATCTTAGCGCATGATGGCATTGTACAAGAAACTTGATTATATATATATATATATATATATATATAATTTTTGGATCAAACTCTTGGTATCTCTGTTCTTGTGATTTGTTTCCGCACGTAAATTATAATGTTGTTTTTATATGCTTGAGAATGTATGCGTAATGGAGAACAAATGATACTGAAAAAAATTTTGTATTTCATGATCTTTGATATATGATAATTTAGACACAATGTCATCTTGAGCTTTAGTTTCTATAAGTAATTCTTTTGGCACTTCATATTTGTTTTGACAAAATGAGATGATAAATTGGTATGATGAGCAGATGAACTTGCCCCACTCCTAACTCCACACAACTAGTAAGATGCGAGGGCTCATCACCAAGAGCTAGAAAGGGCACAAGTTATGAAATTTGTTGAATGGTAGTGATGAGAGATAGACAAAGATTTGGTGGAACCAAATTAGGATGCTACAAACCTACTCTACTCAAGTGACTCCATAGTTTAGAATGTGACTCACTTTGCGGTGTATCTAGACTTAGATCCGTAGATGGCCACATGGTAGACAAAATCTGGTTTTTGGGATTTTGAACTCTTTTAGAATTTTGGACATCTGATTCATTTGTTTTTGACTCAAGATTTCAAAGGTTCATTTGAATTGTTGGCTTACGATCTTCAATGTTTATTTGTCAAGAGGATCCCTACACCTTGCCCCATGCTACTAGTAAGAAGTGTCGGCTTATCACCATGGACAAGGTACAGGTGAGTAAGGGCATTCCCATCCTTTCCCAACCCTACGTCACTAGTAAGAGCCAAGCTCGTCACCGAAGGTTGGTAGGAAAGGAAATGTGTAAAAATAAAATTTTCTATTTGATCTATATTTCACTTGTTTATTTGAGCAAAATGTCGGTGTGTTCTTACTTCCAAAGAGATATAGATATGGGATAGATGTGACACTATGAAGCTTCTAGAACAGAGCATAGGCAAGACACCTATCCTAGGAAGAAACCAAAAGTGAGAACAAACATGCATACCTTGGTATGGCTACCGTTAAGACTTTGTCATATCTAGCTTTATTGGATGAAATGATTCAGAAACAGGTGATGTGATTATGAAAGTGAAGAAGTATGATTTGAATGATTATGTCAATACCATCAGAAGTTTGTAATGAATTACTTTGAGAATAAGTTCCTTGATCACAAAATTTTACAAAACAAGCAGACAAAATGAACCTAACTACATGTAGATGCAATGTAGATATAATTATATAGATATCGCTGGTCGCTCATGCATAGAATCATTTAAGATGCAAGGAATTGACTTGTTTATTGAATTCTCGCCTTCCAGTGTACATAAGAGATATGCACCATTTCCATAGTCTTTTGTCACTTGGTATGGGCCCAACCATTTGGGCCGGAATTTCCTTCCTTCACGATCTTCTTATCAATCCAGTTTGCCTAGTCTTAGAACTAGATCTCCTTCATATATATCTCGTTCATAGACCTTTTTGTTATACTACCAACACATCCGGTCAGCATAGACTCTATGACATTGTTCAAAGATCTAACCCGGCCTCATCTAGGATTTCTAGTTGGGAGAGATGTGCTTCTATATAAGCGTCTTTATCGAGAATCCCTTGTAATGAGATGTGGTAGACTCGGGTATTTCAACCTCAAGTGGGATAACTATTTCTGCTCCGAATACCAATGAGAAAGGAGTTACTCCTGTGGGTGTTCTTATTGAGGTTCGGTGGGCCCACAAGGCCGGGTATAACTTTAAATGCCAATATCATTTGTTTTCTTTAACCGTTTTAAGGAGAATAGCTTTCAAAGTTTTGTTTGTTGCTTCGGCCTATCCATTAGCTTGAGGGTAATACAGGGAGGTTGTATGATGGTTTATCTTAAATTTCTGCATAGTTCACAAACCCCATCATTCTTAAACGAAGTCCCATTGTCTCGAGATAATGATTTGTGGGAGACCGCACTGCAAATGATCCGGTTCAAAATGAACTTGGCAATCACGGTACTGCATACGGTGGTAAGAGGCATAGCCTCTACCCATTTGGTAAAATACTCAAAGTGGCCGTGATTATGAAGTTATGGCCATCTCGTTGATGGGGGAGAGAATTTCCAGTATCAAATCTAGGCCCCATGTAGAAAAGGGCCATGGAGTAGAAATTGGTTGTAGAGCTTATGCCGGCATGTGAATCTCGTGGGAAAATTCTTGGCATTTATGACACTTGCGTACAAAATCTACTGCGTCGTGTTCTAGAGTGGGCTAGAAATAGCCCATCCGGTGTATTTTACGAGTGGTGGCATGACCACCGAAGTGGCCTCCACATATTCCATTGTGAGATTCGTAGAGAATCTTCTTGGATTCTTCTGTGTCAACACACCTTAGAAGCATTCCATCGAAAGCCTTACGGTAGAGCACTTGTTCTATAACAATGTATTTCGTTACGATAATGTGTAACCACCTTCTTTGTTGCGGTGTAGCACCTTCTGGATATGTATGGTCCATGATATAATTAACAATATCAATATACCAAGGACATTCGGAGATAGGAGGTCTGGTTTCAATGTAATATATACATTCATTGGGAAAGTCCAGATCTACTAGATCGCCTCCATCTAATGGGTTATCAGCTAACCAATCTACAATGATTTGTCCCTTAACGGACTTCTGATTTACAAAAGTTAATTTGAATTCACCCATTAAGGTTATAAAGCATCCAAACCTTTTTAGACAAGGACCCTTGCATGAGGAAAGTTCATAAATGGTTTATTTTACAATGACCCTTGTTTCTTGGTGTAGCATGTAATGTCTTAAGCATTTGGTCATAAGACTATGGCAAGGCACTCTTGTTCTCGCTTTGCATATAATGTGTTTCATAATCGAGCAACATGTGGCTAATAAAATAGATCACATGTTCTCATTTTTCATTATCTTCTTGGGCCAGCATGTAGGCTAGCGAGACATTGGTAGCTCGTGAATATAAGATTAAAGGGAGGTCTTGCTTAGGAGGCATTGAAGCATAGGTGGTGTTAATAAGAAACGCTTAAGGGATTCGAAAGCCTCATGGCGAGTCTTTGGTCCAATCGATACTATAATATTTCTTGAGTGTAGATTGTTGATTAGGTGAATGGCAAAACTTAAATGCAGGATGAATCTTTGGATTGCACCGAAGTTTCCCAAGAAATGACCTGGATTCCAAATTCATCCAAAGGTTGGATCATTTCATGAACATTGCCCATTTTGGTGGGTCTACATCGATCCTCGTGATGAAATGATGTAACTCCGTGAGTTTCCCTCTGTTACACCAAATACACATTTTTATGGGTTTAGTGTGACTCCATATTCTATTAGATGTGAAAGAATGATGCGAGCACTTCTGGGGTGATCACAACACTTCTCGGGCCTTGGCCAACAAGTCATCTACATAGGATTCCACGATTTTGTGAATAAGATCATGAAATATGTATGTCATTTCCTCTAGTATGTAGTGCTGAAGCATTCTTGAGACCGAATGACATAACAAGCGTAGCAATAGGTACCCAAGGAGTTATAAATGTTGTTTTGGCTTGGTCTTGTTCGGATATTCTCGATTTGATTATATCCACGAGAATCCATCCATGATAGACAAAATCTCAAACCGGCTATTACGCCAATGATGACGACCGATGGATGATGTAACAGGGAAGTCCTCCTTGGTACACACATTGATAATGTCTCGAAGTCTATGCAGATGCGTATCTTCCCATTCTTTTTGAGAATGGGAACAATATTAGATACCCACTGAGAGTAATCAACCAATTTGATGAATCCTACTTAGAGGAGTTTCATTACCTCTTCCTTTACCATGAGAGCTACCTTGGGTTTCATTGGTCTTGATTTTTGTTTAATTGGCTTTGCATCTAATTTGGTGACGAGGTTATGTACCGTGATGTGTGGTGCAACCCCTATCATTTCTTTATAATTAAATGCAAAAGCCTTCTGATGTTCTTTGAGGATTCGAGTGTGTATTTCTATTTCTTCTGGAGTTAACGAAGATCCTAGTTTCAAGATCTTTGGTTCTTCCTCCATTCCAATGTTAATATCAATCGTTCCTTCGATTAAAGAAGTGTTACCTTATTCAAACTCAAGTAGATATGAGGTAGTTCCAGATCTTCTCCATGCTCTACCACATATGTATCGAATTCCTTTTTGTGGGGGAAGCTCTATCATGGGATTTCCGAAGTAGGAAGACGAATGTGGGATTAAGGAAAAATCTACCACATGATGGGTGAGATGTAACGCTGCATAGGTATTTAAGTAATCAAGAGCGGCTCTATCACTATTAATGTGATCTAAGATAGTAGATTTGTTCTCAGCCATGTTTGTTAAGAGAGGATTTGACATTTTTGTTACTAATGGTTCAAGATGAAGGGATACCATGAAACGGTATCCTCCAACTTACATGCTTGGAGTGAAACGTGAAGTCGAGGTTGCTATTGAATCTACGAGAAGATTTTGTTCTCGCTGTGATTGCTTTAATTGATATAAAGTCAAACTCTTTGCTTAAATCTAATCGTTGTTTTATAGAGTTGTAAATGTTCAACTATAGTCTAATACACCTCGTAGACTTGATTTGCTACTAATTGGAGTCTCCCTAATACTCGATGTTATTAACACCGATCCTTTTAGCTATGATGAGGCCAAGGGAGGGATTTGTACCAATGCCATTGTTCGTACATTCAAAATTTAATTGAAAGGCGAACGGTAAGATCTTTCCCTCAGGAGAAGTAAAGATCACACCTGCCTCGGCCCCATAACGACATCTAGCTCCATCAAAATGGAGAGTCTAATATTTAGTTGGGAAGATGGATGTTAGGACATTTGCTATGTCAATTTCTTCTGCTTTGGTTACTTCTACCATGCAGAGTTCTTTTGCTGGCAGAGAACCAACTCCTAGGGTATATCCCATACCTCACAATCGAATGGCGTGGAAAATTGGTAGATCCCTGTTCTACAAATTTGACTATTTTTGCTGTAGTTCCTAATGATACTATTTCAACAATATTAGCCTCATCCTTAAGGGCTGGGATATTCTTGATTAGGCTCATAGTCTCTAGTTTTGTTGTAGGTACCAACTTTTCTTCCAGTTTTAAGCGTCGGTTGGTTTATTAAGTTGGTTTGTTGGGAGTTCAAACACGAGTGAATGCGGGATTTTCTTCAGTCTACTAGGTGTATATCAAATGGTTTGGATCACCTTTTACCTGCGAATACCTTTCCTAAGTGCAAGCATCTTACTTCTTGAAATAACATAGAAGGGATTTCCTTCATAATGCAGTGTATCCATGGTCGGTCATGAAGATCATATTATAGTTGGTTTCTTGATCTATAATATAAAACTTAGTTAGGATTGTTTTGGGTCCTAAGGTGAAGGGTAGTATTATATTCCCAATAGAAGTGGCCTTGAGCCTATCATATCCTCTTAGCGTATTCCGAGTTATGGAATAATTTGTTTCTCCATACCCTAGCTTTTGAAGGAAAGAGAAGGGGATTATGCTAATCGCTACCCCATCATCAACCATTGCACGTTTAACATAATTGTTATAAACCCACACTTGCAAATGTAAGGTGGATCACCTCTGCGTGTAATCTCAAAGATCTATTGGCATTTTTTTTTATTTCAAATGTAAACTTGGTATCCCTATCCGGCTGCCTCGTAGGGTGGATATCAAAGTTTATATGGTTTACCCGTGTTTCGGGAGGTGGAGTGTTGTTAATTAAATGACGTAAACCTAATTCTTCTAAAAGAGCAGCCCGTGCAAGGTGTGGAGAGTTCTTCATGGGTAAGTCCAAAAAGGAGTGTGAGAGAAGGTCTTTGTTAGGTCATTAATTAAATCATAGTCACCTACGGGTTTTACTAACATTTATTGGATGTTATCTCGCTTCAGCAGTAACTTGGATTTCGGGGCTGAGAGGAATACTCTCGTGTCCTTGTTCACATGACTTCTATGTGTAGTCAAAGGTCTAACTCCACTAAGCCGACTATCTTCGGGGTCATGGATGGCTTCCTAATTGTGGTGCAACAGTGTATTTAGTGAATTCGAGGCTTCATGATCATTATTTCCGCCATTACACCTTTATTCATCCCATTCGGATTTAATTTGTTGTTATTGTGATTTGGGAGCAGATCGTCAAGATCTTGAGGGTGGATTTTGAGAGGAAACCCCTATAAAAGTATTTGGGGTAGGTGTGCAGAATCGCCAAGAACATATCTATGAAATTTTTCTTTTTCCTTTGGAAAACGTTGCATGAATTTATTGTAATCACAAGCACATTGTAATGTCATGGCCTTGAATTTTGTGGAAACCACAATACAAGTTAGGATCAGTAATTCCTAGGTCGCTATTTTCAGCGTATATTGTGGTCCAAAACCTTGATTAAACCGCTTTGACCATTAGGATTAAAGTCTTGCACTTGTTGTTTTTGGTTTTGGTTTTGGTTTTGGTTTTTATATCCATTGAGTTTTGGCTTGGACCCCGTGTCATATCTCGCCATGTTGTTGTTGTTGTGGATGACTAAAATCCTTTGTGATTGGTCATTGGGTAAAGTTCTTTTTCCGTTGATTATTAACCAATGGTATAGTATTTACAATATTGGCCTTTTTAGCTTGGTGGATTACGGCCATCGGTTGTTGTGCGCCAGTAAATTTTGTTAAGGATTTTAGGTCCTTGATCGACGCTTTTGTAAAGAGGATAAGTCGTAGTATTTTGGTTAGGGATGACTAACCTCCCGCTTGTTCCATAACGTCTGCAGACCACTATCTATCACGCTTGATCTTTTCAAAGAGCACTCTCAAGTACTTCATCGTAAGTCCTTAGTGGGAACTTCTATACTTCTTCCTTTACCTCTCTCATTGAGAGAATGAAGGAATAAATCACATAGTTCCATTTGGTCCATGTTTGGAGCAACGGAGGAAGAATAAAGGGTGTACACACCATCTCTGGATGAAATGAGAAACAGATTCATTTTGTTCTTGCTTAATGTGCAAGAATTCCCTGATTCCTATTCTCAACAGTTTGTTCATGTCGAACACCTTGATGAACTCTGAAACGAGTTGTTTAAAGGAATGGATGGAGGCTTTAGGTATTTTGTAATACCAATTGAGGGCAATGCCATCTAAAGTTTTGGGGGAATATTTGTAAGCAATAACCCCATCCCAAGGAGCAAGGTTCTCAAATGGCTATGGCGTAGACCTTGATATGTGCATTCGGGTCTCCCTCACCTTTGTATTTGGGAAAATCGGAAGAGGTCTTAGAAGCATGATGCTTCATATATAGTGATGTCTAAGGGCTCTTTCAAATATTTTGAATAAGTCCCTATCGCTTAGGTTTCGACCATTGATGGCATCTACTGAGGAGGTGGAATGGGTTGTTGATATGGTGTAGCATATGCATTTACAGGGACATAAGGAAATCCCTGTGGTTGAGCGATCATGCCAGGAGAAGAGAACATATCTCCTTGTGGTGATTTGGAATACATGTTTACGTATGGAGGGTATTTCCTAGGAATGGGTTATTTTGTGCTAGACCGGGAGGTATCATATTTTCGGCCGGAACGGTGTTAGAAATGACGGTTCTAGTTGGCACTTGTTGTGAATGCGAGGAGGCATCCCCAACGTGCCTATTCCAATGAGGAGGTCTACTTGGCTAGGATGGTGTGGAGGATTGGAAATTCTCGCTTTGCATGAATTGAGAATTTTGACTTACTTGAGAAATTTCTTATCCTCTAACCTTTTCTACTAAAATTGAGATGACTTCATTTGGTGAATTCACGGTACTCGCCTTAGTGGGGTTCGTTGTATATTCCCGAGGTCAGTATAGGCATGTGGTACCTGCTATGAACTGATCATTATCTGCCAAGTTTCACCGAGGGCATTTCCTATAGGTAGTGGAATGGAGGTGTTTTCTTGAAACGAGACCTCAGGTTGTGTTTGTAAAATTTCTATAGGTGGGTACATACTCCAAGAGCGTTGTTCATTCCTGGCATAACGCGCTAAATTTTCATCATCTAAAAATAGGTATGGATCTGATTGTCTACTAATTTATGGTCTAAGTAAAACCTGAGGAGACAAACCAGATTCTCCCATAAACATCACGTTGTTCGAGCCTGAAGGCTCTGTTTTGCATTTGAGTGATCTCGATCCAACTCCTCTATTTACAAAGACAAACTATATCTAGTCCTTGGAGGTGGAGTTTGTGTTGATAATCGGTTAGTTGAATAATTGTCACCCCATGCTGAGAGCGAGGGTGATGGTTGTCTATTCAGTTGATCGTAGTATGCTTCAAGACCTAGGAGAGGTCTACCATATGCATCGAATCCCAACATATTCGGGGGGTATATGAATACCCACAAAATAATGGGAAAGAGCGAAGGTGGATGGAGAAATAATAAAGAAAAATAAAAGAACTGTGTTGTTCACGTTGGGTTCACCAATTTTGTATGATGGAAAAGTGACAAGTGAGCATGGGAATCTACAAGTAACTCTTCCTCGTACCCGACCTCTCGAGGTCATGCTTGAAACAAAATGATGGGGATGGAATATATGTGGGGTATAGGAAAACTAGTTAGGTAATATTATATCTTCGACACGCACTAATGGAATCTGCAAATCTAAGGCAAAGAAGGCCCTCCTAACATGAATTGGCATGATAGATCACCGGTGAGGATGACTCGGTCAAAGGCTCCAATCAATATCGAGCTCGGTGTGATTCGATCTATGGGTTGTGGGATGTGGGGAAAATGACCTGGAATTATTTCGTGTATATCTCCAGACAGGGTCATGAAAATGGATGATGGATATATAGTGGATTCTATGGTCGATTCTCTGGTCTAGTCCAGAAATCTTTAGCTTTGTTAGCTACTATGTCTAACAAGGATAACTGTGTGATGATGATAGGTGGAAGTGGAGTGGATCTAAATACTAATGTGTGTAAACTAGCATCAATGTTGGATTGTCCGTGGGTCCATTGGGTTGTGGGACCTGTGGATCACAACTGTAGATTTGTGGTTGTTGTGGTCCTCCTATGGTCATGTGTGGAATCAATCCCTGATCCCTAGTTGATCCAGTAAGAATTCTAGTGGCGCAACTTCCGAGACCATAACTTTTGCACCGTAGCTCGATTGACTCCGCTCAAAAGGCAAACGGAAAGCTTGGGAATGTGTAGAATGTGATGAGAATGTGCGGAACTTCATTTGGCAATGTTTGACCCCGAAATCCGCGTTTAAGGGGCCCAAATTGTGATTTTGTATCATTGTCTAAAAAATAGTAAATTCTAAAAATAGTATGTTTCGTAAAATTAGTGCAAATGTAAGTCTTGGAAGATGAAACACCTCATCTCCTCAAGACTGGTGACCTTCCACATCTTTCTAGGTGTCCTTTCATATTTATAAAGTATTATAAATACATATGTAACCTAGCAGGAAGAAGAGATAGACATCTCTTGGCCGAGATAATTGATGTATTTCGAGAAATCTTGCCTGTTCTGGCGAGCACCTCCAATGGCGGACAACACCGGGATGGATGATCCTCTCAAAATATGGTGAATGAAGCTCTTAGGTAGCAAAAGGATCAGATGCTACAACAATTCACCCAAATTCTCGTAACAACTACAAGTAGGAAATCATGCCTCCTCATCTCAGAATCGGGTCCTTTGGTGCCCTGACTCCATTCAAGGTGCAAGTAAATTCCGACATTCCTATTTTTGAAGGTAAGATCAATTTCGATGCAAGAGAGAAAAGGCTGGTTGGACCAATTGACCTCATATTTTTTCATCAATCAATTTCTTGATAAGGAAAAGATAACATTTTCTCTATTGAAATCATCTCTTGTTGTCAAAAATTGGTGGGGTGTGTATAAGAATGGGCTCGAAAGGGATGAGCTAGGAATCACAGAGGAACCCACATGGAATGATTTCGTGGATGCCATAAAGGAAGAATATTACCCTGTTGGGGCCTATGATGAATGATACCTGTACATACAAATGGCAGCAACTTCATCAAGGTAAGACCGGTCAAATGGTTCAAGATTATATCGACAAATTTCATTCTTTATCTGCAAGATTGGGCATTCAAGACACAGAACAACATAGGATTCTAAAATATCGCAGTGGCCTACAATGGAGCATCCGAGAGGACTTGGAATTCTTTCAGTTTCAAACCCTCGGTGAGGCATACAAGTTTTCAGTCAAGATTGAACAAAAGCACAAAAGGAGGACTTGCAAGGAACCAACCCGGTGAGGGGGAAGAATGATAAAGAAGGCGGGACCGAGGTCAAGATTGGAAATGAAGGAGTGGCGCAAGGAAATAAGATGCGAAGGAGAAGACAGGGGAAGTGGTGCGACCTCCGGAAAACAAATCGCCACTCCGAGGAAGAATGTCGAGCCATCAAGTCCTTGCTCAGATGAATCATCTTCTTCAACACTCTCTGCACTAAAGAATTCTGAGACCACGAGGTCAAGGATGAAGATGATGAAATTATAGATGCTGATCCAGATGTGATCATTGCCACCTCAAAAGTCAAGAATATGGATGAGAAGGAAAGGCTCTTCCACTCCAAGCTCTGGGTAAAAGGTAAGCCACTGCATTTTATCCTTGATAGTGGAAGTCAGAAGAATTTAATTTTTGTTGATGTTGTAAAAAGCCTAAACCTCCCTGTAAAGTCACATCCCTAACCATATAGTATTGGGTGGTTAAACCTAGGAAGATATCTCTAAATCACACAAAAATGTCTCCTTCTGTATGCAATCAAACCCTTCCACAATGATGTCATGTGTGATGTTGCTCCATTAGATGTTTGTGATGTGCTCCTAGGCTAGCCATTTATGTGGGATAGACATGGCATCTATGAGTCACGACCTCAGAAGGGTCACCATTACCATTGGGAGTTGGCGTTTATCGGATACCTAAGGTCATTCCCCCAAATCATCTCCCTCATCGAAGTGCCAAACAATGTAAGAAGTTGGTGGAGAAACCAAACAGTTTGTCGTTTTGATGATCAAGGCCAAACCTACTGAAACAAAATTGTTGCAAACCTCGATGAACATGCACTCAATACTGACAGCAGAAGCATGCTCAACCAAATCATATCTGAGTATGATGATCTATTCCATACCCTAAAGGAGTGCCATTTCAGGTGTCGGGTAAAACATGTTATTGATTTGGTCCTGGGATCTCCTTTACCCAATAGCCACATGTACTGCAGTCGGTCCTTGAAAATGAGGAGATAAAGAGGCTCAGGGAATTGATTCAAAAGGGACATATTAGGCCAAGCTCTTCACCATGTGGAAGTCCAATTATCTTGGCACCAAAGAAAGATGGAACATGGAGACTTTGCATTGACTATCGGGCCTTGAACAAAATTACTATGAAGAATCGCTACCCCCTTCCAAGGATTGATGATTTTTTGGACTAGCTCATGCAGTGCAAAATTATTCACAAAATTGATCTCAATCCTGGCTATCACCGGATCCTGTCGAGCCCACTTGATGTTTGGAAAACGCATTTAAGTCTCGTGAAGGCCTATTTGAATGGTTGGTCATGCCTTTCGGACTAACTAATGCACCTGCAAACATTCATGCGGATGATGGACAACATCTGCATGGCCCTACACCAATTCCTTCGTGAGTGGTCTACCTAGATGATATACTCATTTATAGCCCGACACGGGAGAGGCATCTGCGCAACATGTTCAAGAAGTACTTGCAGACCCTCCAAAGCACTGATCAGTATGCAAATCGGATAAGTGCACATTTGGGATGACAAAGGTCCAAGATTTTGGGTTACGTCTGTGGATGAGGAAGGAGTCCATGTCGACTGCAGAAAATTCAGGTTATTCAGAGGTGGCCTACCCCAAAGAATCTTACAGAGCTTCGTAGCTTCCTGGGCCTTGCCAATTTCTATCGCGGTTTGTCTTGGGTTTCTCACATATTTCCTGGGCACTCAATCGGTGTGACTAAAGGAGGGAACAAGGCTAAATTTCAATGGGGGAAGCACAACAGAAAGCATTTGAAGGGCTGAAAGAAAGGTTATGCTCAGCCCCTGTCCTTTCCCTTCCTGATCTACATCATCCATTCGAGCTGATGATGTGAAGCATCTGAGTATGCCTTGGGAGCTGTTATCATGCAACATGGCCACCTTGTTGCATATCATAGTGAAACATTCAATGACACGGTCGAAGTACCTAATATATGATAAGGAGCTTTATGCCATTGCCTGCATGTAAGCAGTGGAAACACTACATTCTGGGGAAGGAGACAGTAATCCACACTGACCATAGGCCTTTGGAGTTCCTTCAGACACATAGCAAGTTGAGGAATGAGAGACACCAGAAATGGGCCACATACCTACAACAGTTTCACCTGATAATAAAGCATAAGAAGGGAAGTGCCAATTCAGCAGCAAATTTCCTAAGCCCTCCAATTACAGCCCTCACAACTATTCTTGATCTCTGTGGACATGAGACTTCAAGTTGGTGTAGTTTGTATGAGAAGGACCCTGAGTTTTCAGACACATATCAGGCCCTTCGTGAAGGAAAACATGTCTCTGATTTCTATCTACAGGATAATCTCCTCTGCCACATGGGACACATCTGTGTTCCAGCAAGTGAACAACAGAAGATGATCTGGGAAGCACACTTCAGCAAGACCGCAGGGCACTTTGGCGTGGACAAGACATTGGCAGTACTTCAGCAGCATTTCTCGCCTAATCTAAGGACTGACAGATGTGGTGAAGTAGATTAAGTCCCGCGCTCCTTGTGCAATTGCTAAGCCAACTAACAAGAAACAGGATTGTACACACCATTACTGAGAACCAACCAAGCCTTGGGAATCATCTCGATGGACTTCCTCTCGAGGTTTGCCAACTTCGAAACATGGGAATGATGGTATTTTTGTCAGTAGTTGATCGATTTTTTAAAATGGCTGTAATGGTTTCTGTAAGAAAAATATTTCTGTGAAGATATCGCTAAAATTTATTTCGAGTCATGTATGGATCAACTTTGGGCTCCCAAGTCTATTGTTTCGATAGGGATAGCGGGTTCCCGAGCATCTTCGGGGTCCACCTTATGGGAATGCTAGATACAAAGTTGATGAAGTCCACATCCTTTCACCCAAGCATGATGGGAAAACAGAAGTGGTGAATCACCTAATTGTTCACATGCTTCATATGTACCACTCCAAGCACTCCCCAGCACATGGGGACGAGGCCCCGCCATACATACAACATGGATACAATCGAGCGCTGCAGACTCCACTAAACACCGTCCTTTTCAAGCTTGTTATGGATTCCAACCTATGGCTCCCATTGATGTATGCATCCCAATTCCTACCATGGAATTCACACTTCATGGAAAAAGTGAAGCAGAAAAGGTGACAAGGTTTGTTGAGCAGATCCAAAGACATTCAAAGACCAAGTCCATGACATTTTACAGAAAATGAATAAAAAATATAAGAATCGCCATGATAAACACAGGATTCCGCATCATTTCCAGGTTGGTGATAAGGTTTGGTTGCGGCTTCAGAAGGAATGACTTGCAGGTCCACACAGAAAGATTCGACCTCTCTGGTATGGTCCTTACACTCTCACTAAGCAAGTAGGGGAAAATGCTTTCGAGTTGAATCTTCCACCCTACCTTGGTCTGCACCCCATCTTCAATGTGGACCTCCTCAAGCCATACCATCCACCTTTGTTGGATACTTCAGTCACAGCAGAACAATTGGACATCTCTGAGCTCAATCCAGCAAGTCTTTCCCTAGCTGAAGAAGATCAGATTGTGGACAATTTGACTAAGACCACCAGAGGACAACCTATTCAACTCTATCGTGTGATAAAGAAAGGAAATCTCAGTCACCAAGGTGAATGGCTCACTGCATACCAGGTAAATAAGCAATTTCCACAGCCTGATGGGGCATCTTAATGCAATGGGGACCATTGCTTGAAGGAGGGAGGAATGATCCAGCAAAGAATTCTAGTGGCGCAACTTCCAGAGACCATAACTTTTACAGTAGCTCAGATTGACAATTCGCTCAAAAGGCAACGGAAAGCTTGGAATGTGTAGAATGTGATGAGAAGGTGTGGAACTTCATTCGGCAATGTTTGACCCCAGAAATCTGGGTTTAAGGAGCCCAAATTGTGATTTTGTACTTTCTTGTCTAAAAATAGTAAATTCTAAAAATAGTATGTTATGCAAAATTAGTGCACATGTAAGTCTTGGAAGATGAAACACCTCATCTCCTCGAGACCGGTGACCTTCCACATCTTTCTAGGTTTCCTTTCTATTTATAAAGTATTATAAATACATATGTAATGGAAGAAGAGATAGACATCTCTTGGCCGAGATAATTGATGTATTTCAAATCTTTGAGTAATTTACATCTCTTTTTAGAGATAGTTGTTTTGCAATTCATTTGGCACATTTGTTAATCTTTTCCTTAAGTCTGAAATCCCTCGGTTTTGGATCACTAGTATCCAGAGTCGTATGCCTTCTCGGCCTCTACGTTAAGAATTAATAGTGTGTAATCTTCTCATAATATCTTATAGGTGTTCTTGCAACGGCCAATTCTTAAACTATTATCTATTTCAATTGAGAGTGTCTCACGCGTGGTTGTTGGGACCAAAGGATCACAACCAAATTTTTCTCTCTTTCAATCCCTTCTACAATAGTCATGTGGATATTTCTCTAGGGTAATATGTAATTTGGCTGGTTTGACCAAAATGTATACGCTTTGTCGTCTTCTATGTTTAGTCCTCTTAGCCGTGAGCTGATTTCTTGTACGTCTCTGTTGTTACTTGGAAGACCTGACCGAGATTTTGGTCTATATCATTTATTACTGTAATAAAGATTGGGTTGAGGCATGATAGGCTGGAATATGTACTCTGGGATCCCTAAGTCTCGTGATTTTCATGCAAAAGGAAATGATATAAAGATAACTAATGACAGAATAAATTAACTACGCAATATATATCTATGTATATTCCTAAATTTGGTATTTTTGATAAACTATGAACAAAATTGAAAGATCATTTATTTTATATATCTAGAAATTGACAACTAAACTAATAAAACAATTAAAACAAACAAAGTAACCGAGTATAGCTACTTGTCTGTGTCGTTTGTAAATCTATTCTAAATAACCAGATAACCGATCTAATCTATTTGAAAGACCCCCAATCCTACCTCAGAAGTGAGGAGTGAATCATAGTTTCTCAAAAACTATCAATCCCCACAGCTTCCCCGACAATATCGAAAGTGAGATTAATTGAAATGAAATGATTTACTATTCTATTTGATATGTTTTAACTAGAAATTTGAAATCTTGAACCTGGATTTTGCAGAACAGTGGCGAATCCGATGGTGTGTGGCTTTGTCCCCTCAGTGTGATCTCCTCATTCCTTCATGCTCACGTGAATCCAGAAAAGCATGTGATGTTAGCATCAACAGAAGTTGGTATCAAAATAATGGTAGCTTAGGATGCATACTGAATACAATGTGAGTAGGAGAGGGATAGCGCAAGAGAATAAAACTTGGCCTATGCAATTCCTAGTGGGATTTATTACGAGTCATACAACATAAAACGTCCAGAACCTGAAACTAATCCTTTTTGATGAACAAAACCTACAACTTTAATGGCTTCCTACTGAAAATTAAATTGTCCTACTCCAATGGATTGCATGAAATAGTAACAACACTAGCACAAGAAGATTATGTGGCTTCCTAACAGCAAAATAACACTAATTAAGCATGCAACAAATGAAAACTTTGAAATCCTAAGAACTGAAAGAAAAATAACTATGAAAAGAGAAGATTAGAGGAAAATTTGAGGGCCCATTTGCTTGAGCACAAGCTAGCTATTTATAGAATCCCATTTACCCAAAGGTGAAAACCAAATTGAACTCTTTAACCATAAACAATGCCAAAACACTATTCCAGGGAACCAGAATCATAAATACAAGCAAAGGCAGTGAAAGAAAGATGGTAAACATTTAAATTTATGCAAGTCATGTTAAAATGAATGTTCTAGAAAAATGCTCGCATGAATGCCGCCTTGCCTGGCGGTGGTCATGAGACCGCCACCAGTGCAAGTGGGCGGCGGTTTCGTCACTAAAGACCAAAAAGAAAAGGAAAAGAGAGGGAAGGAAAAAGCAAAGCATGTAGGGGCTAAGCGGGGCATGCAGGATGTTAACACATACTTGGAGAGATTTTTTGGATCCTAAACACCTTGCGAGGAGACTTGTATCATCATTGGGGCACGTGTAACTGTGTTCTAGTAGTGCAATACCATACAATTTTAGGCACATACAAAGGCCCAATAGAAATCGACATCAAAATACCGCACGAGGAAAAACATGAAACAAAGTACCCACGAGACATATTTCTACATACGTTCATGACTTTATCAAATCTTGAGAACTCAACCAAACCATGGAAAAGAATATACATAGCCCTCACAACATATTACTTATCACACATACCAAAACAACAATACTACTAACATAAGGACTACATCAACATGGAATTCCCAACAAGTACACATACAAATTTTTCACAAAATGCTAGATTATAACTATAGCTACATACTTTCAAGATGGAAACAAAATCACAATAAATAAACCAAAATCTCAAGGGTACTAATAACTCAATCAACTACACACACCTCCCGAAGCATCACATGAAAACATCCATATAATTTCCTCAAGCATCAATCACACCCAAAAAATCTCTTATGCATCCCTCAAGTATCTTATGGCTCCCTCAAGTCTCTTATGGCTCCCTCAAGTCTCTTATGCCTCCCTCAAGTCTATTATGGATCCCCAAAAGACCCGGTCACCTTATGGCCCTAGGCGCATAGAATCTAGATACCTCTAACCCAAGTGACATAATAAATCGTGGTTCAACAATCCTCTAGTTATTTGTAACTCCTTGGGCGTACCCCCATACAATGAAGCGAGTCCACGAGTGTCCCACCACTCCATGGTGAATCCCATGACCCTATTCCAACACATCATGACATTAGAACCAACATAACAATGTATAACAAATGCCAAATGGAAAAAAACTGCAAAGCCTTGGGTTAGGATATAAAAATTTTAAATTGAAAAAGAAAATTTAAATCTAAGAAAAAAAAATGGCCAAATAGCCATAGTCGAGTCAAAATCTGCATGTTAGTGCATCAACCAAATAAATGCCCAAAATATAAGAACATGTCAATCAAGAAAATTGTTGGTTCTAGCAAGAAAATGGAAAGTTTTCAATTTACAAATAAAATACGTGTATAGAAATAACACATTACAATAACTACGTGGCCTTATATAGCCACTAGGGGAGTACTCAACGAGTTGTCGACACTCGTGAACATCGAGCCCCAGCTCATTAAATAACATATAAAATAATACAATTGTCATAATCTCTATGTAAATAATCCCACCACCATTTCGACAAGGCTCAACATAGTCAAAATCACATAGGTTGAATCCATACGAAAACCCCTATCGGGATAGAGAAAAGAGTACAAGTCACCATCTACTCGAGCCTAAGGTGTCTACAAAACACAATATGCATGACACATGTTGAGCAAGTGCCACACATACCAAACTAGCAAAATTGGGTTTTCAGCTATGTAAGGCTCCACTTCCTATCTTGTACTAAGCTTGAGTGACTGGTCAACTGTACACATCATCTCACTCCAAACATACACCTTTACTTGATTTCCCTTAGGGTCCGTTAATGTAGGGTCCACAACATAAAACATAAATACATCACTAGCACAATGGTGATTCACACAAATTAACCATAGCATATTACGCATGGTAGATATACAAGATATAACACAATTGTTAATTTCATGGGATATAATACATCACATTACCACATTCTACACCCAAAGTGAAATCAATGTACACTAGGGATCATACACTCACCATATGCCCCCAAATCACGACATGAAGCATCACATATTACATGAAATGTACGTATGACGAACCCAATGTGTAACCTTATAACATATAGACAATTGTAATACAACATGGTGATGCACACGATTCATCACAATATGGTGACAACATTGTGATACAAAATATTCACTTTACACCAATTATGGCATGTAATACGTTGGTACCTAGATTTAATCTCCTTCAAAGGCCAAGCAACATCATGGATTTGACAAGACACTCAGAGGAAGATAGATGATTATGTATGTCATTTTGTAGCCGGGGAAGCAATCTATCTGAATTTTTAGCACTCAGGCTTTGAAGAAGTGGGTAACACCTTAAAAGGATGTGATCTTATCCTAACTATTTTAGGTTGTGCCTCTCAACCAAGGTAAGAGAACCTATTTTTTAACCTCTGTTATTGAAGAATGTTGGTAAATCCTTCTTTTGCACAAATTTTATAGAGAATACCTTGGGAAAATATGATCAACACACCAAATCTAACTCTCACGAGTTGTCACTTCCAGATTATGGAGATATTTTCAATACAAGGAAAAGGTTACTAAAGACATTAAGAAATCTGATTGTTCTGCATATTTTTGCAAGTAGATTTTGTTCCTTTGTTGATACACAAGGAAAACAGGGTAGTTCAGGTGGATCAATGGTTTTTAAATGATTTTGGTGGGAGATGAAGCAGGATAAAGTTGATTATACCAGATCTTTGGAGGGACTTCACAATAATGAACAACTTCACAATGGAAAGCTTCAGAACAGTCAAGATGTTCCTTCAACCAAAAGGTGTGCTTCAATGGAGGCCTAGATCAAGCACGTTTTCACATAATCTTTGAGACTCCAACACAAAGGCTCGAATTGGAAGACTCAATTAAACACTAAAGTTTCTGATTAATCATGCCTAAGGTACACCTGAAGACTTATAGACAATATTTATCAACAAATGATAGTGAATTGATTTTAAATTTGTTTATCTCATCCAAGATGAAGGATCTTCTTGAAATGAAATTGCAAATACCATTAGACTATCACAAGGATGAGATCCTGTGTGATTTCACAAAAATTTCAGTATAAGATTGCAATAGGAATGAAAGAAACTATTTGCAGACATTCTAAAAATAAAGCAAACACAAAATTTCTAGAGATTAGACACAAATTAATTCCAAAATTTCTTAGATTCATCAGCAAGGGAAAGCTTCTAGATAAATCTCAGTGCTTTTCAATGGCTATACATCTACAACCAACTTGACATGACAGAAAATCTAACACAAAAGAAAATAACAGGTAATCTCAGCTTTGGTCTCTCGGGAAGATGAACTTTCTCAAAAAAATTCTCAAGAATTCATACTCGACCATTTGCAAGAGTATTCTCATTGCATTTATACATTTTTGCCCACTCAATTTTCCCCAAAAGAGAAGAATATTCGAGGGACCTTTTTTGTTACCAATTTGTTTTAGACAATGATGTTTAACAAATTCAGATCCATGAAATCTGCCAAGTGGACCAATTGTGAACTGATCACATTTCTTGGGCCCTCGACTAATGACTAGGATGCCATGCCACAAATTTTTGGGAGTCCCTTTAATCATTCTGATTCTATCATGTGATAAATCCCCTTTTAATCATTTTTGAGCCTCTGCATAGCTGGACTTGACAAGTCATCCCTTTTTGCTCTCGAGGCAATGCCTTTTTCACCTTTGTGCCTGCACTTTCATCATTTCATCCTTTTTCCCTCCTTTCCTCCTCGAAATTTTACTCTACAACTTCTAGATCTGGCATTTTGCATTTTTGCATGAGCTTGAGAAAAATCCACTTCAAAAGTACTTCAAATTTACAAATTGAGCTCCCAAATTGATTCAATTGAACTTTGCAGACCAAAATGACACAAATTTGCCAAAAATTGATGAAGAATGATGCAAAAATGCATCTCCAAACATCTTGGAGCTTTAATGGTGGAAAAATCAAATGAAATGCACAAGCTACCATTGATCTTGCCTTTCAATTTTAATCTGAGCCCTCCACATGGCAAAATGTGATTGGAAATGAGCTGGGAGCACTTTTTGACATTTTATAACTTTTGGAAAAAAGTAAAATTTTGACATTTTTCTCTACCCCTCTACCCTTAGAAAACGGGCTTGACACGTGTCCCAATGTGGGTCCCAGAGGAACCGTGGCTTGATTATGCTATTTTACCTCATTTTTGGAAAAGGAAAAATTTCCAAATTTTCCCCACAGCTCCGCCCTTCCGCCTTTAGCTTCTGATGTGGGTCCCAGAGACTGCGCTTCATTTTTTCACTTTATACTTATTTTCCAAAAAGGAAAAAGTTCCACATTTTCCCCATGGGCCCGCACCTCCATTTTTGACTATTCAACATTGGCATTACTTTCCTGTCGGGGCCATACTTCAACTTACAATTTTATCCCTTTTTACAAAAGGAAAAAAACCTTAAATAACCCTGAAGCTCCATTTCTCCATTTCCCCACTGCCACGTGTCTCAATGGCACATTTTGAGATGGTCCTGAAAAGTAGAGACCCCAAACAAGCTGCGGGCTCAACATGTGTCTTAGTCCGAAGTAGAGTCTGTTAAAAATTTGAAGGTTCAGCGGAAGGCGCCATGTGTCTAAGGTCGAGATAGTCTCCTTCGGCCATTGAAAAGTCCAAGAAAAAGGTAGAGTGAGTGGAAGCCTCCAAGTGTCCTCCTGGCGCTTCAAAATAAAACTCAAGGGCCAATCCCCAAACATGCATGGTCCCTCCACATGTCCTGAGCCCTTTGGGAAGTTCTTGAAAATTCTAAGAAGGAAGGCCCATGGAAACCTCCAAGTCTTTATGGCGCCGACTTCAAGATGGTGCCCAAGCGGAGCCGAATGCGCCAAGTCACTCACACGTGTCCCTTTATTGCAATTGAAAATTTTAAGTAAAGGTGGGACCCGAGGCGGTGGATCTTTAAGGTGGGAGAGAAGCGGACCTCAAATGAGTGAGCCACCATGTGTCCATGGCCCACCAAAAAATGTACCGGCTACATGAAAAATTTGTCTAAGTCTGGGAAAAGTAGCGGAATCCTCCACGTGTCCCCCCAGCGCAACTCCAAGGCCAAACCAAAAGGTGAATTTTCAAATGAGTGCCGTTCCTCCACGTGGACAAGTTTTGGGTTGAAGTGAGCCATATAGTTTTTAGAGTGCCCCCGAGCCGCATCCAACCAAAAAGGGCCACGTTTCCATTGATGCAGAGATGTAAATTTGATGGGAAAACTCACTTGTCAAACCGTAAAAATGTAGGAAAACCACCATTTGAGCTTGGAGATGAATTTTTCTTCAAGGACAGAGAATTTGGAGATGTTATAAGTTTCAAACATGATCCTTTCGAGCTACATCAATATTGTTTCCTTAGGTATTTGGGAAAAAATGACAAGGACAACAATACGTGACTGTGGAAAATAGAAAGAAAGGAGCAACCTAAGTTTTACGCCCAATTTACAGACTCCTTCAGATGGAGAGAGAAACAAAAAACAAATTCTAGACTTTTAAGTGATCCTCGACCAAGGAAGGGACTGATCATGGAAACCAAATGGTGGACAGAGTCTTCAAGCACCAACATGGGAAGGTAAAAACATGATAAAGGCCGCAAACTAAGGAAATTCAATGACAAACGGGGAGACTAATTTAAAGCACCAACATCGGCTCGACTTCGGGGATGGGCACTCCCTGCAAGTGCCACAAGAACAAAATAATAGAACAAGTTCCAAAAATAGACCATTGGGCAATGAAGTCAAAGAAAATCTTGTAGAGGAGAACAACCACAACCATCCTCCAAAAAAACAAACCAAGAAACTAAAAAACCAGGTCACAAGGACCAAAACAAATAAAAACACAAAAAGATGAGAACAAAGAACTATACATTGTACAAATGGAATATACCTTGATTCTAAGAAATCAATCAAGGAAATGCTTCAAATGCCTGCCATTAACAGGAAATTCAAGTAGTTCCCCATCTAGTCTTTTAGGAAGAAGGTATTTTCACCAATTGAATATCAATTGAATAAGGGCCCATCCACAATGCATCAAATTTACCATTCTTTCCCTTATCTTCATGCCTGCTATCCCATAAAAGCACAAGATCCCAATGTTGAAAGCTCTAGGTGTCACCTTTTTGTCAAATAGCTTCTTCAACTTTTCTCTAAACTTCACATGCCGTTGATGGGATGCCCTTCTCTCTTCATCCAACTCAATAATCTGATTGATTCAAGCATCATATGAACTAAATTCTTGGTCTTCAATTTGTTGAACAAACTAAAATGAAGACAATTACAAATGGAGGGGCAGCAGAGCTTGAGTTCCATATACCAATTCAAATGGGCTTTTACCAATAGCTCTTTTGATAATGATTCTATCAGCCCAAACAACAAACTTCAGTTGCTCACCCCACTTCCTTTTGTTTAGCTCCAAGGTTCTTCTAATGATCTTCAAAAGTTTTTATTACTGGACTTAGCTTGTCCATTTCCTTGGGGATTGTAGTTAGAAGCATATGTCAAATTGATCCCATACTCTTTGCACATTTCCACAAAAGGTTTGGCTCTAAAAATCATGGCATTATCAACAACAATTTTAGCTGGCACTCCAAATATGCATATGATTTGATTTAGCATGAAGTCCATGATCACTTGGTGTGTTTCCTTCTTGGTGGGGATTGCTTCTACCCACTTAGTGAAATAATCAGTGGCTACAAGAATCCATTTATGACCAACACTGGAAGGATAAAAATTTCCCCTATGAAATCCATTCCCCATTATCTCGAATGGGGCTTCAACTACACATAGGCTATGAAAGGAAGGAGCCTAAAGCTTTCATTCTTCCATAAAAACACTGACAACTTTCACATCTCCTCACCAATAGAGTTATATACTTGAAGAGAGTTGGCCACCAATAACCAGCCCTCAAGATTTTATGTGTTGTAACTCTCCCATCAAAATGTCCCCCATAGACCCCTTCATGGAGATCAACAATTATTTTGGGGGCACCATTTTCAATAATGCATCTCAAGAGCACTCCCTGGGGTTCTTCCAAACTAACCCAAAATCAAGTAATGACATATTTTGAGAGGCTAACTCAAGAGCTCTTTTCTTATTTTTACTTAGATTTTCATGGCAGCATAGATGTCTAAGATAAAAGATTATATCTTTGTACCATTCAAAACTTACCAAATTTTCAAGGACATCCACCTTTTCTCCTTCTACTTCATTTACCTCAATAGTTTGCAGGTTGCTCTCAGCCATAAGCTTAGCTAGACCCAAACCTCTTACCAATTTCATGGTTTGGATGTCCATGTCATACTCCCTGTAACTTATTCACCCATTTGCATATTTTGTTTGAGACCTCCATCTCGATAAGAGTCTTTCACCATGGTGTGGGAAACATAAGAAATAAATTTAGAAATCAAGATGTAGGGTCTTAAAACCTTTGTTTATTTCACCAAGGAAAATGCTCGCTTCTCCATGATGGTGTATTTTAACTCAGCTACCTGTAATGCCTTACTTAAAAAGGCAATTGGTCTCTCAAGCCCCTTCATCATCCTTCGTAACAAAATATAGGCAATGGTGTTTCCTAAAGTAAAAGAAAACAATTGAAAAGGTTTCTTGTAATTTGGGGCTGCCAAAACAGGGGCGTGCTTTAATGCTTATTTTATACCATCAAAATCCCGAAAATGCTTCTTCGCACTTGATAATCTAGTCTTTTTTCACCATGTAAGTGATGGGGAGAGTCAAATCAGAAAATTTAGACACAAATCTTCTAATGAAATTGATTTTCCCAAAGAATGATTGGATTCCCTTCTTGGTTCTTAGAATTGGAACCTTGCTGATAGCCTCTACCCTTTTGGGATCAATCATGACACCATCCTTTGATACAATGTGACCAAGAAACTTGGCCTTTTGCACTCCAAAATGGAACTTCTTTGGATTCAAAGAGATACCAAATTCTCTACATCTAATCAACATCTTTTCCAAGTGCTGCAAGTGTTCAATTATCTTCTGGAAAACACATTCACATCATCCTGATAAACAACAATGAAATCATTAATGTAACCAGCAAAAGCAACATCCATTTCCCTTTGAAATGTTTCTCTAGCATTCATTAGACCAAAAGGCATTCTAACATAGACATATGTTCCCCAAGGAGTGGTAAAGGAAGTTTTAATTCTTTTTGATTCCTTTATAACAACTTGATTATAGCTAGAGAAACCATCCAATGTAGAAAGCAACTCAGATCCAGTCACTAACTATAGCATATTTTCCATGTTTGACAGAGGATAATTATCTTTCATTGATGCTCTATTTAGATTTCTAAAATCCACGCATAGCCTGATATCACCATTATTTTTTCTAACTGGCACTAAGTTTGTAACCCAAGAAGAATACCTTATTGGCTGAATAATCCCTCCATCCATTAGCTTCTTCAATTCTTCTTGCATCTTCATGGAGAGGAGTGGATTAATCATCCTATGCTTTTGTTTGAATGGTTTTACATTTGTTTCGAGAAGAATTTCTTATGCTTAAAAAAATCTTCTTGTATGATTTCAGCTTTTAGAATAAGACCAAGCCAAATAGTCATGATATTTCTTCAACAATTGGACATAGTCTGCTTTTTCTTCCTTTCTTAGAATGTTTCCCAACTAGATCTTCCTTGGTTTCTCCTTTGTGCCAAGGTCATACTCTTCAACATCCCTTGAGGCTACTATATGTCTGTTAATAATGCAATCAACATTATCAAAGTTTGATTCAAGAGCAACCAACCCTCTAGGAATGGTATTAATTTTCAATTGGATGATGTCTTCACCGAAAAAAGTTTCTTTTCATTCTACTGCACACACCATTAGCTCCCAATCAATACACTGATAAACAAACTCTCCTTTGTTCTACAAAAACGTTTCACCTAGGCATCATCATCAAATACTTGCCAATTTTTTACGTTGTCAGGGACAGATGGCCTTGTTAGTACTTTAAAATTATATTCACAATTGGGGACATAGAAAAACATCAAACCGAGATCCCAAGGCGCAAGATGGTCTATAACAACATTGAAATTTCTATCATGATGCACAATATTAAATGAGTCAAACATTTAAATCAAATCCCAAACCGCATTCTTGTATTGTTTCATTCTTCGATTTTTAATAACATACGCTTTTCTAATTTGTTTGACAATTGGTTCCGAGTCTCTTTGACAATGATATCTTTAATATAGTACTTCCAAGAAATTCTCAAACCTAATAATGATGCTTGATACTCATCAATGTTATTAGTGAACTCAAAGTTAAGTTTGAAAGAAAATACTGTAAAGGCGCATTTAAAACTACAAGCGAGGATCACGAGGATGCCGTGCACATCAATGGACGTGTGAATGAAGCATGAAAAGATCTCAAGAGGAGAAAGCATCAACTCGAATGTGCAATGAAAGATTTGACAAATGGGCAAAACCTCGATAAGCCACAAAACTCTCCTCTATCTCATATATAAAATGGGGTGTACATATAGGAGGTGTTGAGTAACCTCAAAGGTGCTACAATCATGACAACTCGAGTAGAGAGGGGGAGTTACATTCCTAGAATAAAAGTGTAACTCCCAACGATGCATATGATGCACCGACGCACTAACGCGTAAGAGAATCTCATAATGACTCATAAATGACACATGAACCTACGAGATAACCTAAGTGAGATGACTCACCTAATGATGTGGAAAATAATACACACCAAAACGCCCCCTTTATCATAACTCAGGATGAGGTGGCAAGTCAGAAATGAGAAATGGGTTCCAAAGACAAAGCCTGATGAGGTACCCACGCATAAAAAGAAGTCCCAAGTAGTGAAGGAAAACCCTGGGAAAAACATTCACCACAAGAGAACATAACACTCTCTAATCTAAGAAAGATGCCAAAGATGGGTCCCATCTATAGACGATCCTTGAAAGGTACCCATGTACAAGAGGCAATCTCTCGGAAAGAAAAAGAGAGAAGAAGAGGGATATGAGAGGAATGCAGAGGATGCCATGGATGGATTTGAACTCTGCAGCTCTAGGAGGTCTCCCAAAAGAATGTCAATGACAAGATCCTCTCGCCTCTAGATCAAGAAGAGCCACCCACACCGAACTTTGTTCCTACCCTTAGGAAGGACATAAATGATGTGTTAAAGTCACGCCCAATCTATAAAGCAAATCGAAGGTAGTAACACGAAGAAATTTGAGTGTAGTCCACGAAAGTGTGACATATTTCTAGCAAATGAGCACCAAGGAACTGAAGGTAATGCCACGTGTGCAGAACTGTCAGAGTGTGAAGAGTGAACACTTGTAGAAAGGATGTCCACATGATGTGAAGGCAACAAAACATCCCCCACAATAGAAAATGGATCCAAAAGCAAGGGTGGATCAATGAAGGTCTCCGGAAAAGTGGAAGTGGTAAGATTCCTAGAAGGGGAACTCCCAACAACAAAGATGATGGACTCATCTGAAACACCTATAGATGGATGAGAAACCGTAGTGCATCACACGAGAATCTGCAAAAGATAACTAAGGTCACGAAGATACTTGTCCCAATGAGGGGCTCAACAAATATAAGAGCTATGTTAGATATGTATGATTCATCCAATGAAGGTAGAGGGGTAGAAGGGGCCTCGCACACTTAAGGTGGAAAAGAGGCTGGTGTTTTGACCGTATGATACCGAGAAGGAGATTGCTTGATATCGATGAGATGTGGGAAGTGTCAACACTCTCTCGGAATAGTGAGAGAAAGAGGAGAGAAGTCCTCGTAGTACTCGACATTAGAATTGGATGCACAATCCTCATCATCGAATTAGAACCAAGTGAGCCTATATCGTGGAAATATCATCACATGAATTAATAGAGGAGACAACTAAATCAGCAAAGTAGCAACAATGGCGACAGTATGTGAAGGGTCTCCATAGAGGGACTGAAGAATGCTCCAGACACGGTGAGGTGGATCTGAGTTTGCCACGTGAAACCAGAGATATTTGGAGACATGCATCATCATGTGACCAAAGACATGGTCACAAGTGTCAAGAAAGTCCTCTAAATGACGATGATCAGTGGGTGTAGTAACGGTCCCAAGCAAGAAGGGTGAAATACCCCGAGGAGTGAAGTAATGTTCCATGGAAGCATGCCAAGTTGAATAGTTCCCTCTCCTAGTGAGAAGTGGTGGAGGCTATAAAGAAATCCTACGATGCTCAAGTCTGGAAGGAACAATCTCCATGATGAAAAATGTAAGATGCACAAAAGCAAGACATCGACTCTACCGATAATGTGTTTACGTGTGAAATCCCAAGAGTACTAAGTCAACCCCCAGAATGTGGCACTTTATAAAGTAGTGCATTTACAAAAATGACAATGGCATCATGTAATGTGTGAAAAATCATGCAAATTTGACTAAAGAAGCACACAAAAACAAGTAGCGAGTCAAAAGTTATAAAGATTAAAATGCTTCCCGCAATCGATGGAAAATGTCGATAAATGCTACAAATGCATTAAAAAAAGTGCCCTAAATGGGTGCAAAGGGTATTGTGGTGGATACTGCGTTGAAATGACATCAAAATTTAGGCATATTTTTTTTTTTCTTGTGACGAGGATTAGCCTCCTACCAACCCTGACCTCACCCTCCGTCTTCGACACTCGATGGAAGTGATTTAACTACAAGCAAAAAACAACCTAAAAATTAATTACATGCCATGTGAATGTTTTTTTTTACCTCAAAACATTAAAAAGAGGAAGGAGGGGGCCCACATTTGGAATGTGGAGAGTAGCGTGAGAAGCCACGTGGAGCAAAGCATGGCCCTGGTCGATGTTGAAGGAGTCAAAGCCAAGCTGGTCGAGACAAAGAGGTAGGCCCGAGTAGTGTGTAATCGCTCAATATTCTACGGCAGTGTAATCACAAGGATAGACCTTTATGTATGCAGCTACGTGCTTGAGATGTGCCAAGTCCCAAGTTGGAAGGAGTTACAGGTGGCTATAAAGTTCTGTCAGAAATGCAAGTAACCATTGGAGGCCGGAGCAAGGACCAATGACCAAGAGTAGAGTGCAAAAACTGAAACGGTCAGTAGTCCCAAGCAAGGAACTACGAGACACTGAGGGAAACCTATGTGGCAGTGGAGGTTGAAACCTGAGATGAGGCCAAAAATGAGGCAAAAAAATGCAAGATCAAAGCACATGATACGTGGCAAGGGGAGTGGTGCGTGGTAAAACAAGGAAAACATGAACACTCCACCAAAATGTAGTGTACAAGCCACCAATGTAGATGTCTAAACATCCACGCAGAAGTAATCCTTGTGTCGGTGACCCAAGGCAAGAGTGAGCCAAACCCAAGCTGTGGAGTATGAAACGTGCAGTAGCCAAGTGCATGAGCTGGTGCAACAATGCAGGTTGAGGTAAGAGCATGGGAATCTAATTAAACAGATCCAAGCACCAAACCAGAAGGCCGAGCCAAATGGTGGATTCAGAGCCTTGTGAGACGTGCAAAGAACACATTTCAAACTCACAGGTCAAGGATCCATAAAGAACCCCCGTGATTCGAAGACCAAGACAAAAAATGCACTGACTACAAAACCAGATCCGTCGAGTTCAAGAAAACATGTTCATGCAAAAATCACCATAGAAGTAAACTCGAGCTGAGTTGAAAAATCCCAATCCTACAAAAATGCCTTTGGAACATGCATGCAAAGCCGAGAATCGAGTGGTCAAAGACATTAAACTTGAACACCAGAAACTTGAACAACCATCGCGAACACATGAATAACCCGAAAACAAAAGATGCCCGAAATCAATGCAATAAATACATAGTAGGAATAACCATTACGACACACGCACGAGAATCTGAATATCACGCAGAAGCCGGAAAACAGATGATCAACAACGAAGAGTGCACGGATCCACAAGATCCACACTGATACCATGTAAGAGGGTATGAAAACACGCAAGCGAGGATCACGAGGGATGATGTGCACATCAAAAACGTGTGAACGGTAGCATGAAAATATCTCACGAGGATCGAGCATCAACTAAATGTGCATGAAAAGATTCAACAAATGGGCGTAACCTCGATAAGCCACAAAATTTTCCTTTATCCCATAGAACAAATGGGGTGTACATATAGGAGGTGTTGAGTAACCCCTGTTGTTGCAATCATGACAACTCGAGAGAGAGGGGGAGTTACATTCCCAAAATAGAAGTGTAACTCCCAATGATACATATGACACACTAACGCACCGACACGTAAGCGAATCTTATAATGACTCCTAAATGACACATGGACCTACGATCTCACCTAAGTGGGATGAATCACCTAATGATGTGGAAAATAACACACACAAAAAAATACAAACTCTTCTTGCCTTGGGGATATCATAACAATGCCAACACCATTTCCAAACTTGGAACATGGGCTCCATCAAATAACAAGGTCAAAGGTAAACCAAAATTTTCAAGTCATTTGCAGACCGATCAATCTTGTGATCCTTGCCATCGAAAACCCCACAAATTTATCTACATCTACATCAACATATAACACTTCATAAGAAGCATTATTCAGATCTTTAATGAGGTGGAACATTTTCTTCATGTCCATACATCTTTACAAGGATGCCTTCAATGGAATGGTGGAAAAAGACATAATGATTTGAACACCTCCACCAACACTTGCAAATAACTTTCTAGATAACAGCATGTCCCATTTGGGAGGGCAATCAACAATGACAACATCAAGTTTCGTGTTCTTACTTGGATAAGCCTGCAAGTTGTACCACCAAAAATTTCACACATCCATTAATGGGTACCTCTCTAGAGTCCATGACAACAAGCATCTTCCATATGCTACTGTCACTTTGATAACCAGCTCATTCATGACCTCAAGAGGCAAGACATTGCATGATGCTCGTAATCAAACATACAATTATGCAAATAAAGATGTCCTTAATGATCAAAGTTGTAAAAATGGATTAGAATTTAATTGGGATTCAACTAAAGATGTCCCAAAGTAAACCTTTGGTGATTCTCCAAGCTCTTCCAATGATGGTGGTGTTTCAAGGTCCGTGCAATGGTTAGTGGAGGAGTTTCTATAATGTTTACATTTCTACGGGGTGCTCTTTTTCTTATGCTCAGAATCCTAAGTGGCTCAACAATTGGAACACTAACTTTGATTTGACTCAAAACTTGGGCAATGTCATATGGAACATTCTTTGGCAAGGAAGCATTGGAAAGGAGATTAGCGAACTCATCGATGGCATGGGATTCTTGATAGTTTGGGCATGAGGAGAAGTATGAATCTTGATTAGGACAGCAAGGCCTTTGGAAGGTGTATCTTTATTAGAGCCTCTTTAGGAATACTAGTAAGCAATGGAGTTTTAGGTTTGGCTCGAGACCCTACTCCTTTGACAAATCTACTCCTAGTATTATAATCTTTTTCTTGAGCAACAACAACGCTCATCAATGACTGCTTATCTTCCTCCGAAGGGATTCCTCTATCATACTTCTTTATCATTAAAGATATTAAATACTCAAATTCATTATTAGGTATTTCAAAAGCTTGTGCTACATCTACTTCAAAAGTATGACAAGGAGGAAGAAGTGGTAATCGGTGAATGTAATCCCAAAACAAATCAGCAGTTTGAGCACTTATCACTTCAATTGAATTTGCTCCTTGTTGTGAGCTTCAAGAGAAACCCATCATGCAAACATCATCATTATTATCTCCTTCTTCTTGCAGATTTAATTCACATGGAGGATGGGGTAGAAAGCATCTATCACACCAATCAATCTCATTGGATTCATCAACAACAACAACCCTACGGGAAGTTAGAGGATTAGGAACCATTCTACTTTCATGTGCTTAGGGATGTCTATTTACAGATCCCATGGGTCGTTTACTTCTATCATCTGACATTTGATCACCCCTAGGATGATTTCCAAATATATCATGATTTTGTGCCTTTTTCTAACCTTGTGAACTCTTTCTAATTCCTTTCTCTGCCTAGGCTAGCTTATAGGAGATTTCTTTGACAAGCCCCACAAAAGTTGTAACAAGATCCACACTCATGATTGCTTGAGTTTTTTCTCGGGTTTATCAGTTTAACACCCTCCCTCTTAGGAGTTTTTCTAATGGCCCTAATGTTGTTCTAAATTTGTAGAGACATAGTAAAGACCTGCCTCAAAGTGCCAAGGTTTTTATCCCTCAAATAGTATGCAACCTTCTTGTCAAATGCATCAAAGATACTTTATAAGACAAGATTCATCACATGACCTCAAATTCAAAAGAAATATTCTCAATGTCTTATCGATCTTGTATTAAAATCATGCTCGATTCATTAGGATTCTTTTTAATATTCTCAAATTATGACAAAAGAAACCTAGGTTTGTTTTTGTCACCATAGTACAAGAATCAATAGAGTTATGAGGAAGAGATTTATACCTATCCCTCGCATCCTCTTCTAATGTATGAATAAATAATTTAATGTGTACATCTTCAAACTCTATTTTGAAATCCTCCATCATATTAACAAACAGTTTTAAGTGCTGATCACTAGTTATTGCATTATTTCCTTGAAACTTAGGCAATTTGTTTCTTACATCCTGTGGTATAGCACTCAGATAGTCAGCCATACCTCTAAAACTAATGGGACCAAAAGTATTAATGAAAAATGGAGGTATGGGTGGAGGCTGAGCCATATTATTATGAGGAGGTGATCTTACAGAGAAACAAAGTGATGAGGAGTGAGGGGTCTGTGTGGTACAGGGATACAATTTTCAGAATGACTATCCCCTAATGGCTCTTTTTCACGATAGACACTATCAGATTTGGAAAATACAGGGTAGAATGAGATGTAAATATTTCAAATACAAAAGAAGGCCCCTCTCCAGATGGAGAATTTGGATTTACAAAGAGACTACCTGATTCAGAAGCAGTTGAGGAAGCATTGCAATCTTCAATCACGTGCCGATCAGTTTCACCAATGGAGATCACTTTTCTTGATGCTTGATCTCCAAAAACCTTCCAAATTCTTCCTCCTAAATTAGACTTTCCAAACTCTAGAAACAACCTTCTACTAGGGTCCATGGTGAAGAAAGATCTTCTTCCTTCCAAACTTTGCAGAGATTAATGACAAATCTTACTTGATATATGTTAAGACACTGGTATTTATTAAGAATTTAAACAACACAGAGTTGCAACTAAGGATTTTCACCTTATTTTGTGCAAATGCACTATGAAAGACCTATCAAATGTCTGTCAATACCATACTCATGCAAAGCTTACAAGATCTTCTCTTCTTCTACACAAATTTATCAATAATGATACAAACTTTAATGTAATAATTATATAAGCTGGAAATATTACACTTAGAACTTACAAATTTGAACAATTCTTACAAATCTTAACAAATAATGATGTTTCAACAATGTATTTGTACTTTAAAATCTGTAAAAATCATTACTAGGGTTTGTACGCGTACACCTTTGTTCAAATACTTCAAAGAGTCCCCAAAAATGGTGCGAAGCATGTTTGTACCTAGATTTAATCTCCTTCAAAGGCCAAGCAACATCATGGATTTGACAAGACACTCGGGCGGTAGATAGATGATTATGTATGTCGTTTTATAGCCGAGGAAGAAATCTATCCGAATTTTTATCACTCAAAGCTTTGAAGAAGTGGGTAGCATCTTAAATGGGTGCGATCTTATCCTAACTATTTTAGGTTGTGCCTCTCAACCAAGGTAAGAGAACCTTTTTGTAACCTCTATTATTGAAGAATGCTGGTAAATCCTTATTTTGCAAAAAAATTTATGGAGAAGACCTTGGGAAAATATGATCAACACACCAAATATTACTCTCACAAGTTGTCGTGGGCCCAGATTATGGAGATATTTTCAATACAAGACAAAGGTTACTAAAGACATTAAGAAATCCCGATTGTTCTATATATTTTTACAAGTATATTTTGTTCCTTTGTTGATACACACAACAAACACGGATAGTTCAAGGTGGATCAATGGTTTTTAAATGATTTTGGTGGGATATGAAGTAGGATAAAGTTGATTATACCAGATTTTTGGAGGGAATTCACAATAATGAACAACTTCACAATGGAAATATTTAGAACAATCAAAACGCGTTCCTTCAACCAGAAATTGTGCTTTAATGGAGGCCCAAATCAACACATTTTCACATAATCTTTGAGACTCCAAAATGAAGGCTCAAATTGGAAGAATCAATTAAAGACTAAAGTGTTTGATTAATCATGCCTAAGGTACACCCGAAGAATTACAGGCATAGTCTTTATCAACAAATGACAATGAATTGATTTTTAATTTGTTAATCTCATCCAAGATGAAGGATATTTTTGAAATGAAATTGAAAATACCATTAGATTTTCACACGGATGAGATCCGTGTGATTTCAGAAAAATTTCAAGATAAAATTACAATAGAACAAAAGAAACTATTGCAGACATTATTAAAATAAAGCAAACACAAAATTGCTTGAGATTAGACATAAATTAATTCCAAAAGTACTTTGATTTATCAATAGGGGAAAGCTTGCAGAGAAATCTCGGTTCTTGTCAATGGCTATACATGTACAACCAACTTGACATGAAAGAAAATCTAACACGTGAGAAGAAAATAATAGGTAATCTCGGCTTTGGTCTCTCAGATGATGAATTTCTCAATTTTTTCTCAAGAATTCATACTCACCATTTGTAAGATTATTCTCATCGCATTTATACATTTTTTCCTACTCAATTTCCCCCCCAAAAGAGAAGAATATTCGAGGGACCTTTTCTTGTTTCCAATTTGTTTTGATAAAGTGATGCTTAACAAATTTAGATCCAAAATCTACCAGGTGGACCAATTATGAACTGATCACATTTCTTGGGCCCTCGACTAATGATTAGGATGTCATGCCACAACTTTTTAGGAGTCCCTTTAATCATTCTGATTTTGTGATGAGAGAAATCCCATTTTTATCATTTTTTGGAGCCTCTACATAGCTAGACTTGACAGGTCATTCCTTTTTGCTCTCGAGGCAACGCCTTTTTCACCTTTTGCACCTACACTTTCATCATTTCATCCTTTTCCTCCCTTTCCTCTGAAATTTTACCCTACAACTTATGAATCGGCATTTTGTGTTTTTTCATGAGCCCGTGAAAATATCCACTTCAAAAGTACTTCGATTTACAAATTGAGCTCCCAAATTGATTCAATTGAACTTTTTTGACCAAAAAGATGCAAATTTGCCAAAAAAATTATGAAGAATGATGCAAAAATGCATCTCCAAACATCTGGAGATTTAATGGCATCAAAATTAAATGAAATGCACAACTACTATTGATCTTTCCTTTCAAATTTTAATCGATCCCTCCACATGTCAAAATGTGATTGGAAATGGCCCTGAGCACTTTTTGACATGTTATAAATTTTGGAAAAAGTAAATGTTATCCATATTTTCCCCCTCGGGAAAAATATTTTATTGGCCACAACTCGACATAGAAATAATTTGAAAAAATTCATTCAGATCTTGTAAATAGGTTGAATAAGGACTCAACAATGGAGTGGTGGAGGCTAAGAAAGATTAAATGACCCTATACAAAAAAAGAAACAACTCGTCTGTGTCATTGCGTTTCCATGTCTTAAATCCATTTTTCAACATTCGTAAACTCAACAATGGAATAGCAGGGTAAAAAGAAGAAGGGGCAATGCCAAAGAGTAACTAGGAGCAAGAAGAGGAAAAAATGGTGAAGTTTCAAAGTTTTGGGCTCGAGACCATTCATAAAAGAGTCCAAAATCACTAAGTATGGAGGAGGCGTGGAAAGAACCATGTGTCTACGCAACGCTTCTCCAAAGTTGAATCCAGAAAGGGAAGCTCAAGAGAGCGTGCTAGGCTGCCACATGTCCAGATATCCAAAATGTTGCGGGGCCATTGAAAATTCTTCAACTAAGAAAGAAGGTGCCGGAGCTTTGGCTCTCGGCAGTGCAAATCTAAAATGGGAGCCCAAGGCAGAGACTCAAACTTGCGCCAACCCTCCACATAGCAAATGGTTAAACAAGGTCAAAAGGTGGATAGGACGGGCCTCAAAATTGGCTAAGTATAAGAATGTGAGCAGAGAATGCCAAGTGTTAGTGTGGCACATCTCCAAAGACTAGTCCAAAGGCGGAAGCCCAAATGAGGGCGAGCTTTCCACGTAGCTCAAAGTCCAAAAAAGTAAAAGGAGCCACTCAAAATTCCACAGACCTGTAGAGGCTACAAAGTATCAACTCGATGCTCCTTCAAAGGAAAATTTTAAATTAGGGTTTCAAACAAGCACAAAGCCTCCACGTGTCTAGTCTCAAAAAGGAGCAGAGACAATTGATTGGTCAATGCATGGGGCAGGCCAGCGGAGGCTACCAAGTATTTTAATGGCACTAATTCAATGATTGAATAGAGAGAAGGTTTCCAAACAAGTGCCAAATGTTTTTGCTTGTCCAGGTCATGAACTATGACCCCACCAAGCAAAAGACTTAGCCAAAACATAGAAATTGAGTAGGTAGTAGAGGAAACGCCACATGGCAAGCGTAACTAGCAAGGCTAAAGTTGGCCATCTGGGAAATTTGATTTTTACCCTTGTAATTCAAAAGGTGTAAAAGTTACAAAATGGGCCGCAACTTTTCCCAAGGGAAAAATTTAGCATTTAAGTTCGAGTCAAGTTCAAAGCGGGAGTCAAAGGAAAAGGTAAACATTTTCATTTTGTCAAAATGCACAGAGATAAAATTGAAGTGCATATCCCTAACCAACCAAAGGGTTCCACATATCCAAGAGGAGCGTCGGGGCCACGAGGTTTTTCTGATTTTTTTTGTTTTTTCAGAAAAAGGGGAAAAGATAAATCACGGGCACACAATCCTAATTTTTCCCTAATTTGGTCGGCACGTGCCCTATATTAAAAAAGAAAACCCTTATTTCAATATGTTTTCCCGCTCATTGGTACGAACTCGATACAAACTTCAAAGGGGCATATCTTTCGACTTAGGAATTGAAATATTGCAAATATTACACCATTGGAAGTGTCTCGACATCCTCTATGCCATGGAAAGATAAAAATCATTTTTTCAGGAACTGGTAGGTGAAAAATGGAGACAATGTCTTTAGGCCTTTAATGCAACATCTTCTTGCCTCAACAACCAGATCAGATTTGATCTATTCTGCCATTTCTTCTCCCTTCAAGGCATTAAACCAGTGGTTGATGCAGTTAAGATGGATTCGGGGGTAGATTTTGTAAGAGGCATTAATGGTAGTGGTTGAATTTTGACATGATTTTCCCACTTCTATCTCTCTTTATTTTCTTTTATTGAATTATAAATGTAGGGATAGGATTCATTGTAAAGGGTTCAACATTCTTTTGTTTTGCGAGGCTCTCATTTTCTTTTAGCAAAGGATTTCATGGGGTTCAAGCCTTCCATTAAAATTGCAGTATGGTTCTTGCCTCCTAGCTGTTTTTGTAATGCATTGCATCAATCAGAGCAATAAAACACGTTTGTGATTGATTATAGATCCTTTCTGTCTCTTTTTCTCACATCTGGTCTTTCATTATAAATTTGGCTATATGTGCTTGATTATTATATGTATTTTATTGGTTTTTGTCTATCAGCAAAACTAGTGTTCATCATTCCTTCAAGGCATCACCTTGTAGTTTATTTATTTCTTATTTCTTATTTTCATTTCTATCCCTATCTCCTTGGTAAGTTTTAGATTAGGTATAAAGATAGATCCTCTACAAGTTCTCACGTATGCACCTAAATAGAGGAATAAGAACCAACCTTTAATTTGGAGAGATTTTCCATTTTTGTAAGGTCCCACACTTGGGAAAGTTCAATGTTATGCGGATCACAACAAATGAATCATGCCATAGAAAAGAAGATATATAGAACTCATTTGGGGGTGTTATGATTTTGCACTAACAATTTTGGCATGCCCGGTGGGACCAAGAAGTCTCCATCTTTATTACAAAGTAAGGTTGATGTGCACTTGTTGTGATTCTAGATTTTAAGCTCTTAAAAAACCGCACATCCTGGCGACTCCAAAAGGGACATAATCCACTAGTTCTAGCAGCAGTCCAAGTTTCCCAATTTCATGAGAAGAATATAAACATGGTCAAGAACTAGAGAGGAGGGATTATTTGTCTATCTAGACTTATCCCCAGATAGAGGGAGGGGAGGAAGAAGAGCCCAAAAGTCTCTATCCCCACCAAACAAAGCCTTATTGACACCTCCTCCAGCAGGCCATTCTTTCAATCAAGAGGGGACATCAAGTCGATGAGGACAGATCAGCCAAATCCTTATGTCAATTTCATTGGCAATAGCCCACTCGCTCTGAATGCACAAAATTCGGTCCCGATAGTAGCATTAAAGAGCATCCCATATTTCACTGGGAAAACTAGAATTCTCCTAGTGATCATGTCCAAGATATTGCAAATGTTCTGTACAATCCACAAAATCCATGAGATGGACATTGCAGTCAAGTTACTCACCTCTTCACTCAAAGGTAAAGCTTCACAATGGTTTAGGAGCCTTGAAGCAGGCTCTATTCAAAATTGGAACCAGCTGTGCACAACTCTTCACGACCAGTTTAGAGAAAAAGGTGTAACTTATCTTTGTTGGAGCAACTAACAACAATCAAGAGAGCCCCGAATGAGTAGGCATTTAATTTCAACCTCAGATTTCAACAGACTTGGGACATGATTCCAATAGTAGTAAAGCCCACTAATGAAGGTGCCTTCTTATACTTTCTTAGGGATTTAAATTCTGATATTTATTTCATGATTCAGTCAATGGGGGGCACAACCTTACCTACAACCTAGATCCTTTCCATAGGGGTTGAGAACCATTTGATTCAGGCTAGTAAACTCACTCCTAGGCCATCCATGCCTCGCACTCTGAGTTAGAAGCCCCAGATACTAGCTAAACGCCACGTATTAGCCCGTATCTACTCCCGTGATTCAAAGTTCAAATGAAGCCTCCACTTCATCATCTAAAACTTCATAATAACTTCAGGAAGTCATGAAACAACTTCGAACCTAGGGAATGAGTTGGTAACCATAAAAAAACAACAAGCTCGTAGTTCTAGGCCGTATCATCCCCAAGCTCAAGATCGAGGATAGAACCCTATATTAGCAAAATAGACCACTAGCCCGGTTGTAAATCGTAGACAAAACCAAGGAAAACCTCAAGCTGCTAGACCTTTCGGTCATATGATCCAAACACAGCTTCAACATCAAGGGCATTGGTTCCAGATGCGATAACAATATGGAACATGAATATGATCGGTGTTTCCCATGCAATCAGCCACATAACCAATCAATGTGATTTAATGGTGGACTAAATTAGGCCTGGTGGTGCAAACCAAGATGGTGTCACAACAAACTAGCCAAGAAAGAGATCAAGTAGCAAGGATCTCACCAAGAGAGACCTCCAAGTGAAACTATGCTTATCAATTGGCAAGCCGAGGACTTCGTGGATGAATCAGTTCCCTTCTCAAAGTGTAGTTACAATACCTACCCAAAAAGAGAAATATTAGAGAAGGAAAACCATTGAACTCAAGTGACCCCCAACCTTCCATCACTCAAAAAGTTTTTGGTGCTCCAAATATAACTCCCAACATGCGAGAATCAATTCAAGCCACCTTCTAGACCTACTCAAGCACCGGTTGTAATAACCCATGTACAAGAGAAAATCGTGCCAATGAAGAGGCGGGAAAAAGATAGCTCATTTAACATCATTGAGAAAATGAAAAGGACAAGTGTGAACATTTCACTATGGGAGTCACTCACCATTCCAGGGAAAAGGATCTATTACAGCATCGCTATACAAAATTGGTCAAGCTCAAACCACACTCCTAACCAACAAGATAAAGTGCTTAGCAATACACGTCAACATGGGGAAAACCATCGAGAAAAACAAGGTAAGAACCCGAGACCTCCTCCATTCTATGTTTCATTTATTATTGGAGACAAATTGGTGCACAATTGTATGATTGATTATGGGGCAAGTAGTTCTCTAATACCCAAGCAAATAGCTGATCAACCTGGGTCTCCAAAATGAAGCCATCTTTAGAGGGGTAGTTCAATTAGATGGGACAACAAAGTGAAAACTATTGGAATCATCAAGGATCTCGAGCCTCACTCTACATTCTTTCCGTAATGTGACTATTTTGTAGAACATATCAATCATAGAACCGCCACCACATTTTCCTTGTGTTTGTCAGTGGACTTTACCGAAAAAATTGGAGGCTATCTTTCTCATTGATTGGTCACATATTCTCTTTAGAACAAGGTAAGGGGCAAAGGCCACAATCATATATGATCTCATTGTTGATTATCATATTGAATCTTATGTTCTTGGCCCAATCAATGCCAAATGCTCATATTTTGATCAAGAAGACTTCCAAAGCACTTGTGCAGCAGATACCAAGGTGGGATGTATACTGAATTGACTCTCGATGAGTGGGCAAACAAAAGACATTCTTTTGACCCCTATAAGGAGATGGAAGAATCTGATCTAGATGTCTACCTGTCTACATGAAGAGAATATTCCTCTTCCTAACCTAATTAAGATAGAATATAAAGATGACAATGAGGTATGGGAATTGTCCTTTGATGGCTCAAGGAGTAGACAAGGAGATGGAGGAGGAGCTATGATTGTGTCCCCCAAAGGTATGAAATATTATTTAGCCTTCATATTTCAATTTTCCTGCTCAAATAACATGGCTAAATATGAGGCTTTGGTCCATGGTCTTCATTGGGCAAGGGGAAGCTATGAATCAAGAACTTGTAAGGGTTTGGTCAATAGTGAACTGGTTTCCAATCAAGTTAGAGGACTTAATGCTATCAAGAATGACTTGCTCAAGAACTACAAGAGTAGGGTATGGGATCTCATGGAGGATTTCGAGGCCTTCAACAGTGTGCCCATACCCAGGAAGGATAATGAAGCTACTGATAGGCTTGCAATAGTTGGAGCAATGTTTGATGTGGTCGACAAAATCAAAAGAGACAAAGAACAACCACATATCAATATAGTTGTGAGGCCAACAATGCCAGATAACAACACTTGTTGGCATGTGTTCAAGAATGATCAGCATATCATTCATTTTTTGCAAGAAAAAGATGAATTCTCAGCTAGAAATCAAAGCAAATTGGAGCAGCAATAAGGGAATCAAATAGTACAAATGCTGACTATATATAAATAAGCTTCCCAAAGGCTTAGCGACATTGGAGTCTATCTTCAATCCTAATGATCAGTTTAGAAAAGAGAAGGCTAACATACGATCAAAGGAGAAGATTCTAAGTCAATCCCATTGGAGAAGGTAAAACACTTCAAATTGGTAAATTTTCCACCGAGCAAGAAAGGTATGAATTCATACAACTTTGCCAAGAATTTCCAGATGTATTTGTTTGGAGCTATGAAGACCTAAGAGGGTTCAATCTAAAGCTAGCACAACACACAATCGAACTATATCCAACTGCTCAACCCATTAGGAAAAAGCAAAGACCAGTCAATCCACACATTGAACCTCTAATGAAGAAAGAGTTAAACAAGATGATAGAGGCAAGTATCATATTTCTAATCAAAAACTCAAGTTGGGTTACCAACCTAGTCCCTTTAGGAAGAAAATGGAGAGATTAGGTTGTGTGTAGATTTTCGGGACTTGAACAGAGCTTCCCTCAAAATCACTACCCACTCCCTTCAATGGAGAAGATCTTGCAAGTGGTGTCTAGATCGAGAGATATTCTTCCTCCTAGATGGCTACTCAGTGGTAAAACCAGATCGTGGTGAAAGAAGATGATCAGTTCATAATAACTTTCACCACCAAATGGGGCACCTTTTCCTACAAAAATTCCATTTGGATTCTCTAATGTCGGAGACACTTTTCAAAGGGAAATGGATATGGCATTCAAAAGGCTGATAAAAAAATAATCGATCTATCTAGATGACATTACGGTGTTTTCCAAAATTACAAATGAGACCACCTTTTCCACATAAGGTAGGTGTTTTGAAGGTGTATAATTGAACCCTAAAAATGCCTATTCTGGCTCATGAGGGTAGGATTCTAGGCCATATTTTATCAAAGGAAGGATTGGAAATTGACTCGGACATAGTTGAAGCAATAAGAGCATTGCCATTGCCAAGCCATAAGAAATCTCTTCAAAGCTTCCTAGGAAAAATCAAAATTTTCCATAGGTTTGTACCAAACTTTGCTGCCCTTGTTAATCCAATAACATTAATGTTGAAGAAGAGCTTAGCATTTAGGTGGAAAATTGAAGTAAAGGCAAGATTTTAGGCCATTAAAGAAGCTATATCATAAGCCCCAACTCTCGTAAATCTAGATTTATGTACATAATTCATACTATATTCCATTGGTGGCAGTGACACAATTTCTACAATCTTAGTTCAGCAGAACAAAGAAGGTACAAAAAAGCCAATTGCTTTCTTTAGTCAAGGTCTAGAAGACTATGAAGTGAGATACTCCTTCATTGAAAATCAAGTCTTGGTAGTAATTAGAGGATTAAAGAAGTTTAAGCATCTGGTTTCAACTAATAAAATCCAATTATTGGTCTCCCATGCAGGAGTTAAAGAATTCCTTATCAACAAGGATATGAATGAAAAATGTGTAGGATGGATCACTCGTGTCATGGAATATGACATTGAGATCAAGGTCACTAAAGTGGTCCATGGGAATGGGTTGTGTGAACAACTAGCCTATGGTCAATAAGATGAAGCAAACAAAAAAAAGACACTATTTTTGTTCTACAGGATAATCAAGAGGAAGGAAATGATGATGTACCTACTCCTTCTGGAATCAAGACATGGTGCACTTCCTTCAAATAGGCATGTGTCCTCATGGGATGAGTAAAGAAAAAAGGAGACATTTCAGACTACTGGGCCATCCCATATATTCTAATTGATGGTGTCTTGTTCAAAAAAGGCATAAATGGCATTCTACTTGAGATGCATTAAGACAAATCAAAGTTGAGAGAGTGTTACAAGAATTCCATCTTCAAGCGGTTGGAGGCCATTTTTCTCTAAGGGTGACAACACTCAAGATCATGAAGGCAGGTTATTATTGTCCTAGAGTGTTTAGTGACTGTTATGCATGGATTAAAAGATGCAAGAATTGTGTATTCTTTAAAGTCAAAGAAAAGCTAACAACACTTCCATTGCACCCAATTTCAGTCGACCAACCTTTCATGCAATGGGGATTGGACTTCATTTGAGTCATCACTCCAAATTTAAGACAAGGACATAAATGGATTCCGACAACTCTTGATCGACTATTTCACCAAGTGGACCAAGGTAGTGGCACTCAAGGAAGCTAAGGAGTCTAGTATACTAGATTTCTATGAACGGCTAGTGACAAGATTTGGAGTGCCAACCACCATTATATTAGACAATACATTGTCATTCATAGGTTCTAAGATCACACGATGGGCTGTTAAGAATAGGATTTACTTGAGAACTTCATCAAATTATTTCCTCAAGGTAATGGCCAAGTGAGTCCACAAACAAGAACCTACTAAAGATAATCAGAAGAAATCTTGATGAGAATCAAGAGAACCGGCACACAAAGCTCAAATTATCATTATGGGTTGGTAGGATAACACCCAAGAGATCTACAAGTAGCTCTCCATTCAAACTCTTCTATGGGAAAGAGGTAGTGTTGCATATATCACTTGAGTTTCCAACATTGGAGCTCGTGAAACAGCCTAGAGATGTTTGAATTTGAACCAATGGAGGCCGGGTATGCAAAGCTGATAGGATTGGAAGAAACCAGAGAGCATGCACTCCAAGCAATAGAGAAGAATCAAGCCTCAATCAAGAGATGCTTTGACAAGAAGGAAAAAAAAGGACCTTCCAGAAGGAGACCTAGTTTTGAAATGGGATGCATATCATGTAAAACCAGGAAGTCATTCCAAGTTTGATGTCATTTGGAGTGGCCTCTACATGGTCATAAGATCTAAAAGTAGCAATGCTTTCTCATTGTCTATGTTAGATGGTGAGGAATTACGATTCCAGTAAATGGAATCTATAGTAAACACTGCTACTAGAAGGAAGATTATCACCTTGTACATATTAGTTTAATTCCTTTTCCCTAAGTGCTTGTGCACATTATCTTCTTGTAGTTGAGGTTTCTTTTCTCCTAAGTGATTTGCACGCTTTGCATGCTCTACATGTTCTATTTGGAGCATGTATGATTCCAATTTTGTATATAGTTGTGGTGTTGTTTTGTTGTTCTTATGTCGTCCATATCAAAGAGACAGATGAAGCCCCGGTGTCAAAAAAATTTTTATACTATCGGAAAACTTTGTTTTGAGATTTCTTATGAAAATTGAGAGTGCAAACAACCCGGGATCGTCAATTAGAGGAAGAATCAAGATAGACCGTCATTCTCGACTCCATGCCCAATGGATATGACAAGGCAATTGGTCTTTTCATCTAGCAGGAAGATACCCCTGTGAGTGACCAAATTGTTATCCATATTTTGATCCCTCGAGAAAAATATTGGATCAACCACAACCCCACATAGAAAGAACTTGAGAAAATCATTTATATCTTGTAAATAGGTCACATAAGGACTCAACAATGGAGTGGCGGGGGCTAAGAAAGATTAAATGACCCTATGCAAAAAGAAATGACTTTGTCGAGCCATTTCCATGTCTTAAATCCATTTCTCAACATTCAAGTAAACTTAACAATAGAATAGTAGGGTCAGAAGAAGGGGCAGTGCCGTAAAGGAACTAGGAGTAAGAAGAGGAAAAAATGGTGAAGTTTCTAAGTTTTTCAGGCTCGAGACCACTCAAGAAAGAGTCCAAAATCAACTAAGTATGGAGGAGGCAGTGGAAAGAACCACATGTCTATGCGGTGCTTCTCCAAATTTGAATCTAGAAAGGGAAGCTCAAGCGAGTGCCAGGCTGCCATGTGTCTAGAGCCCCTTAAAGTTGTGGGGCTGTTGAAAATTCTTCAACTGAGAAATAAGGTGCCAAGTGTGGGTTCAGCACAAATCTAAAATGGGAGCCCAGGGTGGAGAATCAAACTTGCGCCAGCCCTCCACATAGTAAATGGTCAAACAGGTCAAAAGGTAAACAAAATAGGCCTCAAAATTGGCTAAGTATAAGAGTGTAACCGGAGAATGCCAAGTGTCAGTGTGGTGCATCTATAAAGGTTAGTCCAAAGGTGGAAGCCCAAATGAGCGCGAGCTCGCCACGTACCTCAAAGTCCAAAAAAGTAAGAGAAGCCGTTGAAAATTCCACTGAGACCTCCACCGAGACTACCAAGTGTCAACTCGATGCTCCTTCAAAGGAAAATTTTGAATCAGGCTTTCAAGCAAGCGTGGAGCCTCCACGTGTCCAGTCTCAAAAAGGGGCAGATTCGGTTGAATAATCAATGCATGGGGCAGGCTGGCGGAGGCTACCAAGTGTCTAAATGGCGCTATTTCAAGGATTTAATAGAGAGAGGGTTTCAAAATGAGTGCCAGACTTCCGCGTGTCCTAGGTCAAGAAATATGACCTCATCAAGCAAAATACTTAGCCAAAACATAGAAATTGAGTAGGAAATGGAGGAAACACCACATGGCAAGCCTAACTAGCAGCTCTAAAGTGGGCCATCGGAGGGAAAGTTTGTTTTTGCCCCTTCTTATTCCAAAAGTGTAAAAGTTGCAAAATGGGCCACAACTCTGGCTAAGGGAAAAATTCGGAATTTAAGTCCGAGTCAAGGTCAAAGTGGGGAGTCGGAGGAAAAGGTAAAAAAATTTCTTTTGTCAAAGTCACAGAGATAAAAATTTAAGCGCATCTCCCCAACCAACCAAAGGGTGCCACGTATCCAGCGAAGCATCGGGGCACTGAGGTTTTCTAAGTTTTGTGTTTTTGCGGAAAAAGGGAAAGTTAAATCATGGCCCCAAAATCCTTATTTTTCCCTAATCGGCTGCCACATGCCCCATATTAAAAAGGAGACCCACTTTTCAAACGGTTTTCTGCCTATTAGTACAGCATCGAATACAAACTTTGAAGGGAATATCTTTCGACTCAGGGCTCAAAATATTGCAAATCTTACACCGTTGGAAGCATCTTGACGTCCTTTATGCCATGGAAAGATAAAAATATATTTTTAAGTCCTTAGTAGGTGAAAAATGGAGAAAATGTCTTTGGAACTTTAATGTAGGATCTTCTTTCCTCAATAATTAGATCGGACTCAATATGTTCCATCATTTCTTCTCCCTTCAAGGCGCCAAACTAGTGGTTGATATAGTCAAGACGGATTTAGGGAAGATTTTGTAAGAGAAATTAATGACAGTGGTTGAGTTTTGACTTGATTTTCCCGCTTGTCTCTCTCTTTCTTCTCTCTCGATTGAATCTATAAATCCGGGCGAGATTCATTGTAAAGGGTTGGACATTCTTTTGTTTTGCAAGATCCCTTTCCTTCTAAGTAAAGTAATTCAAGGGGTTGGGCCTTCTATTAAAATTACAAAAGTATGTTTCTTATCTCTGGCTATTTTGTAATGCATTGTATCAATCCATGAGAGAAATAAATCACGTTTGTGATTGATTCTAGATAATTTCTATCTCTTTTGATTGCATTTGGTATTTCATTATAAAATTGGTTATCTATTCTATTCTATTCTATTCTCCACCCCTACCCTCGTAAAAGGGCTTGACACATGTCCCAATGTGGGTCCCAGAGGAACCGCAGCTCGATTCTACTAATTTACCTCATTTTTGGAAAGAGGAAAATTTTCCAAATTTTCCCCGCAGCTCTGCCCTTTCACCTTTAGCTTCTGATGTGGGTCCTAGCGGACCCGCGCTTCATTTTTTAAATTTATACTTATTTTCCAAAAAGGAAAAAGTTCCATATTTTCCATGTGGGCCCGCACCTCCATTTTTACTATGCAACACCGAAATTACTTTCTGTTGGGGCCGTGCTTCAACTTACAATTTTATCCCTTTTTACAAACGGAAGAAAACCTTAAATAACCTTCAAGCTACATTTCTCCATTTCCCCACCTGCTACATGTCTTAATGGCACATTTTGAGATGGTCCTAAAAATAGAGACCCCGAAAAGCATCGGCTCAACACGTGTCTCAGTCGACGACAGAGTCTTTCAAAAATTTGAAGGTTCAATGTGAAGGAAACATGTGTCTAAGGTTGGAGACAGTCTCTTTCACCGTTGAAAAGTCCAAGCAAAAGGCTAGAGTGAGCGGAAGCCTCCAAGTGTCCTCCTGGCACTTCTTCAAAATAAAAATCAAGGGATGATCACCAAATATGTGAAGTCCATCTACGTGTCCTAGGCCCTTTAGGAAGTTACATGAAAATTCTAAGTACAAAGCGGAGCCAACAGAATCCTCCACTTGTCCCTCCGTCGCAATTATTAAGGTGGGACCCTAAGGTGGATCCTCAAATAAGTGCCAGCCCACCACGTGTCATGGCCCACCAAAAATTATACTGCTACAAGAAAAATTTGTCCAAGTCCGGGTATATCGCCAGAATTCTCCACGTGTCCCCCCTGGTACAACTCCAAGGCCAAACCAAAAGGTGAATTTTCAAACGCAGCGCCTTTCCTCCACGTGGACAATTTTTGGGTCAAGGGAGCCATAGAGTTTTAGAGTGCCCCACCGAGCTGCATTCAACCAAAAAGGGCCAAGTTTCCAATGATGCGGAGATTTAATTTTGATGGGGAAAACTCACCCATCAAACCGTAAAAATGCAGGAAAACCACCGGTTGTTGCAAAATCACAAAGCACCCGGATGCGAGATCGGGCTTCTAGGTTGATCACTCGGGCATCCGGTGTGATTGCACAACATCGAAACCTCTCTCCAAGCGTGGGACTTGTGAAACCGAGAGAGGAATCTCCAGAGAAGGTGGTTCTGCTCCTAAACTACCTGCCACAATCTACTCTAATGCGGGATAAGCTAACCGTTCTAATCTAAATTTCTAAGGGACCAGGAGAGAGAATGCATAAAATGAAAGCCTACACTAAAGCGGTGATACACCGTAAAAGGAGGGTGGGAGAGTAGTCTCCAAATGTGTGAAGTATGAGGCAAAGTGCACACTAGAAGAGGTGATGACAGTTCACCATAATCTAGCATAATGCATTCACAACAATATTCCAAGCATACACAATGATAATGAATCCTGCAAGAACATAATAAATAGACACAATATTCTTATAGAAATATTAAAGGGGCAAGAAGAATACAAGAAAACACAAACAGGGGAAGATACATCCACAAACCGGTATTTTATTGCTTCATGATGTGCAGCTTCAATCTATTACAAGATAAGGGCCCGGATCACCATGCAAGGAGTCCACTACAAGGGCCTACAACACACCTGGCTTCACAAAGAAATTTTGGTAGAGCTTTGCTACCCAAAACTCTCCTTTACAATGAGCCCAACACTCTAATTTATAGAAAAATGAGAAGGAGAAGAGAAAGGAAAATGGAAATCCTGAAATTTGTCCTTCAACCACCTCTAAGAGGCATTAAATTGAGTGAAATGATTATATATTACTTGAAAAAGGCTCCCCATACTGTCCCATGTGCTGTGCGCAGAGAGAAAGAATGATGACCATGCCTCTTAATGCATTCCCACTACCAAATAAAACACCTATTCGAACCCGCCACGTTTTCTTAAAAAAAAAAATTCTTATCAAATCCTAGAATTTCTTAATTTCTGTGCATCAGCTCGGAACCAAAATTCCAACGGTACCAATTTTGTGCGATTTCGTTGAGAAATGCAAAAGTTATGGCCTTCTGAGTGCGGGCAACTATTTTGGGTCTGACAGGCGTTTTCTGTCATTTGACGGGAATGAGCATTAACTGACTGGAGCTGAATATGTTTCTTTTATTTAAATATATCTACCCTCATTAAAAATTTTGTGAAAATCGGAGCTCGGAGTCAAAAGTTATGGCCGTTTGAAGTTTCGTGGGCAAAGCGTTGACTTTTCTTCTCTCGCTTTGGCTCCTTCAGCCTATCGCCTCTGCGTCCCCGCACGTCCCTTTGTCCCAAATGTCCCTAGTGCTGCGTGGGACAAATTCTTCCGAACCACCTGAAATGGGCTTCCATGTCTCTTTTCTACCGGTGACACGTGGCATGATCTCGATTGGCTTTGGCTCCTTCTGCCATTATCCGCGTCCGCGCGTCCCTTTGTCCCACTTTGCAAGCGGCTTTGAAATTTCCCGTTTCGGCCGAACGGCCGGTTCGCAGACTCTTGTCCCACATGTCCCGGACTATTTGGGACAAATTTTCCCATTCTCCCTGGATTCGGCCGGTTCGCGACCTTTTGTCCCTTTGTCCTAATCTAGTAAGAAAGTTCTCATTTCGCCGATCCGCTGGGCCGCATTTCATTCAGCGTACCTTCGCCCAAGCTGTTAAGGATGCCTTAAGTCTTTTCGGCCGACTTGCATCCTCTGCGTACTAATCGCCAGATGTCCTGGACTACTGTTGCTTTCAACAGCTAGTCAAATTTTTTTCACTTTTTCTACCGCTTTGATTTGGATTTCGCGTCCGCGCGTCCCTTCGCCCGAGATGTCCCATTTGCTTTGCATCACCCTGGCTGCCTTTCGGCCGATTGGACGCCAGATGTCCCTTATGTCCCAACTATTGTGAGGACTAGGACTTAGGCATTTTTCATGATTTTTCCTAGCCCGCAGAACTTGTTTTTGCAATTTTTTCACATTTTCCTAACTTGCTCTCTTCTTCTTGGACAGGGAGTTAGAAAAAAATCCGAGGGGACCCTAGAAACATGAATTTTTCCCGCGACTCAATATAATTGCTTGGGACTAAAGAATTTGATGCATGTTAACAAAATTACCTTGAGGGTAAATTTTCGATAACAATTTTGGTGACTCAAGTGGGGTCATCTCACTGCATTGGGATGAAGAACGACCAGCTGCTCATAAGAATCCATTGGGCATGGAGTGTGTTTGATAACCTCTCACTGATCTCGAAATTTGAAAACCTCGTGTCATTGAGCCATCGAAACATTCGTTGAGCTGGTTTTCCTGTGGCTGCAAATTCTTTTCCAGGAGCTTGATGAGCTGCAAATATGCACATACTAGAAGCAATAGGACATGTGCACAAGCACTTAGGAAATAAAAACTACTCTAATAAAGAAGATACAATGTGCATAAGCACTTAGAGGAATGGAAATTCTAAATTAATATTTACAAGGGTGAAAATCTATCTTTCTAGTAGCAACGTTTGAGATAGATCCCATTGACCGGAATCTGTAATTCTTCACCATCCAACTTAGCCAGTCGGAAAGCATTGCTACCTTTGCATTCAATGATCATGTATGGGCCACTCCAGATGGCATCAAACTTGGAGTGCTTTCCTGGTTTTGCACGATCAGCATCCCATTTCAACACCAAATCTCCAATTTGGAAAGTTCTAGCCTTGGCTTTCTTATCAAAAGTCTTCTTGATCAGGGCTTGATCCTTCTCTATTGCCTGGGCTGCATGCTCTCTTGTCTCTTCTAATTCCATCAGCTCTGCATACCTGATTTCCATAGGTTCAAACTCAGCTAGTTCCAACTGTTTCATGAGTTCCAATGCTGGCAACTCGAGTGATATGGGTAGAACTGCTTCTTCCCATACACAAGCTTGTATGGAGAGCTTCTTGTAGACCTCTTGGGTGTGATCCGATCGGCCCATAGGGCTGATTTGAGCTTTGCGTGCCAAGTTCTTTGATTTTCATCCAGAGTCCTCCTGATGATTCTTAGTAGGTTCTTGTTTGTAGACTCGGCTTGGCCATTACCTTGAGGGTAATAGTTCGATGAAGTGCTGAGATACACACAATTCTTGACAGCCCATTCAGTGATCTTTGTGCCAAGGAATGCCAATGCATTGTCTGATATGATAGTGGCAGGGGCACCAAACCTCGTGACTATCCCTTCATAGAAATCTAAGATATTAGATTCATTTGCCTCCTTGAGTGCCACTACTTCGGTCCACTTGGTGAAATAGTCCGTCGCTGTAAGTATCCACTTGTGGCCTTGACTTGAATTGGGATTGATAACCTAATGAGTCCAATCCCCATTGCATGAATGGCCGATTCACTAAAATTGGACGAAGGGGCAGCAGCCGCTAACCTCTCTTCCCCCGTGAAGAATGCACATCTCTTTCATTTTTTGACCCATGAGTAGCAATCATTCAAACACAGAGGCCAATAGTAACCAGCTTTCATGATTTTGAGAGCTGTCACTCACGGAGCAAAGTGGCCTCCTGCTTCCCCGGCGTGGAACTCGTGTATGATCTTCTCAACTTGACCTGTTCCAATGCATCTTAATAGAACTCCATTGATGTCTTTTTTAAACAAAACTCCATCAACAAGCACATATGGAATGGCTTGTAATCTGAAGTATCTCCTCTTTGCCTTGCTCATTTCTGGAGGGCATAGGCCTGTTTGGAGGTAATGCACAAGGTCTTGAGTCCAACATGGAATGAGTGCATCATCAGCTGGTTGTTCTTGATCATTCTAGTAGCAGGACAACATCCTCTTCACCTTCTAAGCCTTCTGATTGTTTGGAAGCGAGCTGCTCACACAAGCCTTTGCCATGAACTAGCTTGGTCACTTTGATTTAAATATCATATTCCATCACCCGAGTGATCCAACCCGCTTCTCTTCTCATTTTAATCCTTATTTAAGAGGAATTCTTTAACACTAGCATGAGACACTAACAGCTTGAATCTTATTGTTTGAGACCAAGTGTTTGAACTTCTTCAAACTTCTGATGACAGCAAGGACATGCTTTTCGATGAAAGAATACTTTATTTCGTAATCTTCCAAGGTTTGACTGAAGAATGCTATGGGCTGTTCTGAACCTTCTCTATTCAGCTGTGTCAAGATAGCTAAGATTGTATCTGATCCTCCAAACGCATACAACATGAAGTCCTTTGAAAAGTCTGGGTTGATAAGAGTTGGAGCTTGTGATATTGCATGCTTGATGCTTTCAAAACTCTCTTTGCCTTCTGCTGTCCATTTGAATGCCAGACTCTTCTTTAACATCATTGTTAGAGGCTTCACAAGAGTGGAAAAATTAGGCACAAATCTGTGGACAAAGTTTATCCTTCCTAAGAATCTTTGGAGAGATTTCTTGTGGTGTGGAAATGGAAGCGTTCGGATGGCTTCAACCCTTTTAGGATCAATTGTTAGCCCTTCCCTAGAGATGATGTGGCCCAACAATTTGCCTCGTGTGCCAAGAATATACATTTCTTTGGATTCAATGACACTCCGAACCTTCTACACCCTCAAACACTTGCACTCGAGGTGAAAGAGATGGTCTGCTGCATTCTTTGAGAAGACAGTGATATCATCTAGGTATACCAACACTATCTTGTTGATTAAGCCTTTGAATGCCATATCCATAGCTCGCTGAAATGTTGCTCCAGCATTTGACAGTCCAAATGGCATCTTCTTGTAAGCATATGTGCCCCATTTTGTAGTGAAGGCCATTTTGAATTGATCTTCTTCTTTCACCAATATCTGATTATAGCCTGAATATCCATCTAGCAATGAAAACCTTTCTGAACCAGCTACAACCTGCAATATTTGTTCCATTGATGGAAGTGGATAATGATCTTTGAGTGATGCCCTATTTAGATCACGAAAGTCCACACACAATCTTATTTCTCCATTTCTCTTTCTTACGGCACCAAGTTTGCAACCCAACTTGAGTGTTTGATGGGGAAGATGATACTGGCCTCAATGAGCTTGCTTAACTCTTTTCTCATGAGAGGTTTCGATATGAGGATTTACTGGCCTTTGCTTTTGCCTCGATGTGCTTGGATTCCGAGATCCAGCTCAATAGTATGTTGTGCCAAATTTGGGTTAAAACCTCTTAAATCTTTGTAAGTCCAAGCGAAGACATCTGGGAATTCTTGACAAAGTTGAACAAAATCAGATTTCTCTTGTGGAGTACTTACTTTGCCAATTTGCAATGTCTTGCCTTCTTCCACTAAAATAGGCTCTGAATCTTCACCCTTTACTTGAATGTTCACTTTCTCCTTCCGGAACTCGATCATTCGGGTCAATATTGACTCTAAGGTTATGAGGCCTTTGGTAATTTGTTAGTTCTCAACCGCACCACTTGGTCACCATACTCGCTACTCTAACTTGTCTTGATTTCTCAAGAGAACTCAGCTTCTTCTTGCAGGAAATTAACAATTTGCTGATCATTCTCAAAGACTTGCCAACTTGTGTTGTTATCCGGAACAGTACTGGTCTCACAACCACTTTGATATGAGGCGAGTTTTCTCACTTTTGATACTTTCTACAACATCAAACGCAGCCCCTAATTGCTGCCACGCTTGGCCGCTTCATTCTTTTTATTGGGATGGAATTGATGCTAAAGGCTTCAAAATCTTCAATAAGATCCCATACCCGATTTTTGTAGTTCTTCAGCAAGTCATTTTTGGCAGCATTTTTTCCTTTGACTTGGTTTACGATCAGCTCACTATCACCAAATACTTGCAAATTCTTGATGCATTTTTTCTTTGCCCAAAGGCAATCCATGAATTAAGGCTTCATACTCAGCTGTGTTGTTTGAACAGGAAAATTGGAAACGGAAGGCTGAGTAATACCTTATACCTTGTGGTGAAATGAGCATAGCTCCTCCTCCTGCACCTTGTCTACTCCTTGACCCATCAAAGAACAATTCCCATACTTCGTTCTTGTCTTTCATGACCTGGCTTGGTGATGCTAGGAATAGGCTGATCTTTTCATGAATGCAATAAACTCCTAGCTCGCGATTCTTCTATTTTTCGATAAGGATCAAAAGCATGCACCTTGCTTGCCCATTCATCAAGAGTCAACTGGGATGCTTCCAACCTTGGTGTCACCTTCATCGATTGCTTGGATAATCTTCTTGATCAAACGTCGAATAATTGGCATTGATTCGACTTGGAGTGTAAGGCTCAATGTGGAAGTTTGCAATAGGTTCAGACTGATTGTGGCCTTAGTTCCATACCTTGTTCTAAATAACATGTGTGACCAATCGCCGAAAGATAGCCTCCAATTTTAGCAGTGAAGTCTCTTGACAAGCACAATGCAAAGAGTGGTGGCAGGTCTATGACTGACACATCTTGTAACACTATTACGGTGGGACATGTGTGCAAGCAGTGTGAGGCTCAAACCTTTGATTACTCCAACCGTCATCACTTGTCCCATCTAATTGCACTACACCTTAAAGATGACTTCATATTGAAGCCCTAATCGATCGCCTATTTGTTTTGGCATGACTGAGCTGCTTGCTCCCGAGTCAATCATGCAATTATGCACCAACTTGTCTCCTATGATCAATGAAACATAAAATGGAGGGGGCTTCAACACTTTACCTTGATGTCCTCCATGATTTCCTTCATGTTGGGAAGCATTTATGAGTACCTTCTCTTGTATTTGGACTTGTTGATTTGAGGTTGACCAGTCCTTCATGGCAGTTTGTAGCAAATCTCTTTGTCCTGGGATAGATAGTGATTCCCACATTGATATGTTTACATTTGTCTTCTTCATCTGATCAATGATACTGAATGGGGATGAAGTATCCTCTCAGCCCCCTTGGCTTCGCACATTCATTCCTTGCAAATGAGCGGCAACAACTGGCATCTGAGTTGGTTTAGGAGCTGGTTTGGATGCTCCTTGCATGTTTGGAACTACAGTTTGTTTGCCAGTGGCTTGTGGAGTGGTAGAAGGTTGTGGATTACTCGAAGCCAATGGCTGTTCTTCACCCAAATTTCTCCTCTTTGACCTTGTGTTGGCTGCAACACTTTGAGAGGGTATTTGATTCATACCACAGAAATCTTCAGCCTGCCAATTGACAAGAGTAGTTTCATCGTCGAGATGTTCCTTTGCCGAGGTGCTTCCTCGCCGCTGATCTCTTCGTGGTCGGACTCTTCGCGACCCACCAATGATGGTTTGCACCATCAGAGCCTCGATTTAATGCACCGTTAAAGCACATTGCTTGGTTGTGTGGTCGATCGCACGGGAAACACCAATCATATTCTTGGGCCATGTTATTTTGGACTAGCACCAATGCTTTAGAAGCGAGATACGACATTGGGGTTATAGGGCTGAAATGGTCTATTAGCGGGAGCCTTTCTTGGCTTTGATTTTGATTTTCAGCCAGATTGGGTGTTAGTGACCTATTTTTTTGGTATGGGGGCCTAGCAGCAGTGCACGACCGCGCTTGAGGCTGATACGGTCTAGCACTTTGAGCTTGCTGTCTTTTGATAGTAACCAGCTCATTTCCCAAATTTTGCAATTGTTTCATGACCTCTTGGAGTTCATTTGAAGCACTAGAGGATGAAGTAGAAGTTTCATTTGAACTTTGATTTCTAGGAGTGGGAATAGGAGCTAAGACAGGCGCTTGACTAGTACTTGGGCTCTCTAAACTTGGATATAATGGCATTGGAGGCCTAGGAGCCAGTTTACCAGCTTGAATAAGATAGTTTTCAGCTCTAATGGCAATGCTATAAGCAGCAGGTAAGGTTGTGCCTCCCATAGATTGAATTAACATAGAAATATCAGATTCAAAGCTTTAAGATAGTATAGAAAAGCACCTTCTTCTGTTGGCCTGACTGCCACTGGAATCCTATCCCAAGACCTTTGAAATCTGAAGTTGAAGTCACCACCGCTCATTGGGAGCTCTCTTAATAGTTGTTAATTGTTGTAGTAGAGACAAATTGTCTCCCTTTTCCCAAACTCGCTCATGGAGAACTATGTATAACTCGATTCCAATTTGTGATAGAACCAGCCGTCAAGGCTCCTGAACCACCGCAATGCCTTCCCTTTGAACGATTATGCTAGCAATTTGACAAACCACATCCATTTCATTTATCTCATGGATTGCACATACGTTAGCAATGTCTTTGACATGATCACCAGAGTGGTATGATTTTCTCCAAGTGAAAAATGGAATGTTTTTCAACGCTGTAATCGAACCGGATTTCGTGCATTGAGGGCAAGTGGGCTACTGCCGGTGAAATTGACAAAGGGATTTCTTGGTTGTGCCATTCTCGATTGGTCGAAGAACTCTTGTTGATGTGAGAAAAGGTCTACCGGTGGAGGTGTAGACAAAGTTATATTAGGTGGAGACGCATATCTTTGAGATCTTCTTCCCCTTCTTTCTCTCGCCCTCGGAGATAGATGCAGATAAACAAACAATCCTTCCTCCCTAGTTCTTGATCCGGTCCGTATTCTTCTCATAAATTCGCCAAAGCTTGACCGGCGAAACCAGCGGATTATGCCTCTTTGGGAGTCACGCAGATGTGTGATTTTAAAGCTCCTTCAAAGATGGAACTTACAACAAGTGCACATCGATCTTGTTGTAATGAAAGTGAAGACCTTTAAGGTCCCACTAAGGCGTGCAAAACTGTTATGCAAAATCACGGCACCCGGATGCGATCGAGGCTTCTAGGTTGATCACTCGTGCATCCAAGTGTGATTGGATAACATGGAAACTATCTCCAAGTGTGGGACTTGTGAAACTTGAGAGAGGAATCTCTAGAGAAGCCGGTTCTGCTCCTAAACTACCCGCCACAATCTACTCTAATGCGGGATAAGCTAACTATTCTAATCTAAATTTCCAAGGACCAGTGGGAGAGAGAATACATAAAATGAAAGCCTACACTAAAGTGGTGATACACCGTAAAAGGAGGGTGGAGAGTAGTCTCGCAAATGTGTGAAATACAGAGGCAAAGTGCACACTAGAAGAGGTGATGACAGTTCACCATAATCTAGCAAAATGCATTCACAACAATATTCCAAGCATACACAATGATAATGAATCCCTGCAAGAACATAATAAATAGACACAATATTCTTATAGAAAGATTAAAGGGGCAAGAAGAATGCAAGAAAACACAGCAGGGGAAGATACATCCACAAACTGGTATTTTATTGCTTCATGATATGCACAGTTCAATCTATTACAAGATAAGGGCTTGGATCACCATGCAAGGAGTCCACTACAAGGGCCTGCAACACACTGGCTTCACAAAGCAATTTTGGCAGAGCTTTGCTACCCAAAATCTCCCTTTACAATGAGCCCAACACTCCAATTTATAGAAAAATGAGAAGGAGAAGAGAAGGGAAAATGGAAATCCTGAAATCTGTCCTTCAACCACCTGTAAGAGGCATTAAATTGAGTGAAATGGTTATACATTACTTGCAAAAGGCTCCCATACTGTCCCATGTGTTGCGAAGCAGAGAAAGAATGATGACCATGCCTCTTAATTGCACTCCCAGCTACCAAATAAAACACCGATTCAACCCGGCCACGTTTTCTTAAAAACTCAATCAATTTCTGATCAAATCCAGAATTTCTTGATTGCTATGCATTGGGCTCGGAACCAAAATTCCAACAGTACCAATTTTGTGTGATTTCGTTGAGAAATACAAAAGATATGGCCTTCTGAGTGCGGGCAGCTATTTTGGGCCTGGCAGTTTTTCGTCATTCGACGGGAATGAGCATTAATTGACTCGGAGCTGAATATGTTTCTTTTATTTAAATATATCTACCCTCATTAAAAATTTTGTGAAAATTCAGAGCTCGAGTCAAAAGTTATGGAGCGTTTGAAGTTTCACGGCCAAACGTTGACTTTTCTTCTCTCGCTTTCGGCTCCTTCAATTTTCGCGCCCGCGTGTCCCTTTGTCCCACTTGGCACAAGGTGCTGAAATTTCTGCTTTTCGGCCGAACTAGTCGGTTCACGTACTCTTGTCCCGCATGTCCCGGACTGCTTGGGACAAATTCTTCCGATTCACCCGGTTCGCGCCTTTTGTCCCAACCTGTCCCTGCGAAAAGTTCTCATTTCTCTATTTCGTCCCGATCCGACTGGTCGCACGTGTACCTTTGGCCCAACTATTCCAGCTGCCTTAAGTCTTTTCGGCTGACTTGCATCCTCCTCCGCGTACTTAATCGCCTGATGTCCAAATCGCCTGTTTCAACAGTTATTCAATTTTTTTCACTTTTCGGCCAGTTCGGATTTCCGCGTCCCGCGCCCTTTGTCCCGGATGTCCCATTTGCTTTGCTAAGCAGATCACCCGGCCGCATTTCGGCCGGTTCACGCCTAGATGTCCCTTATGTCCCACTACTATGCAAGGACTAGGACTTAGCCATTTTTCATGATTTTTCCTGGCCTGAACTTGTTTTTGCAATTTTTTCACATTTCCTCGTAACTTTCTCTCTTCTTCTTGGACAGGGTGTTCGAAAAATCCGAGGGGACCCTAGAAACATGAATTTTTGCCCTGACTCAATATAATTGTTGGGACTAAAGAATTTGATGCATGTTATCAAAATTACCTCGAGGGGTAAATTTTGGATAACACCACCATTTGATCGCAGAGATGACTTTTCTTCAAGGACAAAGAATTTCAAGATGTTATAATTTTTAAACATGATCCTCCAAGCTACATCCATTCTTGTTTTCTCGTATTTGGAACAAAAATGACATGGACAACAATACGTGATCGCAGTTAAAAAGGAAAGAAAGGAGCAGCCCAAGTTTTATGCCCAATTTACGAGGTGGTCCTTCGAGATGGAGAGAGAAACAAAAATAATTCTAGACTTTTAAGTGATCCTTGACCAAGGAAGGGACTGATCATGGCAACCAAATGGTGGACAGAGTCTTCAAGCACAAACACAGGAAGGTAAAAATCATGAAAAAAACCACAAACTGAGGAAATTCAATGACAAATGGGGCAAGACTAATTTGAGCACCAATAAACGCCCACATATTACACACAAATACGATAATAAAATACAAGGATAATTTTTATTTATTTACATTGTGCCATCGCACAACGCCATAAGGAATCTAATTAATAAAAAAATAAACAACACATACGACATTTACATAAGTCATCTACTCACATAGACACATGACAACATCATATAAATGTATATGCTACACTTTCCCCAATGAACGAATACTAGCAATAACCTAACCACAAGAAAAGAATCAAGGATTGGAATAACCACAACACATTATTTCTTTAATTGTATCTTAGTTACGATTAACATTTCAAGAACATCATTGTGCAAGGATATTTTTCTCCTTTTTCTACCTACGTGTTCTTAAGTTCATTCCACATTTAATTTATGTTCAAACCATTTTAAGTTTGATTTTTTATTCTTTACTTAAAATTTCCATAACTTACATAATTATTTGGCATAATTAAAATTGTAAACAAGGTACTTAATGCTCTTCTTCTTATGTTAAGAGTATGCTTCTCAAATATTTATTCAAAGTTATAATTTTACCCTTGCTACACAAGTGAATTTGATGTGATGCAAAGAAAGAAATCTTAGGACCTAAGGGAGATTTAGATTCAAGGTACCTGTTCCCACAAACATTCTTCAATCAAGCTATTTTTATTTCCCTACCATAGTTAATATAGTTCAAACAGATTGTTGAATCCATTCAACATTTCCACATGAAGAAATTTTATTTGGATTCATATATATCTTTTGTTTTCTCGAAGTTTGATCTCAACAAGGGCAATTCATATTATTCTTAACACAAAAATGTATAAATGAATTACACGGACTCCAAGAGTGACCTTAATCCTAATCTCAAATCTCATTTTCAAATTATATGATATGCTCTTACATTGCACTATTGTCTCATTATTAGCATTTTTCTCGTAATGAAGGATTTATGTAAGTATTTTTCTAACATCTTGAAGAGGTACAAGAATGGGAGAATTATAACTATACATGAACCACAAGTGATTTGTGTTTAATTTAAGATCTGATGTTTCTACATTTCATGATTCTCGCATGTGAAAATTCTTTTAATATTAAAGTCATAAAAGGGCATAACGAGGGATTATGGGACAAGATTTCAGTTTCGGGGTTCTCTAAAGTCAACATCTTTCAAATCAATTTATTTTGCAAAGAGTTACTTATAATTTTCTACCCACACTTAACCTCCTAATCAACTAATGTTTAATTTGATTTCAATTTTCATTCAGGATTTATGCCCTATTATATATTAGGTTAAGGTTCCAAAATATATTTACCCTATAAACCCTCTATAAAAGATCAAGGTGTTATACTACGACAAGCCAAAGGTAAGACATTTATCTAAGAGGATCTAAAGAGGTCATTAAAAATATTTTAAGTGATAGTACATCTATTTCACTAGCTCCATGATGTCGTCTGATCCCACAAGTAATTCATTCGATGAAGAATTTTAATTCTAAATCTAACCGAGAAGACATGGTAGTCCACTAGGATACGAAGGAAGAGATAGATCTACTTACTCTAGATAAAGCTTGACTGTGTCGCTCCTATCTACCAGGTTTATGACAATGTCACCAAACATACCAACTAAGAAGATAAACCCATTCTTGGGCTCTTATTTACCTTAACTAGGATTTTCCATAAAGTGTAAAGGTTCATTTGAAGGTCACAATTTCCCATGCTAAGGGATTAACACATGCATGTTAGTTATGCAAAAATTTTTAACTAGGGTTGACTATTTCGTTTGGATTTATTTATTGCATTTTCAAGGTGAGGAACACAACACCCACTATTTAATCAACAATTTTCTAATGAAAGTGCACTACAAGGTATCAAATTCAATTTCATTAAACATATATATTCAAATTTAACCATACAAATCTTGGGATCAAAATAAAATCCATGATTAGATATATATTTCCCAAGATATCCCTAAAACTAGTATCTCATTCATATTAGCAAATTTCAAATATAATGTTTTCGTGGCATGAGAATACATTATACATATATTCATTTTAAAATGACCTATATAAATTAAAATAGTAAATAATGAATTACACATCACCTTTTGTCATCATTCTTGCATCCCTGTAAAACCATGTGAGCATGAAATCAGTGATAAATCGTTGGCATGGAATCCACCCTAATCTAACATAATTAATGTCTTTAGTTTCCCTTTACATATAATAATAATTATAATTTTCATTCAAAAGGAAAATTTTAAAAACATGTACTCATTTCATTTCATTTCACTTCATTTCATAACCAAGATGAGAGAAAGAGGAAGAAAGAGTGAGAAACACCATTTTGTCAAAAGTTTTATTTCACAAAACAAGTTACACTATAGAGTTTTCAAATAGTTATTTACATGTATCAAAAGTTTCCACGGTGGTTTGACAACCCGAAAGGGGTCCTACAAATCTCTTTTTACATTTTTCTTCTAGCTACAAAAATGTTCAAATCAAGCTCGGAGGCTAAGAATCCACTTTCAAACGTTGTCTTCCGATGAGCAAAAACACCACGGTTAAATTTCTACGTGTCCAATTATATACCAAGACTTCATAGGAATCAAGAAATTCAGAACAAGTGAATGTTTTATGATTTGCTAGTTTTTTAGGGCCATCGGTCGTAATTGGCCTAGTTGCAAATGATTAAAAGTAAATTCAAGGGCTCGAAGAAACCACGTCAAAATCTAATGTTTGATGGATGTACTCACCATGATAAAATTCCTACAAGCTCCCCCATATATGGATAATTGATCGAGTCGATTGAACTTAGAACTAGAATTTTTTTTTCAAACAACGACATGATTTTTGAAGCCACTGGTCCTAATTGGTTCAGATTTTACCTAGTCAAACTATGACCAGAGGCCTACAAAATATCTTTGCCAAACTATACAAAAAGTATTTTCCCAAACCGAAGGCTCCATGCAATTTTCTAGTAAAAACATTACAGTTTGTAAAGATGAATAATAAATTCTCTATATAGGTTTCAAATGGTGGTTTGAAACGAAACCCAACTTTTAGATTTAGCACCTTCCTACCGCTGCAAAATAGTGTAACAAGGCTCCTATAAGGGCATCAAAAAGGTCATAAATGTTCATTTGGGGCGATCCAAAGATTGAAGTGACACCTCACATAACAAGGTACACAAAGGAAGCTTAACCTCCCTTTCTGAAGTTATGAAGGTTACTTTGTGAGTCTCTGGAAATCACAATTTTATCTATTTAAACAAGGAGATGGCCAACACATTTACCAGAAGTCAACTTCAACTCGTCAATAAAAGAGGTACTGTAGCTATCTAGTTTGGTTGGGACATTGCTAGATAATCTCAAAGTGAGGGTTTAAGTTTGTTGTTTACCAAGGAATAATAGGTCTTGTAAGTTACATTATAATGTTTTATTGTTTTAAAACCAATTTATTTAATATAATCAAATGTACCAAAAAAAAACCCTTTGGTTTAAAATTTTAATCCATTGCAAAAGAGAACTAAATAATAGAAATTATGAGAGATGAGGGGAGATGAACCATGCCTAGGATAAATTTGCGTCTCAGTAGCGTATGGCGGGTTCATCCGTATTCTAGCAAGTCTTTGAATGAATTTTAGCATTTCGTCAAACAAATTGCGTGCATTCAGAAAATCCTCCATAATTATTTGGTGGATTCCCAAATCTCAATTCAAAACCACTACTATTTTTGCACTAGTTGTGTGGATGTTAACAAATGTGGAGTTGATTAGGTTAGACACCTGTGGGTTGCATAAGGTCAAACAAGCTGATTTAACAACCCACCTACTTTCCTTTTAACACAAATTCATGGCTCATTATCAAAACATGTTTTGAAAGTTCCATAGATGGGAATGTTACAAAATCTTGACCTCTCATTCACCTAATGACATCAAATTTACAATACCTGGATTTGGCTTCCTCTATTCTTCAAAGCCTCTAAGATTATCTTTCTCAAAGTTTCAAAATTTTCAACAAAACCATTTCATGCACATCCCGAAGTCTATATTTCTCATAAGACCACGTTTTTGAAGGACATTATGTGATAACATTTATACGCCATGCATGCTCCCACATTTTACACCCATGTCTACTTGGGCATTCCTAACTACAACATCATACGAAATTCTTGTTCTAAATCCTCCATTTTGGCACAGGATGGAGGATGCTGGAAAAGGTTGTGAAGCATGTCCTACAGTATTGAAAAGTTCCATGGCATTTTAAAAACCCATTTTACACATATCCTACAACCAATGTAATCATCTAAGCCATGTTTCAAACATTTAGTATAACAGTTCACATGCAAAGATCATGATTCCACACTTGAATATGTATCTACCATAGCAATTGCAACTATAAAATATGGAAGAACTCCCATTTTGGAGTAGAATGGGAGTAAAATAGAAAAGTAACAAAAAAATAGATTTTCATTATGCTTTTATAGACATCCTTATCCATTTACAAAGCTTACATTTTTTTGCACAAGCCAGGAGTACATAAAACATGAAAGCTAGTTTTATTAGAGACCTATTTGCATCATACAAGGAATATTTTGACTATCTTGGGAGTTCGCCCATGCCTTTACATGCTTCCATGTTTTTCATACATATCTACTAGAACACTTGCAAATACAACATCTGAGAAAGTCTCCTTTTTTGTGTAGGCTGGGAGGTAGTTGAAAAAGGGGGTAACTGATCATGTTGAAGACCTGTTTTTACAAGGATGAAACCATGTGACTGGATTGGAAGGACCTGTGTCTTCTGAACCCTACCCAAAATGTAATCCTATGAGAAGTTTCCTCATTCCTTCATTCGACCAAACACTATCACAACGTGCCAAAAGCAATACCATCAATTTCCAATCTCCATCTCACAAAATTGAGACGTGTTACGAGATAGATGAGGTGCAATACATTTTTTTTACTCACCTACAACTATCAACTTACTATTATATTTAAAAGCTACTTGGGTTTCATGGGTTAATGCGTTCCTGCATTATTGTGCAAGGAAAGGACGACTCTGACAAAGGCTTTGAGGGGGAGGTCTGATAGTCTCTATCTCTGTTACACGTAAATCCTCCTGGCATCACTAAAACTATCACGTCTCCAACAAGTTAAACCATCTCCCATTCACTCGCCATCACCATTAATTACACTAGCTCTACTGTCCAACCACCGCCATCTTCAATTACATTCCTTTATTTTATTACAATGATTTTATTTTATTATTTTTAAATTTATCTACTTTTGATTAGTTCATTTTATTTTATGTTTGTTTTAAAGGTGTAGGAGCACTACAATTATTTTTACTATCATTGGAAATTTGTTTGAGAGATTTGGTATCTTTCATTGTATTCGAAAAGGGTGCATTGTCACTATTACATTTTATGTTATCATAGTAGAAGCTATTGGATACTTGCTTTGTCACCGTATTCGATGGAGTAATTACGGGAATTTTCCATTGAATCGACTTCCAAATTAATTAATGGTTATGCGATTAATGATTATTTACTCAACCTTTAGGAAAAATAAGTATCTTTTTACTGAAGATTTGGATAGTTATATATATTTTTTCCAAAGTATATAGTTTGAGTATCCAATTTGCCATGATTTATTATTAATATAATATTATTCACACGTTACACTAGCTACAAGGAATTCAAAGTGGTAGTGGATTAGAAGAGGTGAACAATTTACGTTCTTATGTATTCCTTTTCCTTTCACGTTTTCTCCCTCTCCTAAATGAAAAGCCATTGTTTATCATGCGGATGAAATTTGTTTTGGATATTCACACATATTTATCTAACTAGAAAGTTTTAGTATGAACAAAAATTATTATAACCACCCACATTTATGATTATTTTTATCCTCACTCAAGGCCTCATATGATAATCAATCAAATAGTTAAGATACACCGTATGATCTAAAATAAAAATCATCCCTAGTTTTAAACATGGAGTGTGGGATAGTTGTTTCCTTATGGAAAAAGGAGGTATGTGAATCATTGGCATCCACAATCAAAGCACAAATTTCTTTGTGTGTGTTTTTTTTGTGTTCGCTTTCTTGTTCTTTTTATCACAATGGATTACTATAGTGCATTAAAAACCCAAATTGGTCACGATTCCTATAATAATATCCATACTAATTTAAACGGAACAATAACCAAATCATACCAAGTCAAGAACTCAAATGCTAATCAAACACCATGATAAATAAGATGAAAGTAATTCACCATATTAACTTTACATAAAACATTTGCAACCAAATGAGTAGCAATATCATATATTAATATGGAACTCAATGAGAATGGGCCTTTCTAATTTAGGAAAGGTATAACAATCTAAGAACCAGTCAAGGTCATAGATAAAGCCATAGATCAAGGAAAGAACTAGTCATCAAAGAACTAGTCAAGATCATAGAATTAGGAAAGAACTAGACATCAATGATCTAGTCAATACCATAGATCAAAGAAATAACTAATCAGTACCATGAATCAAGGAAATAACTATAACTAAAAACTAGATAATATCCCCATAATATCTAAATAAATAAAAAGAAATATTCACACACATAAGTGGGTGAGGATAAATACAATAATGGTAAACAAAGTACCTAGGTGAATATGAGATAAGGTAAATACCTACTCTAACACCCCCTCAAGTGAAACTAGGGGCCAAAATAGAAGTGGCATGTCCACATTATGAGTCCCAATAACTAGGCTCGATGAGGTACTCATGTACAATATATCCATGAAGAAATATCAAACCAAAATAAGGAAAGAATCCTTTTAGAAGGAAAGAGAAAGAAGAAGAAGGAATATGTTGTCATGAACACCCTCCAAGAACAAGTTCGAAACCCCAAGCATTCCACACAAGTCAAAGTAGTGAGGTGATATAAAAGGCTTCATAAAGATGTTCGCAACGTACTTCTAAGTCGAGAATGTTCTCCAAACAAATAACTCCATCTTGATAGTGTCGATGAAAGAAGTGGATGTGTATCTCAATATGCTTGGTCCGCTGGTGCTCAGGCGAGTTACAAGAAATGTGAATCTCACTTTGGTTGTCACACCAAAGTACAGTCGGTGAATCTTGTGGGAATCCAAATTCTATTAATAACTATCGAACCCAAAGAATATGCTTTGACTCACTATAAGCTTGCCTTGTACTTTGCCTCTCACGAAGATGAAAGTGAATTAGCTTGTTGGTTTTCTAAGCTTGCACAAATGATCTCTCTCTTTCATAGATACAATGGAAACACCTCAGTCTGTGGGTATACCTATTTTGAGGTGAGTCTCTGGTATCAAGGTTGGTTCCTTATTGGTGTATCCTAAACTACTTTATGGGATTTGAGGGTAAAAGATAACTGAAAAAATGATTAAAACTAAGGTGATACACAAATTTGTATGAGGGCTTTGATTGAGTATATGCATAACTGATCTATGAAGGATTCTTGATGCATGAACCAATAGTTTTTCTAAGAATATTTAAGGGAAAAACACTTGATTGTACTGAGGGAGGATCACAATAGTACTAATAAGTTAACATGCACATTAAAATTTAAGCAGAAAAGACTGAAATTTAGTAGGTAAGGTGGTTGATCAAGGAATTTGCATTCACAATATTAATATAACATACACAAGACTGCAAAGTAACTTGGAAAGGTAGAAAACACTTCACACTCAGAGGGAAAAACTAGAAAAATTTGCTTTAGTACTCATATATCCAAAAGTCCTCTAGGAATAATCCTTTGTGCTTTGTAAAGGCACACAATATATAGCAAAATAAACTTTCCCACCCTTCCTAAAAATAGACTAAGGCTGTACTCACCCATGCATCCTAATTTTATCCTTTATTTAATAATAAATAAAGGGATAAAATAATACAAACTAGAGTATGTAATTAAAAATAGGCATTAATAGCCTTGTTTACAATGCAGTCAAACTGAAGTTGACTGTTCTATTTTTAAGAAAAGAATGGGTGAATAATTTGCTAATAATAAAATTGCTTGCTAGGCAAGTCTCCCTCCTTTGAGCATGCAAATTCATCTTCTTCTCTATTCTGTCTTCTTGTGAAGCATGCAAAAATACAACTCTCTTCGCCGTGAGAAAATAATTACAACACTTAGCAATATTTGTAAAAATAATTACTCCTTGTGGGGACCACCTGCTATGTGCACATGTTATGATATTTACATCTTTTCTGAGTGGTCACATGAGTGACACTTTGCAACTCCACTCCAACCTCCTTGTGGGGACCACCTTTAACTCACTTGGTTTGGCCACCTTGGTGGACTTTAGCATATAAAAGGGCATGTTTTGAATACACATGGGGAACTTTGTAATAGTTACCACCATATTATATTTGACCACCTTTGTAACAAAACTATGGCATATAGATGCCACCCATACTCATCGGTCTTGGCATATTTCAAACTTTACCTTTTTGGTAATGAGCACGTATGATGGAATTTTTGTATTATTTGGAAATGACTATAGTTTTTGGACTTTTGAAAGTCAATGCAATGATATTTGATTGGTGACATGGGTTGCCCCCTCCCCATGGTGACTCACCCCTTGGAAATATTTCGGTGGCATTTGTAACTAACCTCTGATCAAAAGAGAGTAACTCGGGTCTTTGTGGAAGTTGGTGATCATCCTGGGCCATCGATCTCTTTACCTCTTGTGTTCGATGCCATTGATCCTTGAATGGCGTGATTAGGTTTCTTTATGCATTGATTGATTGGTATTGGTGGGGGTTGAACATGGTTAGTTACTTAGAATTTTGAGGATCCCTTTTGGCCCTTGATCTTTGCATGACCTGATCTTGTCCATTGAAACATTAACTCAAGTTGAGTTAGGTTTTCTAAGCTCAGGTGGGTGAGTTAAAACAACTCAAACTCCACCATTTTGGTCATTTCTTATCTTTCATTTGAGAGTGGTGAAAAAAGCCCGGCAAAATTTTATAGACGCTGTCATTCTTTGAAGCTTTGTGAACTTGGGTTTTTGATTTTTAGCCTTATTAGCTCTGTGTGGTCATTTTTGAAGCTTGGTTTCTTCTTTTGAGCTTGGCCTTTTTGGAAAAGACTCTCTTTGTGTTCTTTTTTGTCGAACTTTCATTTTTTTGCTAATGGAGATGGTAAGTTTTGGTCTCGACTTCGAACACAGTAACTATTTTTTTTTTCATCATTGCTACTTTGTTTTTCGAGAAAAACTGATACATTCTCTCTTTCTGCATTTTCTGGTCTTTTGTGGCTGCCATTGTTGAACTCTGAGCTTGGAAATTGTTGGAGTCTTCGACTTTAACTCTTAATTTGAGGGTCTATTTCCTTCGGTTCTTGCTGGTGAGTTATTATCTCTATCAAATCTCTATGCAAAAATTTTTGGTAGTCTTCTACAATCATGAAAGAATAAAACATTTCCTTGTCTGTTCCTGCGTAGTCTTGATTTTTAACGACCCAAAAATGGGTATTAGTCATTTGATAAAAAAGTATTAGACCCTTCTACATCTTTCGGCCTTCTGAGATGAATATAATCTGTAGCTCCTTTCTGTATATTCTTTGTAACCTTTTGGAAGCTTTGAATTTTTGAGATTGGTATGTATCTGGGTCTCCGTTATTCTATTACATTTTCTCTACCCTTAACTCCAGATCTGATCATTTTTTATTTGGGTATTCATGTTTGTTATCCCACTGATCATTTATTATGGACTCTACCTGATATTCTAGATTTCTATAATGAAGCTCAAGTTTTGCATACTTATATTGATTTCGAGATCCTGGTTTATTTCATTCTTCTACAAATGTGCTTTATTCGAGATAGCCTCAGCTTTACCTATACCATGTGTATATTTCCTTGATTCCTTGAGCTCGTTGATGGGTTTTCCAATGCATAAGATCTGTACTTGCTCTAGCTTTTGTGGTTCACATTACACCTATTTATGATTAAATCTATTCTCTCAATTTTGTACCATTCAAAATCTGGGCTCTACTGTGGCTAGTACTGTAAAATTTCTTCTTTTCACTATATGGCATTGTTTTCTATAGCTTGGTTGTAGTCTGAATGGATCTTCTTCTGGGTATTTGTGTTTCACCTTGGCATACCTGGATCTGGACTTTTCCTGAGTGTCATTATCTTCCCTTTGCAACAATGAGCTGAAAGTAATAAGTTTTCCATTTTGTATCATGCTTCCTGGCATAGATATCTATACTTCATTGATACAGCTACATTTATGATCTTGATCATTGCTCCAATTTGAAACTTGTGAGTACTATTTCAGGCATAAGCCTTGTTTCCAATGCTTAATTTACTTTCTGCAACTGTTTCTTACTTGGATGCTTGCTAGAAAATTTGAAATATTGATTTTTCATGGCGAAGCCCTGTCAATTTTTTTTCCAAAATCATCTCTTAAATGCATTTCCAGAAATAGTAGTTGTATTTTCTGATCAGAATACAGAAAGTAACACTTTTCTTGTTGAACTGATATAGCAATTGAAGACTGAAAATATGTTAGCTGTTTATTTTGATCATGTGATGTTTTTCGCTTTCTTGTATCACTTATTTAATTTTCATAGTTCCTTTAAGCATGTAGTAGTTAAAAACAACATGATGGAAAGTTGTAAATGTCCATTTTACATGGTGAAGCCCTGGAAAATTTTTCCCAGAATCTTCTCTCTCATCCTGTTTCACAGGTTTTCCCTTTTGCTATTTAGCTTCAGCTTCTTGAAATTTGTTTCTTCTTCTTCTGTTGTAACTAGAACAAGTGTTTCCATCTTCCACTCTCTCTTTTTGAAACTTCTTCCATTTCAGAACAACTATTGGAACTTTGAGTTACATTCTTCCTTTTCTTGCATGCACTTATGACTTGTCTATTTTTCTTTTGGCTGCAACCTGTACCTGCACACTTAGGAAAATAGTTAGGAAATATTTAGGCTTTTGGCCTCTCTTATGTCCATGTTTTCTTCTTTCTTTTCACTTTCTTCTTTCTGAGTGATTAAAGCATGCATGCAATTTGTCCTTCAAGTAGAATACATCTCTTTTAGGGAAGATTCATATGCACGAAGTAGGATAGTGTAGGAATATGGTTTGATCCCTGAGCTCGTAACTGATGGTTGACTTGTTTTTACTTTTCAGGTACCATGACTTGAGGATGAAGGAGCTGGCAAGGAGATGCTCTATGCACAACAAAGAATATACAAGGCAATGATGGGTTCACCCTCATACTCCTTTGCTTTCTCTTTCATGCATGTGTATCTTTATTTTTAGTAGTTGTACTTTACTTTTTAGTTACATCCCACGGCTTGTGTGGGAAACATTTGACTCTCCTTGTGAATAAAACATTGAATTCTGTAAATGAGTTGTATATCTCTTTCTGCATTTCTACTTTTGTATGGATTGTATAATGAACTAAACAACTTAGTAACATAATTGAATGTCTTAATCATAAAGGAAAGAACATTGAATAGAACTTGTAACATTTAGTAATGAACTCTAATTTTTTGTGATCTGCACTTATGTTTATTGTTCCAAAACTTTACACTTCACCTACTCTGTAATTGGATGTCCTCATCAAGACAACACAACTATCCTTCGGGCTTGTGTTCTTTTGCTGAGGATGGTCATGAAATTACAGACTATGTGATCTGTTACATTTTGTAATAGCACACATAGTTACAGATTTCATGTAATCTTTTAAATAAATCAGCAATAATGACATAATCTGATGTGATCTCCCTAGCTTAGGTATACTTCACCAATGCTATCCATCGTAACAAAGTTTTGAGTCCCATTTTTACACAAGTGTAAAAATTGTCAACATTTTTGGTGATCCTATGGGGAAAGCTGCCTACTAGCTTATATACTAGTGCCTTGCTCTTGTCCATTGGGCATGGAGTCTAAACATATAACAAAATTTGCTTTCTAAAAGGTCCAACCATTCCAAAACAAACTAAATTGAGAAAGGATCTGGTAAACCAAATCATGTGCATGAATGCACTTATTGAATTAACAAAACAATGCAATGTGCAGAAACTACACTTATTGAAGGGAAATCCTACTCTAACAATCACTATAAGATTTTCAATAACAGTGTTTGAGAAACATACCATTCACAGGAATGGGAAGTTCCTCTCCATTCAACTTGAAAGCTAAAAATCATTGTGTTCCTTGCAAGATGAAATCATGTAAGGACCACTCCATAGTGTATCAAACTTTGAGTGTCTTCCTAGCTTTGCACGATCAAGCATCCCACTTTAACACAATATCTCCTTCATCAAGACTCGAATTTGACTTTCTTGTCAAAAGTCTTCTTGATTTGTTTCGATTCTTTTCCATATTTGAATGAGCTTGATCCCTTAGCTCTTGTAATTCCATTAACTTGGCATAACGAATTTGTAATGGTTCATTCTCAAGTAGCTCCATTTGATGCAACAAATCTAATGTGGGTAACTCAACTAAAATAGGCATTTTGCTTCTTTTCCATACACAAGCTTGTATGGTGAATTGCCAACTGATCTTTAAGAGTCAGTATGTCATCCCAAAGTGTGGAATTCAACATCAAATGCCAAGATCTTTTGATTATCCTTGAGTGTTCTTTGATGATTCTTAACAGATTCTTGTTAGTACTTTCAGCTAAGCCATTACCTTGGGGGTAATAATTAGATGAAGAACTTAGATATATTCCATGTTTGATAGCCCAATCTATTACCTTTGCACCGAGGAATGCTAAAGCATTATCTAATATGATAGTTGTTGGAACACCAAATCTATAAACTATTCCTTCATAAAAGGATAGTATCGAAGCTTCATTAGCATCTTTCAAGGCTATTGCTTTAGTCCATCGTGTAAAATAATTTGTAGTAGTTAAGATCCACTTATGTCCTTGTGATGAAGGTGGGTTTATCATGCCAATAAAATCAAGACCCCACTACATAAAAGGCTAATAAGATGAAATAGGCTGCAAAGGCAACGAAGCAAGACGTTCTTTTCCAACAAAGAAAGCACATTTCTTACACTTTCTAATCCATTCAAAATAGTCTTTGAATATGCTAGGCCAATAGTAACCTGCTTTCATAATTTTTAAAGCTATAGTATGTTGAGAAGTGACCTCCTGTAGGTCCTTCATGGAATTATGACAATATTTTCTGAATTTTATCATAATCAACACATCGCAACAAGATCCCATTTATATCCCTTTTGAACAATACACCATCAATGAAAAGATAAGGGATAGCTTGTAATCTGAAATATCTTCATTTATTCTTATCCATACCTTCCGGATAGGTGCCATGCTGTAAGTAGTTCACCAAATCAGTCATCCACCTTGATTCTTGGATCTCTTGAGCAAGTTCAGTTTTGATTTCCTAGTTGGACCATGATATTTGATTGCTGATACGCAATTTCAGCATGTTGTTTTGAATCTTTGGGTTTGCACCTGTTGTTTTTCCATATCAGCAAATTAGATGTTCACATAAACCTTTACCTCGAACCATCTTAGCAACCTGGATATCAACATCATATTCCATAACCTTCGTTATCCATCCTACTCTTTTCTCATTCAATTCTTTATTTAAAAGGAAAGCTTTCACACTTGGATGAGAAACAAGAACATGAATTTTATTGTTTGAAAGCATGTACTTAAAATTATTTAGTCCTCTAACTACTAAAAGTACTTGTTTTTCAAGAAATGTGTACCTTGTTTTGTAATCATGCAAACTCTATCCAAAGAAAGTAATTGGTTACTCAATATTTTCATCATTAACCTGAGTCAAAATAGTTGAGATTGTTTCATCTCCTGCAAGTGCATACATTGTAAAATCTTTATCAAAATTTGGGTTTGCAAGAGTAGGAGCCTGAGAGATAGCTGATTTTATTGCTTCAAAACCTTCCTTCCTTCACTAGTCAAGAGAAATTTTTCTTTCTTTAACATAGTTGTTAACGGTTTAACCAATGTTGTGAAATCTAGAACAAATCTTCTAACAAAGTTGATTTTTCCAAGAAAACTTTACAATGCCTTCTTATGATGAGGCAATGATAGTTGTGATATAGCTTCGATTCTAAAAGGATCAATTGCTAAACCCTGCTTCAAAACAATATGACCAAGTAATTTACCTTGATGTACTGAAAAGATAGACTTTAGAGGATTTAGAGATATTCCAAACTGCCTGCATAACTGAAAATTCTACCTTAAATGCATCAAATGTTCTTCTAGATTTTTTGAGAACATGGTAATATCATCCAAATAAACAAGAATACATTTATTTAACAAGCTCCAAAAGTCATGTCCATTGCATGTTGAAACGTTGCTCTGGCATTTGAAAGACCAAAATCATTCTTTTGTAAGCATAGGTACCCCACTTGGTGGTAAAAGTTGTTTTGTATCTATCTTCTTCTCAGACTAAAATCTGATTATAACCACTATAACCATCTAGAAGAGATAGTCTATCTAAACTGAGATTGTTCTCAAAATCTGATCCATATTCGGAAGTGGGTAATGATATTTTAATGAAGCTTTATTAAGATCTCTGAAATCTACACATAGTCTGATTTCACCATTCTTCTTCCTAACAAGAACAAGATTAGCTACCCAACTTGAATGCTTAACTAGAAAAATAATACCTAATTGATCAACTTGGATAACTCTTTCCTCATCAGAGGTTCTATTTTTGGGTTTACAGGCCTCTGTTTCTATCTTATAGGCTTAGCATTTGGGTGTAACTCGATTGTATGCTGTGCTAGACTGGGATCAAACCCTTTCAAGTCATGGTATTTCCAAGCAAAGACATCCTTAAACTCTTTGCAAAGATTAATAAATGACTATTTTTGGTTAAGGAACATACTTTTCCAAGAAATAACTTTTTCCCTTCATCAACCAAGATCTCTTCGTAATTATCGAGGGGGTTGACATTTTAGTCTTCACCTTTCTTAACTGATCGTCAGTGTTGAAGATGTCTTCCAATGTAACCAGACCTCGAGGCAATTTATTTGTCTTCAACTAAACAATCTGATCACCATATAAATGTTGTAACTTATCCTGATTAACTACAGAGAATTCAACTTCTTGCTACAAAACCTGCAGATTTGATCATCACTTTCAAAAACTTGCCAATTTGATTCATTATCAGGTATAGAAGGCCTGAACAATTAGCTTAATATGAGGCTGAATTTTGTTGTTTTCAATTTGTTCCAAAGACTTGAAACTAGCACCAACTGTTGTAAGTCTATCTGCATGCTTATTTTCAGCTCTAGGAATAGACTAAATATTAATAGCCTCAAAATCCTCCATTAAGTATGAAACTCTATGTCTGTAAGACTTCATTAGTGGATTCTTACAAACATTGAAGTTTTTTACTTGATTGATAACTAACTTAATCACCAAAGATTTGTAATGTGCTGATACCTCTCTTTCTAGCCCAAAGTAAGCCATGAATTAATGCTTTGTATTCAGCCACATTACAAGTGCATGTAAATTAGAGACTCAAAGCTGAGAAATACCTTTCATTTGTTGGGGAAGTGAGCATCAAACATGCTCCCTGTCCTTTCTTGTTCTTAGCTCCATCAAAATGAAGCTTCCAAATTCCTTTTCTAAATCGTCTATTTTGGACAAAATGGAAGTGGTGTATTTTCTTCATGCATACAATACACATGAAAAAATGTTCTTCAACCTCCTTAAAAGGATCATGAGCATGTTCTTCAACTGTATTTTCATCCATAAACAGGTTAGAAACACCATCTAATGCTGAAACCTGAGCTACATCATCAAAATCAGATTGCTCTAAAGCTGAGTAATTAGCTACTACATTTGGAGAATGAGGCTCAATATGGAATCTGGCCAATGGTTCTAAATTGATAGTAACCTTAGTTCCATAACGTGTAGTAAAAAATAAGAAGGACCAATCTAAAGAGAGATAACCTCCTATTTTCGTTGTGAAATCTCTAGATAAGCACAAGGCAAAGTATGGAGGTAGATCCACAACAGTAACATCTTGCAAAATAGAAACATTTGGGAAAGCATGTAACATTACCTCCAAATTTTTATTATACCAACCGTGTTAGTTGTAAGTTCCATCAAGCTGTAAGACACTCCTTTCTGTAGGCTCATACTATAAGCCTAATTTTTCTACAATCACTTTTGGCATAACTGTGCTACTTGCACCACTATCCACCATGCAATTATGAACTAAATGTTCTCCAATAATTAGTGATAAATAAAATGGTGGTGGTTTCTTGATGTCATCAGCATTCATAACTTTCTGAACCATCCACTTAACTTCTTTAATATGGTCTTACTCAAACGTTCCAAGGACCATATTTATTTTATGAACTTCCTTCTCTGTTGTATTTGAAGAAATCTGTAGTTTAGCTAGTTCATGAGAAAGTAAATCTTGTTTTCCAGGAATACTTAGAGCATCCCACATTGAGATGTTAACATTATGCTTTTTCATTACATCAACAATGTTGAAAGAAACAATTGTCTTAGAGACAAAATCAATTGTCTTGGAGTAGGCTTTAGTGAAAACTGATTCTACTTTAGTTGCCTTGGATATCTAAGGTATAAACAATCTTCTTGGATCAGGTTGTAGTTGTCTTTGATGACTTTTATCAAACTGGGAAACTTGCTAATTTTTGAGGAACAACAAGGTTATTAGTTGACTTTGAATCGTAGATGTTGTTTTATCAAAGTGTGATGAGTTAGGATAGGCCTATTTTGTTGCTTTTGATTTTCAGCAGCCCTCCCCTGAGCCCTAGTAGTGACTACAATGAAATCCTCCTCATTAAAACTTACTAATTTTATTGGTGCTTTCGAACATGAGTTTTTTATGGCCCACCCTCCATTTGAGGCATAAAAAATGTTTCAGATTGAGGTTGCGCAACAAGATTTAGATTCAGAAAAGTATTTGGGCAAGTTGCAACTGAATGAGGTTGATTACAAGGTTGACACCACTCTTTTGTGGTCATATTAACTAGAACTAAAGCATTAGAAGAACTAGGAGCCTTTGGGTCAAACTGCCTTTATTGGTAAGGCTACCTATAATTATGATTTTGTTGATAGGACTTCCTGTTTTGTTGATTCTGTTGGTAGGGCTGATAAGGAGCCTGGTAGGGTCTGCTAGGTAATGAAATTTTATTCTCAATTGAAGTCATCTTATTTCCCATAGTCTACAAAGCTTTAAATACATCATCTGATGGAGCTACAACAATGGGTTCTATGATTGTAATAGGCTGAGGAATAGGCGTTAAATCTATCGAAAATGGCATTCGATGGCCTGGTGCTAACTTTCTAGCTTGAATAAGGCTATTTTCAGCTCGGATAGCAATATCATAAGCTATTGGGAGTGTTTCTCCACCCATTGACTGAATCATAGTTGAGATATCACTGTTTAATGATCTAAGATAATAAAGGAAATGCATGATCAACTTGAGGCTTGACACTTGCCTGGAATTCTCTCCATGTTCTGGAAAAATAGATATTGAAACTAGACATAAATTCATTGGGAGCTCTTTTAATAGTAGATAACTGTTCAATGAGAGACAAATGATCTGAGTTGTCTTGGAATTGTTTCAACAATTTTTCACCTAAAATATCCCAAGTTCCTATGCTTCCAATTTCTAAGTTTCTATACCATTGCAAGGCTTTCCCTTTAAAAGATGCAACTAAAAGTCTTAGGGCTACATCTTCATGAGTGATATTATGGACTGCACATAGGGCTACAACATCTTTGATATGTTCAGCTGGTGTAACCTAATTTTCACCTATGAATGATGGCAAGCTTTTCATGGTAAGCATTGGGAATATCATGATAAACTGGAATTACTAATGGGCTGCCATTAGTAAAGGGCACAAAATTCCTAGGTGGTTGTTGGGCCATTGGAAAAATTGGGATATTGATAGAAAAATTGACACGTGGTGAAGGAATATTAGGAGGAGGGTTACCAAAACTAGGTCTATTATAAGGCAAAGTATTACCAACTCTTCTCCTTCTAGCAGAATTCAAAGGTAAAGAAACAAAATCAAAAGGAATTCCTCTTACCGATGATCTTGTAGTCACTTTAGGCATGGAACATGCTACAATACTAGCCTGAATTCAAATTTACAAAGTCGCCAAAAGATCATAAAACCTTTAAAATAAATTATCTACGCTTTTTCCCGAAAGTGACTTTTAATTTCATTTGTCAGATCTAAAACTTGCATGCAGATCTGATTCGTTGTCCCACAGGCACGTGCCAAAAATTGTTATCTCTCAAAAGTGCCCTATGAGAGATGGTTGCATATTTTCTAAGCTTGCACAAATGATCTCTCTCTTTGTGAGATACAATGGAAACACCTCAGTTCTGTGGGTATACCTATTTTGAGGTGAGTCTTCAAGTATCAAGGCTAGTTCGGTTCCTTATTGGTGTATCCTAAACTACTTTATGGGAGTTTGAGGGTAAAAGATAATAACAAAAATGATTAAAACTAAGGTGATACACCAAATTGCATGAGGGCTTTGACTGAGTATATGCACAATTGATCTATGAAGGATTCTTGATGCATGAACCAATAATTTTTCTATAGAATATTTAAGGGTAAAACACTTGATTTTACGAGGAGGATCACAACAAAGACTAATAAGTTAACATGCACATTAAAATTTGAGTAGAAAGGACTGAAATTTTCAGCAAGGTAAGGTGGTTGATCGGAATTTGCATTCACAAGATTAATATAACATACATAAGACTGTAAAGTAACTTGGAAAGGTAGAAAACACTTCACACTCAGAGGGAAAAATGGCAAAATTTGCTTCAGTACTCATATATTCAAAAGTCCTCTAGGAAGAATCCCTGTGCTTTACAAAGGCACACAATATATAGCAAAATAAACTTTCCCACCCTTCCTAAAAATATACTGAGGCTGTACTCGCCCATGCATCCTAATTTTATCCTTTATTTAATAATAAATAAAGGGATAAAATAATACAAACTAGAGTATGTAATTAAAAATAGGCATTAATAGCCTTGTTTACAATGCAGTCAAATTGAAGTTAACTATTCTATTTTAAGAAAAGAATGGGTGAATAATTTTCTAATAATAAAATTACTTGCTAGGAAAGTCTCCCTCCTTTGAGCATGCAAATTTGATCTTCTTCTTTGTTATATCTTCTTGTGAAGCATGCAAAAAATACAACTCTCTGCCTGTGAGAAAATAATTACAACACTTAGAAATATTTGCAAAAATAATTACTCCTTGTGGGGACCACCTACTATGTGCACATGTTCTGATATTTACATCTTTTCCTGAGTGGTCACATGAGTGACACTTTGCAACTCCACTCTAACCTCCTTGTGGGGACCACCTTTAACTCGCTTGGTTTGGCCACCTTGGTGGACTTTAGCATATAAAAGGGCATGTTTTGAATACACATGGGGAACTTTGTAATAGTTACCACCATATTATATTTGACCACCTTTGTAACAAAACTATGGCATATAGATGCCACCCATACTCATCGGTCTTGGCATATTTCAAACATTACCTTTTTGGTAATGAGCACGCATGATGGCATTTTTATATTATTTGAAATGACTATAGTTTTTGGACTTTTAAAATTCAATGCAATGATATTTGATTGGTGACGTGGGCTGGCCCCCTCCCCACGGTGACTCACCCCTTGGAAATATTTTGGTGGCATTTGTAACTAACCTCTATTCAAAAGAGAGTAACTTGGAGTATGTGGAAGTTGGTGATCATCCTAGGCTGTTGATCTCTTTACCTCCTGTGTTCGATGCCGTTGATCCTTGAATGTGATTAGGGTTTCTTTGTGCATTGATTGTTGTCGGTGGGGGACTTAACATGGTTAGTTGCTTAGAATTTTGAGGATCCCTTTTGGCCCTTGATCTTTGCACGGCTTGATCTTGTCCATTGAAACATTAACTCAAGTTGAGTTAGGTTTTCTAAGCTCAGGTGGGTGAGTCAAAACAACTCAAACTCCACCATTTTGATCATTTCGTATCTTTCTCGCTAAGAGCGGTGAAGCCTAGGAAAATTTCTGTAGACTGCCATTGTTGAAGCTTTGTAAACTCGGGTTTTTTATTCTTTCAGCCTTATTAGCTCTGTGTGGTCATTTTTGAAGCTCGGTTTATTCTTTTCGAGCTTGGCCTTTGTGGAAAAGACTCTTTGTGTTCTTCATTGCCGAGCTTTTTTTTTTGCCAATGGAGAAGGTAAGTTTTGGTCTTGACTTCGAACACAAGAATTGCTTTTTTTTTTCATCATTCATTTACTTTGTTTTTGAGAAAAACTTATATGTTCTCTTCTCGCATTTTCTGGTCTTTTGTGGGTGCGTTGTTAAACTCGAGCTTAGAAATTGTTGGAGTCTTCGACTTTAACTCTTAATTTGAGGGTCTATTTCCTTCGATTGTTCTTTGGTGAGTTATTATCTCACAAATATCTATGCAAAAATTTGTGGTAGTCTTCTACAATCATGAAAGAATAAAACATTTTCCTTTTTTTACGTAGTCTTGATTTGGAATGACCCAAAAATGGGTATTAATCATTTGATCGAAAATTATTTGACCTTTCTACATCTTTGGCCTTTTGAGCTTAATATAATCTTTAGCTCATTTTCGTATATTCTCTATAACCTTTTGGAAGCTTTTAATTTTGAGATTGGTATGTATCGGGTCTCCGTTATTTTATTACATCTTTTCTCTACCCTTAACTCTAGATCTCGATCATTTTTTATTTGGGTATTCGTGTTTTTATCCCACCGGTCATTTATTGTGGACTCTACGTGATATTTCAGATTTCTATAATGAAGCTCAAGTTTTGCATACTTATATTGATTTTGAGATCTGGTTTATTTCTTTCTTCCGCAAATGTACTTTATTCCATATAGGACTCGGCTTTACCTATACCATGCGTATATTTCCTTGATTCCTTAAGCTCATTGATGGGTTTTATAATGTATAAGATTTATACGTGCTCTAGCTTTTGTGGTTCACATTACACTGTTTATGATTAAAAGCTATTATCTTAATTTGGTACCATTCAAAATCTGGGCTCTCTGTGGCTATTACCATAAAATTTCTTCTTTTTCACTATATGGAATTGTTTTCTATAGCTTGGTTGTAGTTTGAATGGATATTCTTCTCGGTATTTATGTTTCACCTTGGCATACCTGGATCTGGACTTTTCCTGAGTGTCATTATCTTCCCTTTACAACAATGAGCTGAAAGTAATAAGCTTTCCATTCTATATCATGCTTCCTTGCATAGATACGTATACTTCATTGATAAAATTGCATTTATGATCTTGATCATTACTCCAATTTGAAACTTGTGAGTACTATTTCAAGCATAAACCTTGTTTCCAATGCTTAATTTTATTTTGTAACTATTTCTTACTTGGATGCTATCAAGTTGGAAAAATATTCCAACACGCCCAAGTGGCCTCGGTTCTCATGGACCAGAAAAATTCCATTTAAAATGTCACCATGCCGCAATCATTTCCACTACTCTTGCCAAGCAACTCATAAGGGCCCTCCAAAAGGCCCCAAAGTCCTTCTCGCATCTCTCGAGATCATAGCCCGGCTCCCAACTTGGACTCAATAGAAGAGGAGTACAACATCGAACACGTCGAGATGGAAAAAATTGAATTACAAGATTTTTTGCAGCATAATACTACTCAATTCCTATAAAACCAATATGATGCCCTTGATGGCTTAGAGGATGGTGACATGGCTCTTGACCACCGTTTCCCATGAATTGTTTATCTTGGAATGTTCGGGGTCTTACAGACTCCTGTTGTAAATATGTTGTTCGTGAAACTCGGAAAATATTTGCTGATTTTGATGTTTTGTTTTTGCAGGAGGTGAAAATTCCATGATTTCAATTGCAAATGGTTTGTAAATCCATCTATCCTAACTACATGGGGGTTTAATTTCAATTTTTTCCCCAAAATGGTGGCCCTTGTTAATTGACCATGGCATTGACCCTACCAACTGTGCCATATGGGTCCTATTTAATGTTGACGGCCACCCTTTTGGTCTTATTAATATTTACACCTCTAACGATGCGGTCAAATGGCCAATCTATGATGGTGGAAGACCAACACAATTCCCGATGAATATTGGGTCATATGTGGAGATTTTAATAATATGGAGTCACCCACGATAAATGTGGTAAATTTCGATGAGGTGGATAAATGAAAGGTAGGTGTGGTTTTTTATGTGTAATAAGGTTGGGTTTTATGAACCTAACGCCTCTCACTTTCCAACATTAGAAGCATGGTTTACTTGGTCTAATCTCTGAGGAGGAACATATCGAGTACTTAAACATCTTGAAAAGCTATGCTATTAACTCAATATTATTTTTGGTTTGGTAGCATTTATTCCATGCCAGTGGAAGTCATGCCTAACTTTTTCCTTTCAGATCACTCTCCAATATGCTTTTGTACCACTTGGTATGATACATGAACTTTTTTTCATAAAGGCCAATTCTTCCTTAACACCGCCTTGTTACAACATGGGCCCACACTCAATCATACCAAGCATTTGTTGCACTTAACTCCTTGGCCTAGTCATTTCCAACATTATCATCCATCTATGGATACCAATTGGATTCAATAGTGGGAGGATGCGATGAATCAGATAACTAGATTCCTTAGAATATATGGCGACTCATTTGGCCAAAATCAAGTGACGCTCATACTTTGCTAACACCTTAGCTCTTAGTCTAACATTGGTGGTGATTCAATGCGATCCCTTATCTGAAACTCTATAACTGCATGTATTTAAGCTTTGCTAGAAAATTCAAATTTTTAATAATTACAATGTCAGGGAAGTGCAAATCGAAGCCTGGTTGCACCGACTAAAAATTGGCGCTCAAGTCTCGAAAGAATTATTTCTTTCCCTCATAGCCAAGAAACCATCTTAGAAAATTTGGGCCATCATGAAAGGTAGATATCAATTTACTGATCCCCAACATATGTTGCAAGCCTTTGTGTGCCACTACAAGCTTATGTTTCAAGCTCAACAACCCTTTCTAGCTTGACAAACTACACTGATCAATGTATGGGTGATGTGTCATGCAAGTTTCCCGAGGCTTAGAAGGTGATATGTGACTGAATCCTCACCATTGAAGACCTTCATGATAGTACCATGCAGATGTTAAATGATAAAGCTTTGGGTTGCAATGGGTTCCCCTACGAGTTCTACAAAGCCATTTGGGATTCGGTCGGTCAAGACCTTTTTCAAGTTTATCTCAAGGGATTTCAGAACCCATACTTAGGACCATGAATCAACAAGGGTAACATTAAATTCATTCTTAAACAAGGAGAACCAGAGAAAATTTCTTGTTGGTGGCCTATCACCATGTTGAATGTTTCCTACAAAATTATTACTAAATCTTTGGATGTGTGGCTTCGCAATATCCTTCCGTATGTTATTCAACTAGAATAAACAGGATTCACTCGGGGATGATATATCCGGGATAACATCATTATCATCTAAGAGGCCATGGAATGGGCTTAAAGATCTAATCAACCTACAATGTTCATAAAAATTGATTTAGAGAAAGCATATGATTGCATTGAATGGCCATTTATTCTTGCCATGTTCCAAGCCCTTGGCTTTGGCCCCATTTTATTCAATATGTCAGCATGATTTTTGTAGATGCCTCTGCTTATATAATTATCAATGGCATCATGTTAGAACCATTTGGGATTTTTCAATCCATTCACCAATGCTACCCTTTAGATTCTACACTCCCATGTTTGGCTTCCAAAGCATTTGTATATCTATCGGCCCACGCCAAATCTCAAGGGATTTTTATGGGAATCACTTTACCTTTTGTGCCCAATTCTTAATTGCTAAATGGTCATTTTATAAATGATTTATTTCTTAGAATCATTGAAGATGAAGCCAACATTCCCAATGCCATACAATTCCTAGATAGTTTCTATTTGGCGTATGGTTCCTCAATTCAAAGGTGAAAACCTAGTGTTATTGGAAATCTTTCCTTCCTGCACCTGATTGGCTCGCCACTTTTGAATGGAAGGTTCTGGCTCATGGAAAAATATTTAAATTTTTTGGTACTCCTTTTGCTTTTCAAGCCTCTTTTGCCAAGATCTCAAAGTATGCTATTCAAAGAGTGGAAAAACAATTGGAATATTGGATTACCAAGCATTTATCATTGGCTAGGAAATTCCAAAGTTCTTGCGGCCACACATGTTGATTACTCTTCATGATGGGTTCCTTCTAAAGCCTCTATTCAAAAGTGGAAAAGTTCTTTGAAAGTCTTTTTATGGGCTAATGCTTCTACAAGTAGAGATTTTCTTCACGTGGCTTGAGAAATATGTTTCCTTCCCTGTAACTATGGGGGCTTACCCTTATTGACATTCTTATCGCCCTTGGTAAACAAACTAGAAATGGTATTTGGATACTCCATTTCGCAACTACTTATCTAGTAAATGATATTGTTGGCTTTTGCCTCATTTTCCCATTATGGATAAACTCAACATGCGATGGGGAATTCGGTCTACTCCTTTGTCCTAGAGTAGGTGATTTGACACTATTTCATATATTTGTGTGGAGCCCAAGATTGCCTATTTACTCTAGTGTATTTTACATCGGGATATCCCTATCGGGGCTCACCTTGTTCAAATTTGGGTCCCATTGCCAAATTCCTATTTTGTGGCCATTTTAAAACTATTCTACATCTTTTCAAGTTTTGTCTGAAAGCTCAGCTTGCCTGGAACTGGATTCATTCTTTCTTCTTTCCGTTTAGACCACATTTCTTTACCTAGTAACATATCCTTTTGGGGGATAATCCCAAGCTTATGCCTATGTTCATCCAGATTTTGCATGTTTTTAGAACATAAATTCTTTTTCGATGTGTAAATAAGGAAAACTTATTTCTTTGTTAATTCTATAGTTGATCAACATTTTTCTATTTATAACAAATCTATGGTGATCTCAAATGTCTTCTTTGCAGATTTAGGTCCAGCGAACAAAGTTGTGATGGAGGTGGACCACCTCTAGACCTTATTGTGACACTAAGGGGAAGCCCCATGTAATGTTTCCCATGTGCCACCAACTCCGGTCGGTGATCCTTACCACATGGCCTTGATGGTCAATGTAATCATTTGAAATGACATGATTTGAGCCGGATCGCTACTCCTCGAGCCCTATTCACCAAAGAAGTTATTCACTAGCTTTCAAAGTGTGGTCGGGGGTTCTTTGCACCTCACAAATAAAGGATTTGTTTTCCACTTGCACAATAGGGTTAGAGGTCACCGACTTGCCAACACAGGTGGGGCTCTCCTTTAGGCTCCACATAAAACACTTTTGATGCGTTGAATATGCCTCTTCTACCACCATCTTTCAAAAAATTTCGACCTCGGCTTCACAATCCCGACTCAAAAAGAGGTAGACCAAGAAGAAGAAAATCCCACTGGTTAGGATATCTTGGATGTATGTGAAGACCTACTTGGCTTGGGCTAGTCGGATGATCACAATCCACTTGCTTTGGGAATGTTTCAAGCTAGTACTTGATTTGGTTTTTGTAATCCTCTAGAAGGCTGCCTAGTTTTTATTTTCTCCTAGGCTCGGCCTAGTTTATTTCTTATTCTCCTAGGCTCGACCTAGCTTATTTGTGGTTTTGGGGCGTGCTCTCATACCGTTTACTTTTTTTTAAGTTATCTTGTATCTTAGTGAATTAATATAATATAAGATCTCTTTTCATAACAAAAATACATTGTTTATAAATCTAATTCAATCATAATGGATATTATTTGAGATTGTCTAGTTATCTATATACGAGACATAATGATTTACCTAACAAAATTGTGGAGAATACATTGTTCCTCAAATTTTATAGGTAAATTATTATGTTTCGTATATAGCCAACTAGGCAATCTCTTGGATAATATCCTTAATTTATTGAACAAAGTATTTATTGTCTTAGAGAACAACTTGCATATTATGAGACAAGGGTGCCATTTGCAAAATGATCTCAAAGTGAAGTTGATGCATGAAAACAAAAAGAGAACAAGTCATTTAAAAAGACAAGAAAAACATCTAATGTTCTACATATATTTGATGATAAGTTGGTTGAATCTATTTGAAATATTAGTAAAGTAGAAAATACCAATTTAATAAAATCCCATTTCCATAAAAAATTATAGAAGAAGAGATAATGAAGACCATGTTGAATATTGTTCCAAATGGATTTGATAACTTTGCAGTTTTAAAATGCATGTAAAACTTATTCCTTTAACATACAAAAGAGAAAATAAGGAATATCATTCTTAATAAATTAAAGCTAATAAACGATATGGAGTTTACATTGAATTAATCTTTACGATATAAATTTAAAATTGGGTTATAGTTGAGTTTGATATAACTATTTTCCTCAAGCTTGTTGTTCCATTTTCTCTGTTAATATTCTCTTCCATCTCAACCATAGCTATCAATTTTATCCAATCCAAAACACTAAGTCTAGACCGGTGAGAATGACGAAAGTGTGGGACGCCAAGGAAATACAATATCTTATTTTGTTCAAGAAAATATGTTATAGGATGACCTTTTTTCAGAATGTGAAAAACAGTAGCTAGTTGAATTATTTAACCTAAGAGATCGTTTTCAATGAACTTATTGAATTAAGAGGTAATTTTGTCTCCATTCCCTATAACTATTATTTCATTTCTCTTGTGCTCCTCAAATTTTATTTCATACCTAATATGTTAACAATCATCCATAGTTTTCCATATGGAAGCATTCTTCACAATACCCTCTACAATTTTCTTTTCATATATATTTCCTACATACTTCTCACTAGTGTCCATTTTTAGTTCCATTGTCTTGTCCTTGCTAAATTTCTATATACAAATTATACATTTGTATTCTTTGGGAGGTTCAAATTTATTTTCATTTTCAACTAGTTTGATGAATGTATATAGGGAAAATTTTTGTGGAGAATATTCGTTAATTCAGGAATATTTCGGTTTTTGAAATTATAAATTGGTGAAATTTTAGGATAGGAATTAGGAATCAATCGCCAAAATTTTCAGGGTAATATTAATTTTAGGGGTCAATTCGACATTCCCATGAAATAAAAATTGATGATATTTGCCTTAATGATGTCATCCAGTACAATGGTTTTTATGCTACCACCCGACAACAGTGTTCTTGACCGGTAGCGTAAATTATCCTCTTGCCAATAGTATTCTTCAAATTAGATAGAATTTTTATGCTTTCGGTCGGTAGCATATTTTATGCTATTTGTTGATGGCACAAAAACCGGTATTTTTTTCACTCACGCCATATTTTGGGAGGACATATTTCTCATTGAGATGATCATTTTAACTCCTAACATCAAAAACTTTCTATAAAAAACTCCCATACAAAATTAGAAAAATTTGTCTTTTTCACAAAAATCACTTTTTTTTTTGCATCATATTTTGTCATGAAATATTTATCTTTGATCCATTCATTTTAACTACTATTTTCAAAAAATAATTTTTCAAAAAAATCATATATTTTTGGGTGACATTATATACCATCGCCCAATAACATAATATATGTTGTCCGCCGATAGCATAAAAAATGCTACCATCATTTTGGCATTTTCATCATATTCTTCATTAGCGTGAAATTCAATTTCCACATATTAACCAACAAATTTCTATGATTTTTTGGGTGGAGTCTTAAAATTTTCCACTGAATGGATACTTAGAAACCCTTTGTAACTAGAAACTCCTTCCCAAGTCTCATTTTCTTTCCTTTCTATTTCTTTTAGAAATAGGTGTCCCTAAGTATCTTTCATAGTGCAATTTAAAGTTTATTGACTACTATAAATTTCACCTCCAACATTTAATTCGGTAGGTGATGATGTCCTAACACTAAAGTGGAAATGTAAATCATCTACTCTTGATTGATTTCAACTTCATTTAATGGGATGTTTCCTAGCGGTGGTATTTCATTGTCCTCATAATTGACAACAAAGACATCAAATCATAAATGAAATTACTATGGGTTTCATTTCGAATGCAATCATTATATCTTGATTGTGTTGTTCTTGATGTAGAAGGATGAAACTCCTTATATGGTTTCTCAAAATAAGATGTTATTTTTGAACACCAATACCATGAGGTGTTGGAATTATTTTTTTCCCAAGATTCCTTTTTTTTTTTTATTTTCCTAAATTATTTAATGATATTTTTGAGTTGGTAGTGATGGGTTGAAAATTGACTAAGGAATTGTAATGTCATGATATTTGCGATACCGTAAAATCAAAAATTGACATAAATAAGTTAAAAATAGATAAAGCAATGTGACATGAAAGAAAATAGGTCTTAAATAGAAATACCTACACTAAGTTCTTGTAGGATATAAAATGCAATGCATTAGTCGGAAATACCTTGATTATTTGTATTTTTAAGTAAATTGTAATTTGTTTATTCAATGAATCCTTTTCTACTACTTTGGAAATTCACAAATTGGAAACGAATAAAAAACCATGAACTTTACTTAGTGATTCTACATTCTCGATCTTTGTGTGTGTGTGTGTGTGTGTGTGGTGAATTTAATCAAACTTCCAAAACATTTTGGAGAATAATACAAAAGGACCCGGAAGGTTCCATAGATTTCTTGGCGATCCAAGAATGTTTTCAAATCTTGTCTCGTTGAGCACATGGCGATTACGTAAACAATATCGTTGGTATTGGAGATCCATTGGTTCTTCACATGGGAATTTTTTTTTTGTGAAAATTTAGGGCAAAATGTGGTCACTTCACTGGTCGTAAAAATAACCAAATTCATATTGTTGAATTCTTGTTATTCGCCACATTATGAATATTCTTTGCTAAAATTTTCTCGTGATTATCACTCCTAGTATTATCATGAATTTTTTGGATAGTCTGGATTACTTCATAATTTGAGTCCCCACGTGTTTAATTCATTTAAAAGAAGGATTTTAATTATAAAAGTTTCATGATGTAAAAATTGTTCTCTCTAGTTTTACGTGATTTGCAATAATTTGTTCAACATTTGATAATTTTGATGATGGAAATTCTAAATGTGTTCTATGGTAAAATTCTAATGGGGCGATTTTTCTATCCCTACCATATTTAGTAGATGAGAACATTGTTGGGAAAATTCCATTATATGAATACTTAGTGGGGATTTGGGTGTCCAAACAAATGAATGGTTTAATACCCACCCTTTTGGTTGGGATATGGTGAATGATAATATTAAGTCATGACATACCACCAAGTTTTTATCCCCTCGATCAGAAATATATTACCATTGAAGGAACCAATGAACTATTCCAAAGTTCCTCATGTTCTTTTGATTTGACGATTTAAGACAATAAAGGCTATAAGATTTAGATTATTTGCCTATATTTTAAAATTCATGAAATTCTCTAATGTTCTATTTTCACTCTAAGGACAAAAATAGGTATTACTTACAAATTTTGTTATGATACTCAAATCCCAAGGAAAAACATTATAAAATGTTATCTAAAATTTGTTTTATGTCGGCCCACATGGAAGGAGATTATCTTATGATTCCATTACTATAGCACTTTCTAAAGGTCGATCAAGATTTATTAAGCCTCATCTCATTACCAATTTTGTGCGGTATCCTATTAATATAATATTAAGTAAAGAATTTTTATAAGCATTCTTATTCTAAAAAAAGAGATAAAATGAAACAATAATGATCGGAAAGAGGTAATAATATATATTGTTTTTTTTAATCAAAATTAGAAAATTTGTATGAGCAAGAGATATCACAAGAAATTGGGAGATGAAAAAAATCATGTAAGGGAATAAGATGGAGTTGACGTGTCCACTATTTTACTAAAAGTTTCTCTTCCTCCGGTAGAAGAAATTTCCATTGGAGCATTTAATATTGTTGAAGGAAGAAAGGTGACTTTTCCCAACACTCAATCATATCACCAAATGCAAGGAGTTTGAGATAGGGGGATTAGTAAAAAATTTCCACATATTCCACTCTAAGTTTCCTTAAATATTAAATTGCCTCAAATATTAAATTGCCTCAAATATGAAGAATAGACCAATCATGAAATGTTAGGAAGATAGAAATCGCTCCTCTAGTTCCTCCAAAATCTAATTTTCCCAAAAATGTCCTTAAAATGAGAAAAATTCTTATCCTAAGACATAAAAAGTTCACAAAGGGGTAATGAAACTATCATAACTCATTTTTTTGTCTTTTAACTTAGATAATTTAAAATTTTCAATATATGCTAACAATACTAATGTTGAGAAGAGTTTTTTGGATGTGTGTTTGATGTAATGTGTTGGTGTTCAATTTTCTCTCGCCCCATTTGCCCTTGAAATTCTTCAATTTGCAGGCTCTATCGTCTTTCTATCTCCCCGTATTAATGCATGAAAACGCTTTCCTCCATTTGGTTGCCATGATCATTCCCTTCCTTTGGTCGAGGATCACTTTAAATCCAGAGTTTGTTTTCCATTCCTCTTTCCATGTGAAAGAATTTGTAACTTGGGTGAAAAATCAGGTTTTTCCCTTCCTTCTATTTTCCACAGTGACGTTTTGTTTTCCTTGTCAATTTTTGTCAGAAAGATATGTGGAAACATTGTCTTATCTCGAATGGATGTGGCTTGGTGGATCAAATTTGGGCCTTATATCATTTCCAAAATCTCTATCCTTAAAGAAATATTAATTTTTAGGTGTAAATGGTGATTTTCCTATATTTTACGGTTTGACGGGTGTGTTATTCCTGTCAAGTTTACATCTTAGCATTTGTGGAAACATGGCCATTTCTAGTTATATGCGGCTTGGTGTGGCACTTTCAAACTCTAAGGCTTGATTCACTGAAAGCTTGTCTACGTGGAGGGTTAGAGCTCATTTGAGGATCTCGCCTCGAGGGTCCCACCTTAATTGTTGCATGTAGGAGACACATGGAAGCTTCCACTACTCCCTCTATACTTAAACTTTTAAAGAAATTTTCTAAGGCTTGTGACATGTGGAGGGACCACGCTGTTTAGGGGGCCCTAAATTTTATTTTGAAGAAGCTCTAGGAGGACACTTGGAGGCTTCTGCTCACTTTTCCCTTGCTTGGAATTTTCAACGGCCAGGGAAAACTATCTCGGACCCTAGACACATGGTGCTTTCTGCTGATCCTTCAATTTTTTTAACAACTCTCTTTGGCTCGAGACACGTGGTGAGCTCACGTTTGTTGGGGGTCTCTGGTTTTGAGGACCATACTAAAGTTGCGCCAAGGCAACACGTGGATGCTTCATTGGCTCCTCTTTTACTAAGACTTTTTCAAATGCCAAAAGGTATTTTTCTTGGGCCCATGGCATGTGGAAGGCCTGTGCTTGTTTGGAAACTTGCCACTTTGTACCTCACATTTGCGGTAGTAGTGCCAAGAAAACACATGGACAAATCTAATCTAGAATTCGAGAAGGGAAGAATCAATAGTTGATGTGAATTTCATCTACATTTTTCCACCATTTTTCTCTAATACTCTTGGACATGTGAATATGCATTGTTTTCACCATTTTGATGAAATTACTTGTCATTTGTTTCCAAAAAGTGCCATTGAATGGATTTAGAGCTTAATTTGTGAGTCAAGGATTGTTAAGGTTGATATTTTGAAGTTGGAATTGCTTGGGCACTTGCGAAAATGTGAATTACGGATAAGATGGATGTGGGGTAGAGTTACAAAGGAAAGAGAGGGAAAATGATGAAATGATTGAGGTGTAGGCATAAAATATGAAAAAGGTGTTGTTGAAAGAGTGAAAAGGATTACCTATCGATCCAATTGTAAGAGCCTAGGGAGAATGATTAAAATGGGGATTTCTTAAATGAAAGTATCAGAATGATTATAAGGACTATCAAAAAGTTTTCTTATGGCATCCTAGTCATTAGTCGAGGGTCTGAGAAATGTGATTAGTTCATAATTGGTCCACTGGCACCTTTCGGATGTGAATTTGTTAAACATCACTTTCGGAGGCAAATTGGTAACAAGCAAAGGTCCCTCAAATATTATTCTTTTTGGGGGAAATTTAGGATGAGTGAGCAAGTGAAATGTATAAATGCAATGAGAATACTCTTACAAAGTGTCGGTGTTGAATTCTTAAGAGAAAATTTGAGAGATTGCATCTTTATGATAAACCAATCACTAGAAACACCGTTAATTTCCTATGTTTTAGATCTCAATCAAGTCGGGTTAGTTGTGAGTGTAAACCCATTGAAAATATTCGAGACTATTCAAGAAAATTTCCCTATTTGATTAATCTAATCAATTTCAAGGTAATTTATTTTGTGATCTTCAGCTTTTAGTGGCATTTGTAATTTCATTTCAAGTAGAACCTTCATCTGTGATGAGATAAACAAATTTAAAATCAGTTCATTGTCATTTGTTGATAAATATTGTCTATAAACATTTAAGTGTATCTTAGGCGTGAGGAACTAGGGTGTTTGATGTTTTATTGAGTCTTTAGCTTGAGCCTTCATGTTAAATTCTTGGAGATTGTATGAAAATGTGCAAACGGGCCTCCATTAATGCACACCTTGAGTTGAAGGAATATTTTAGCTATTCGAAGCTTTCTATCATTTAGATTTCCAATTGTTGTGAAGTATTTAAAATATCAGGTATAATCAATTTTATCGTGCTTAATCTCCCACCAAAATTATTCAAAAACCATGAATCCATCCTTAACTACCCATGTTTTCCTTGTATATCCACAAAGGAACAAAATTTATTTTACTAAAATATGCGTAGAACAATCGAGATTTCATAATGTCCTCAGTAACCTTAGCCTTGTTTTGAAAGTATCTCCATCTTTTAGAAGTGACAACTCTTAAGAGTTAAATTATGGAGTATTGATCATACTTTCCTAAGGTTTTCTTCATAAAATTAGTTTAAAAGAAGGATATTTCCACCTCCTTCATAAACATGTAGCCATGTTACACTAAGGGTCCTCTCACCTTGGTTGAAGAGGCACTGACTTCTAAAGTAGTGAGGATAGGTCAAATCCTCTTGAAGGTGCTATCCATCTCTCAAGAATCTGAGTGACAAATGGCCGGGTTGGATCATCAGCTCTAAAACAACATACATTATGATCTATTTGTCTCTAAGCTCCATATGATAACTGGTGATGCTTCTCGGCTTGAAAAGGAGAAAAAATTGGATACCAACACTCGTGGTTCCATTTTCTGGGGATGATTTGTTGTTTTGTTGCCGGCTATACCATTGGCACTGCCAACAACACCTGGCCCCATGGCGTTGTTATGAGGGGATGTTTTTTTCCAGAGTTTATACATTTGCCCGTCAATCAATGTGGCGATGTTGTGGGGAATATTTAAAGTATTTTACAAATGCGTACATACAGATTCAAGGTAAAACTTCTTACACATGATGTGTGCTAATACATTGCTGAAACATCATTATCCATTTAGATCGTAAGAATTAATCAAAGTTGTAATTTCGAGTGCAATATTTCTAGCTTATACATTTATTACACTAAATTTTGTATCATCATTAACAAATTTTGGGGTAAGAAGAGAAGATCTTGTAAGCTTTGCATGAATTTGGCATTGATAGACATTTGATAGGTATTTCATAGTGCATTTGCACAAAATAAGGTTAAAATCCTTAGTGGCAACTCTTTGTTGTTTAAATTCTTAATAAATACCATTTGTCTTAACATATATCAAGTAAGATATTTCACTAATCTCTGTAAAGATTGAAGGAAGAAGATATTTCTTCACCAAGGACCCTAGTAGAGAAGGTTGTATCTAGTGTTGGGAAAGTATAATTCAAAAGTAAGAATAATTTGGAAGGATTTTTGGAGATCAAGCATCAAGAAAAGAGATCTCCATAGGTGAAACTGATCAGCCTATGATTGAAGATTGCAATACTTTCTCAAGTGAATCTGAATTAGGTAGTCTCTTTGTTGAATTGAATTCTCCATCTGGAAAGGGTCCTTATTTTGTATTTGAAATATTTGCAGATCTCATTTTATCCTTGTATTCTCCAAATACGATAGGATCTTCTAAGAAACAAAGCCTTTAGAGGGAAGTCATTCGAGAATTACATCCATGTACCCACGGAAATTCTCACTCCTCATCAGTTTGCATCTCCTCCAAGGTCACCTCCTGAAAATAATATGGCTCAGCATCCACCTAGACCTCCATTTGTTATTAATACTTTTGGTTCCATCAATTTTAGCGGTATATCCTGGCTATCAAAATGTTGTGCCTGATATGTAAGAAATAGATTGCCTAAGTTTTAAGGAAATAATGTAATCACTGTGATCAACACTTGAATCTCTTTTTGTCAATATGATGGAGGAATTTGAAATAGAATTTGAGGATGTGTACATTAAATTGTTTACCCATACTCTAGAAGAAGATGCTGAGGACTAGTATAAATATTTTCTAGATAATTCCATTGATTCTTGGACGTAAATGAATAATCCTTTTAGACTATAAAATATGGTGATAAAAAAACCTTAGGTTTCTTTTATCGAGTTTGAAAAATATTAAGAAGAATCCTAATGAATTAGTGCATGATTTCTCAATACAATATTTAACAAAACATCGAGAAGACTTCCTGTTAATTTGAGGCCATGTGATGAATAATGTCCGATAAAGTATTCGGATGTGTTTGATAAGAAAGCTACTTAATATTTGAGGGATAAGAACCCCGGAAATTTTAGGTAGGTCTTTACCATGGCTCTACAAAATAAAAACAACATTAAAGAAGTTTGAAAAACCTCCTAAGAGGGAGGGTGTTAAAATAATCAACCCAGAGAAGCCTCAATCATGTAAGGTTGTGGATCTTGAGGAAGTTGTACATGATTTTGGTCAGGAGATGTCAAACAAATCTCTTACAAGCTAGTTTAAAGAGAAAGGAATTGGACAAGGTTCTTGCAAGGTCTACTAATAGGAAACAAGGAAAAGAATGATTTGTAAATCATCCTAGAAATGATTAGAGATATGATGATGAGAGATAAAGGACCCATGGGAGCTAGAAAACCCTCAAAGCTCTAAGTGGAAATTATAGTGCACTGATCCTCTAAATGTTAGATTTTTTTGTTGTTAAAGAAACAAATGAAAGTGATTGTGTGACAAATGTTTCTTACCCCCCTACCATGTGAAGTAGATCAGAAAGTTCAAGAAGTTGATGATGATGCATGCATGGTGGATTGCTCTACAAGCTCACATCAAGGAGCAACTTCAATCAAGTAATAAGTGCAAGAACTTCTGAAAGTTTTTGGGATTGCATTCACCGGTGTACCTCTTCTTCTTCCCTCTCATAATTTAGAAATAGATATGAGTACAAGATTTTGCAACTTCCTAATAATGATTTTGAGTACCTAAGAGATATAATGATTAAGAAGTATGACGGAGAATCCCATCGGGAAGAGGATAAACAGGTTCTTAATTAATGTTCTTGTTTCCATCAGAAAAAGAGTATAACACAAGAAGTAAAGTCTTTCAAAGGTGTGGGCCTGCGAAGCCAAACCAAAAACCTAGTGTAGACACCTAAAATATGCTTACACTTAGCATTTCCTCCCGATTCAACCAATTGAAAACACTCCATTAATTCCCCATTCTTGAGCTCCATTATCGGATGCCCATTCACGACACCTTCTCAGTCCCGTATTCTTCATATAATCAACTTGTTTGACTAATATCTCTCTTATTAGCTAAACATTCCTCCTCACTGACCATTCATAACCTCCTAGTTCTCTCTTATACCACATCTAGTTGGTTTTATAGTGCTATCTATCAATCCATGATGGATTATCTAGACCCCTTCCCAACTCTCATTGAGTCTCTAATCACTTGCTAATCAAGTTTAACTAGCCTAAATTAATCCTAAAGATTAACTCAGCCTAAAGCATGTTTATCCTAATCTAATCTAAAATATTTAGTCCACATACACCCAAAGGAATTCCAAACTCTTCCATTCGCGGAAAAATATAAATAAAAGGGTAACTCCTCCTCTCAAAAACAAACAATTTACTCATACAGCTAAATCCAACAATGTTTGGAGAAAGATTACTGAGCTTCTCATTTGCATTAGCCTTGAGCTAAAAGGCATTAGATCATGGCTATCCTCCATTAAAATAACTCTCATCTCGCACTCCATGATAGGTTAGTAACTTAGGTAAATGGAGGAACTTAGCCACGTGTAGCTATTTTCAAGTTGGAGACCTTCATTAACCTCTCATGGAGCAAAAACAAAACTAATTGCTTAAGTCTTTAATAGGCATATTTTGACATTAAAGCTTTCAAGAACAAAAAGGTTAATGATATTTGTTAGATTTCTTGCTTATTTGAAGTTTTTAAACACATGCAAATATGAGTTCCTTGCTCATTTCTTATCACATGGTCCATGATTATATCGTTAAAAGCCTTTCAGGGTTTCTTTACATCATTCTTACCCTAAATCTATGGCTTTTACAACTTTTCGTTGAACACATTTGAGCATCACCGGTGGGACACTTATGTCCATCCTCCCATTAATGGAGGTCTTTGAGTTCTTCAAAGTTCAATTTCAAGTTTTTGTAGGAAAATCACTTTTTATTTCCTCATTTATGTTTCTAATACTAGATAAATGACCTTCATTTACATCTATTTTGTGGGTTTTATATAGAAATAGGCCACTTTGACTATGAACGACTAACCTTGTTTGCTCTTGAAAAATTGAAAATCTTTTTCTTTTTGTGAGGTTTTCACATAGGTCGCATTTACGTAGGTGTAAAAGTCTAAGGCAGTACGTACACATTCAAACCCAAAGTGTACCCGACCGGATCGACGGCATACCTGCCTAAAAGACTTCATCATTTAGTAATTTTTTTCTCTACGAGGATGCACACGATCTTCGGTCATCTAGGTGCATGTATCCGCCTCTCTAGGCGCGTCTTGTGCGTAAATCACTTGACTTTGTAAAAATTTGAAATTTATTTTTATGATTATACACGTCTCCATCGAAACGCAGTAGGCATCCACATCGAGCTGCAAAGCATCTCATACGCCTTTCGGTGACGCACATGTTTTTGGTATACTGTGGATTTCACTAATTTTTGTTTTGCAGCGTATCTTATTGGGTGCGCTCGTGATAAGGCGTCATTCTTGGCACGTAGGTGTCCTCGCTTTCACTCTTTTGATTCTACATTTTTACCTTGCAGTGTTCCTATCTAATCGGGTACATATCCATTGGTTAGGGTGTGGTGTCATTCTAGATACGTCAAGGTGTCTCTTTATAGTCGAGATTCATTCATTTTATTTTTAGTGCTCCTTGTTTTGATCATATATTTTGACTCATTAACCCGTTTTAGTGTTTGAATAGTGTCGAAAAGATAATGAGAAGCTTAATTGTGTGAGAAACTATCTCTTGCGGTCACAAAAATCCCACAAATACTTCCTGGATACTCAAAATGCAAATTACTTAAAAGCATTGTTTAAAAGTGCAAAAATTTGATTTCTAAATTTTTTGATTTTCTTGGTTTTCTAACTTCGCATGCAGGTTACTAACAATGGTTTACTGATGTTTCCTCTTCATTAAGTTATTTATAGACTAAATTTTTAAAACATTTTCATCTTCATTTGTGGCGGAATTTTGAGAATGTGTATTCTCTTCCCTCGCGCCTTCTAGGTGATCTTAGGAATCGAAACGCTTCATTACTTTCTTCACATTTGTAAAATGGTTTAAATAACTTTCAGAAGTTGGTTAAAAAGAACTCCTTTTTGCATCAATACTTATAAATTTTCCATTTTATTACAAATTTGAGTGACATACCTTGTTGCGGTATGCTCTTTCCTTGCATCTTAGGATGATGCTGGGAAATCAAAACCACATCTTATCTCCTTTATATAAACGTTTTGAAAATTACTAACCTTGGTATGTAGGACCAAAAATCGCATGTCAAATAAAGGAGCTAAGACAAAACCAAACCTTCTAACATGTACAGTCGTGTTCGTAGGTTTCCCAAATGGTGTGTTACTTAAAACCACACATTAAGATTAAAAAAAGATAAAAAAACACACCATTCCCCTTCAACACTTGTTGTATTGCATGTTTGGAAAAAGGTACGGCCCCTATCCACTCAACTAAAACATAACCCCTTTGGCATAATGACTTATAAATTTAGAGACAATGGGGGTGGTGCAGAACTCCTAAAGTAGTCCACTACCGGTGTAACCTGCATTGGATGAAATAGCGAAGCGTCTTGCTTACCTAGCACTTGACTAGTTTTCCTTGTGGAGTTAGCGTCACAGAATTTATGCATTATGGCGAACTTTGGTAAAGAGTAAATGATGGATACATTTAGTGCCCAATTATACTTGAAGGAAAATGCAAGCATAATCCCAGAATTCATTGATCACACTTTTACGTACAATCCCAAGTGCTCGCTTCTGTAACATGACTTTGTAACACTTAGTTGATAGATCTTAGTTAAGGAGAGACCATTTTGTCTTAAGGAGCCCACTTTACTAGTCCATTTTCATGTCTTGGCCATCATAAAGTGATAACTTGTTTGGATTGAGAACTGCCTTGTTTTTCAAACAAAAGGAAAAGAATCCATTTCAAGTTGGATCTAAGTGTCACTTTCATCACGAAGTGGATGACATGTATCCACTTAAGCTTGGCTTCTTTCTCACCATGGACAATGTATTGACTCCTACCCAAGTATTGATCTTAGTTCATTTCCATCTTTTTGATCTACACCTTTACATTCTTGTTGACCATTTGGGGCAGCATAGAGCTGCATCTTTGGAGTAGGTTGTCACAGGGCTAGTGTTCACCACTTTTTTATCTCGCTTATGCTCATCCATGTTTTCGCAATTGAGTCAGTTAAACATCTAAGTCGCATTGGACATGTCCTCTCTTAGTTCTTTGATGGTTCATGATCTTGATTTCAAGATCATCATCATAGTTTCTATTGAGTCATTAGTTTGATCTCCTTTTTGACATGTTACCTTGTTTGCATTACTATTCGACACAATTAAGATACTTATCAGACAGGAAAAGACATCTATTTTTACATTTTAGCATATCCCAGTATGCTTTGACTTATTTTTTTGATTTCAAACATCGCCCGTGACCTAAGATGTTCTACTTTGTTTGCATAGTTTTGATACCACTTGATACTTAATATCTCGGCTTTTATGGAATCTTAGCAATACGTAACTAACTAAAC